>OX637537.1:13524067-13881567 GCA_951800035.1 Linnaemya tessellans | reverse complement strand
TCACCAGGTTTCCTTGTTGGTCTTTGCAGGAGGAGATACCTATACCGTATCCCTCAGTTTGGTGTTTTATTCGCTGATAGAATTTCCTGGTATCGCCTCTATTCCTGTACATCTCGATTTCCTCACACTCACGCTTTTCCAATTCCCTTTTCTTACTTCGGAAAAGTCGTTTCTCCTCTTTCCTTTTTTCCCGATATCTCTCCCAGGCACCTTGCGTTGCTGGTGTCTGCAGGGTTTTTTTGTACGCAGCATTTTTCTCTGCAGTCGCTTTTCGGCACTCTTCATCATACCATCGGTTTTTTGGGGGAGGCTTTTGGTACCCAAGTACAGCTTTTGCAGCATTTTCCAAGGAGTTGGAAATATGTTGCCAATGGGTCCGTATATCGGGACAGGGATTGCTCTCCTGAAGCAGCTGGGTCAGAAGAGTGGAGTAGGGATTGGCGTTGTGTTGTGTTCGAAGCTTTGCAACATCTATCTTTTTTCTTGCTATGGATTGTGTGTTACGTATAACGCTTAATCGCGTTCGTACTTTGGCTGCGACAAGGTAGTGATCCGAGTCGATATTTGCTCCACGGATCGTCCGCACATCCAACACACTTGATGAATGTCGCCCATCCACAACAATGTGATCGATTTGATTTGTTGTTGTTCGATCTGGTGATGTCCAAGTCGCCTTGTGGATATCGCGATGTTGAAACCTGGTGCTACTAATTGTCATGTTTCGTGCCGCGGCGAAGGAAATCAGTCTCATGCCGTTATCGGTCGTATGTTCATGTAGGCTGAACTTTCCGACTGTAGGATCAGAGATGCTCTCCCTTCCTATCTTTGTGTTAAAATCGCCTAGAATTATTTTAACGTCATGTCTGGGGCATCGATCGTATACATCTTCTAGGCTATCATAGAAGTCATCCTTGATGTCGTCATCTTTTTCCTCCGTCGGGGCATGGGCACATATGAGACTTATATAAAAATACTTCGCCTGAAATGATAATTACATACATATATAAATGGAATCTATAAAGCTTTGTATTAATAGTAACAAGACAAATTACAGCAAAAGCAAAAAATATGGCTTTAACAAATGTCGATTTAACAGATTAAACATTTATTTATAATCAATTTTGTAATGAGTTAAGATGTAAAATTATATCATTTTTTACGACATCAATACTTTTGTTGAAATCGATACAAGGGTAAAGACTATTAAAATCACTGCAAATTCTCCGAAAGGGATTTAAGTTACTATAGTTTGTAGTGTAAAACTTAATTCTCAAGAAGCTATAATACCTTGTTGGACGATTGGGTATATTCAAGTTTATTTTGCTCAGGAGAAATTGAGATGTGATGCAGTCGTTTATTAATTTCAGCAGAAAGGTAACATTTAGCATTTGTCGACGGCTCCTTAAGGTTGGAAGCTTAATAAGTCCTAGGCGTCTCTCGTAAGATGGTAATCTTATATTAGAGTTCCAAGGAAGACCACGAAGACAAAATAATAAGAATTGCACTTGTACTGACTCTATTTTATTTGAATGTGAAAGATGTTGTGGGTCCCATACAACAGATCCGTATTCAAGTATTGGGCGAACTAAAGTAGTAAATAACATCTTGGTTGTATAAGGGTCAGAGAACTCCTTAGCCCAGCGTTTAATAAAACCCAGAACACCAGTAGCTTTGTTAATCGTCGAGGTTATATGGCTCCTGAAGTCCAATTTTTTATCTAAAATAACTCCCAAGTCATTAAATGAATCCACTAGGTCAAGAACAGCATTATTCATTATATAGAGTCCATTGATTGGTGTTGATCTTGAGAAAATCATATATTTGCACTTTTTCACATTTAGGTCCATTAAATTATTAGCGCACCAAGCGGTTAAGTGTACAACGTCAGCTTGGAGACGCAACTGTTGATCAATAGAATCAAGCGATAAGAATAACTTTACGTCATCTGCATACATTAGTATATTTGAGTTTTCAACAACGGATGGAAGATCATTAATATATAAAGTAAATAAAAGTGGGCCGAGATGACTACCCTGAGGCACACCTGATATAACATTTATATCAGTAGAGAGCATATTGCGGAACTTGACACACTGCATTCTGTTCTTCAAATAAGATTCGATCCATTTTATTAGAGACGTTCCAAATCCAATTCGATAAAGCTTATGAATAAGTAAGTTGTGATTCACCTTATCAAAGGCCTTACTAAAATCAAAATAGATGACATCTGTTTGTTTGCCAGTGACAAACCCATCGTTAACTAAGGTTGTTAATTCTAAGAGATTCGTAATAGTTGATCGACCTTTACAGAAACCATGCTGCGCAGAAGAAAGGATAGACGTTGCTTGATAAGACAATGTATTGCATAAGAGTTGCTCAAACAACTTTGGTATAGCGTTCAGTTTAGCTATACCTCTATAATTGGATATATCAACTTTAGATCCAGATTTGAATAGCGGAATGATGAACGATTTTTTCCAAATTGGATGAAAGTAACTCAATTTGAGTGATTTGTTGAATAAATAAGTCAATGGAGTGCTTAGTAAATGAGGACAGTATTTTAAAATACTACTAGGAATACCATCAGGACCGGGATCATACGAAAGTTTTAGATTTTTCATATAAGTCAAAACAGTTTACTGCTCAATACGGTGTACATTAAAATTCACTGATTCAGGGATATGGTAAGAATACTACTCTATATTGCTAAACGTAGACGAAGAATAGGTTGATGCAAAAAATTCAGCAAACATATTACTTATAACTTTATCATCTGACGACTCATAATCTTTAAACTTCATAACAGAAGAGAAATCTGACACACGCCTCTTCGAGTTGACAAACTTATAAAAAGATTTGGGATCATTTTTTAGGTTATTTTTTATCCTGTTTAAATAAGCACTATAACCCCCAGTTTTTGACTTCGTATTTAAGTACAAAATTAGTTAATTTTTCCATAAACTTAAGTTGTGTTTAAATACACTTTCAGTTTTTCAGTCTAAAATTAATTTTGGTATTTAATTGTGATAAAAGTATGGTAGCACAAATAAATAGTAAGAAAAATACTGAAAACGATCCAATACAAGAACCTTTTTACCGAAGTTTTGTTCAAATGAACAGCTGCTGTACCAATTTTCAGGTTGTTGAATGTAAACAAACAATGAAAAACACATGGTTGTATGAAAAACTTAAATTGAATTTAAATGTACAATGTGGGCCATTTAAATCTTATTTAAATTCGAAGTGAAAAACAAAATTTTGTATTTAAATACACTTTAAGTTTAAATAGTACTTAATTTTGAAGTTAAAAACTGGGCATAAGCCAGTTGATTAGCAATGGTATATGCAGATCTTGCTGAGGAGTACATGGAATAATTTAGTTGAGATGCATTTTGCTTGTACTTTTTAAATAGTTTACTCTTGCGGTTTTTAAGTCTTGAAAGTTGTTTAGTGTTCCAAGGTGGACCATGGCAGGGGGCAGGTAGTACTCTAGGTATTGAAGATAGGAAGCATTTGTGTAGTATCTGGTAAAATTTTTCGATACTTTTGTCTAAATCATTGCCATAAGATAATTCATTTAACCAGTCGATTTGAGAGAGTTCACGTTGAAGTTTAATGTAATTTGTTGACTTAAAACGAAAAATTTTATTTTGCTGAGATGTATTTGACCGTCGATGAGGTTGGTAGATATAAGTTAATTCAATCGTAGGATGATAACTATCCTCAGGATTTGAAAGCGGGGGATGCTGCGATATCGAAAAGTCTGACGGTTCATTAACAAATACAAGGTCTAACAATTTATCAGAAGTATTTGTGATGCAGTTGATTTGAAAAATGCCGCACTCCAGTAAACTGTTAATGAAATACTGCGATAATTCCGAAGATTGAAGAGGTGACAAATAATTACAATCAGGCACAGGTTTCCAGGACACATTTGGCATATTAAAATCTCCCAGCACAAGTATAATATCATTTGAATTTACTTTATCTGCAATAACATTTATAGCTTTTAGGTAATCCTCATAGATAGAATATTGCGAGTTAGGAGGAATGTACAAGCAAATAATATACATAAGCTGTTTATGTATTTTCACTAATACGCATATAAACTCAATGTGCAAAAAATCATGCAGTATAATTTCTTCCGACGAAAACATAGTTGAGACAGCAATTAAAACACCACCACCCGATTTTTTTACAATATTATTGGCTGTTTGACAACTTTCTCTATCTTTTCTAAAAATATGGTATCTGGAACACATAATTTCGTTATTATTAATTTTACTATTAAGCCAGGTTTCAGTGAATGCTATAATATCGTTTTCATATCCAAAGCTGTTTCGGTAAATCGATGACAATTTTGAATTAATACCTCTGACATTTTGGTATAAAATAGATATTAGTTTTTTGGGTTGGGATGCACTAAATTAGGCAAGCGAGCATTATTATCATCTCTATAAATGAATTCACGTACTAAAGCATTCTTAGGCCAAAACTCTTGACTAACAATTTGCTGAAACAGTACCTCCGGTACAATTATTTTGAATGATGCTCTATTTCTAGAGTTTATTTTAACTACGAGAATATCCAGTGGTGAGCAATTTTCAAATTTCCTTTGAATATACCATTTGATATCTTCAGCTTTTGTATCCGATGCGAAACGTGTAGCAAATATGGTTTTTTTCGGAGGAATCGTACGCAACTCCCTTGGGGCTGTTGATGTATCAGTTATATATTGATTAAGAACTGTAGACTAGCTCGCTATTGAGGTTAAAGGGACTGAAGTTGAGACATCAAAATTACTTAATTGAGCGGGGCTTAGAGATTTTGAAGCATTATTTAGAGGCACGGCCGTTGATGAGTAGCTCAGAGCATTATTTATATCGTTGACATGAATAATGTTACCAACATTATCTGAGGCATTAGGCATAGTTGTTCTAGGAGGCGAATTTTTTGTTAAACTGGATCCGTCATTAATCGTATTGTTATCTTTATTCAACAACCTGGGGCTTTTGCGGCGAATTGTGGATGGTGATTGTAAACTATCTAAAGTTTTAAAGTCACTAAAAAGTTTTCCATATTCATTAATTTGTTCAGTTAAATGGCCAAGGTTGTTCTGGATTTGCAGGAAATTATTTTTAGTGCTCTGGAAGAATTTAAAAAATTCAACACTGACTTTCTGGCAACTATTACAACGCCAATGAACGTTTTTGTTTTTAGCTATTGACTCGCCCACTAAGCCAGAAATACCAACGCACTTAAAATGGTATGAACCGTGACATAACTAACAGATTATCATTCTATCATCCGATCCTTCTAAAGTACATCCCTTTTTTAAGCATGCCATCTTGGGAATTAACGATGAAACAATCAAATATATGTATATAATTTTTAGTTTTTATAAATAATCCGATGCAATTACTTTTGCTCACTGGGTAGTGATAAATGGTAATGCAGTTTACAATTAACAACTAGGGGTATTGCAGTGAATAAGCCGTGATAATTCAACTGTCGTGCAGTATTGCCAGTATTATGATAGAATGAAACAGCTGTAGATATTTGCTTTTATATTATCTATCTATTTAGTTCGTCTTGCTTTGAGTAATTTTATGCAACAAGCACAAACAACCAAACTTCCAGTAAAATAATAAAAGAAATTAAATTTCAATTAACTTATAAAATCACTTTTTTGTGGAGGAAAACAACAGCGCAACTTGATACTTATAAGCCGCTTCGCACGATCTAACGATTTATGCAGGTATTTACACTTTGAGTACAGACTTTACAGGTGATTTATTGGAGCTGACAAAAAACACGACTTGATCCCAGCAAACTTGATGTGTGTGGAAGAAGTGGAAGAAAAGAGCTACTGAAAGAAATAAAAACGCTCAGTAAAGTGAAAGATTCACCTCGCTCAAGTGAATGAATGATTCAATTGAATTAATTCATTCAGGAGCCGTACAACTCTATAATATTGGATGTATCCTGTCTATTAAACTAAGGAATGTATTCAGGTCTTTCCTATCTCCACTGAAATCAGGGAGGATATCTAAGTATTTTATGGGGTCGAAATTTACTTGAGCCATATTCTCCGTTAATAAAATGTTATCGAAAAGGAAAAAAAAAATTTTACACAATTTTCTTTTATAGATGAGCACTTCTTATTTATTATGAATATATGAATGTATTTTTTATTATTTCGTTTATCTCTTCTTTATGTGTAGCTAAAAATGTATTTATTATTTTTTATTTATTTATTTTATTTTTTCAGTCTACGGAATAAATCTTACAGACTATAATTAAAAGAACAAAAATTAAGACTATAACAACATATTTAAGTGAATTATACAGTGTTTAAGTGAACAATAATGTCTCGTTTTATAAGGTCTAAACTTTTGTTAAAATCAATAATGGTGTACAGTGAGTTTTACTGATCTCAAATTCTATGGTGAGGATCGGAGTTAGCATAATTTGAGGAATAATATGTAATATGTAGCAATTTATAGTTTCTAGTTAGTCGTACCGGTACATTTAAATATATCTTATTCAGAAGAAACTCAGAATCCAGATTCCTGTTTAACAGATTTATAAGGAAGGTCACATTTAACATACGTCTACGGCTTTAAAAGAAGGTAATTTAATAAGAGCAAGGCGGTTTATATAAGATGGCAATCTCGTATTAGGATCCCATCCTAGACCACGAAGACAGAATAACAAAAACTGAACCTAAACAGATTCAATTTTATTAGAATGGACTTGGTATTGGGGATCCCACGTGACAGATCCATATTCTAGTATGAGCCGAACCAAAGTAGTAAAGGGCTGCTGCGTTATGTATGGATCAGAAAATTCTTTAGCCCATCTTTTGATGAATCCTAGAACACCAATTGCCTTGGCAGTTGTTAAAGATATATGTTTTCTGAAGATTTCCGAAATTCATGTTGTTTTGACTTTAAAATAGAGGAAACATTATGTGACAAAGTATCATATAAAAGTTTCTCGAATAATTTCGGTATAATACTTAGCTTAGCAATACCTCTATAATTTGCTGTTTGCTTTAGATCTCGACTTGAATAGAGGTGTAATATAAGATTGTTTCCAAAGCGATGGAAAGTATCCGTCATTTAAGGATTTGTTAAATAAATAAGCTAGTGGTACACATAGAAATTTAGAACTGTTTGCTGATCAAAACGTGAAATATTAATATTGGTTGATTTATATATTTTGTACGGGTACTGGTTATTGGTATTAAACGATGATGACGAATAGGTCGATGCAAAAAAAAATCTGCAAACATATTACTTATGTAAATGGTTGTCTGACGATTCTGTGTAATCAAATTTCATAACAGAAGGAAAATCCATTGCTCGTCTTTTAGAGTTAACAAACTTAAAAAACGATTAAAAATATTGCTCATTTTAGCAAGATAATTTTTATATGCCATTTGATTAGCAGCTACATATATAATACGGTCTAGATGTTGAATATGTTATGTAGTTAATACGTGAACCATACCTTTTATAATTTTTAAACATTTTATTTTTGAGCCTTGCCTGATACTTTGAGTTCCATGGAGGACCAAGCCTCCATGGAATTACTTTAGGTGTAGTAGCCAAGAAACATTCGTTTACAATACTGTAATATTTGTTTATACTCAGATCCAAGTCTCCTTTACAGATAGAAAATTCGTAGAACCTATCGATATGTGACAGCCGAAGTAGTAATTCTTCATAATTTGTGAGATTAAAGCTAAAGACAAGAGATCCCGGAGCAGTATTTGAACTCTGAATTGGGCATGAGAAGAAATAGTTTAATTCAACAGTTGGATGATAAATATATTCAGGATAAGAGACCGGTGTATGACGTAATACTGAGAATTCAGAAGGTTCGTTGACAAATATCAGATCTAGCATTCTGTCCATATTGTTGTATATGGTATTCATTTGAAATAGGCAATGTTGAGATAATCCATTGATAAATGTTTCAGCAGTCCCCAATGAGCTGGATGGACATAAATAATTGTTATCAGTAGAAGCTTTCCAAGAAACTAATGGCATATTGAAATCACCAATCACAATCTCTAAATCAGAAGGCTTTAAATATTTTAATACTGCAGAAATAGCGGCCAAAAATATTCATCATAAACAGCAGCTGATGAATTTGGAGGCACATATAAGCTGATAATACAAATAGGCTTATTGAAAAGTTTTACTAAAACGCATAATATCTCCAGATGTAAAAAATTTTTAAGAATTATTTCTTCAGACGAAAATTTATTTCTGATCGCAATCAAAACACCACCACCAGTTTTCTTTGCACATTTATTGATTGGCATACAGTTCTTTTTATCTTTTCTAAATATATGGTATTTAGGACAAAGAATTTCTGAATCATTTATTTTTTTGCTAAGCCACGATTCAGATAATATAATAATATCAATAGCAAGTCCAAATCTGTTACAATAAAGTGAAGATAGTTTAGAATTTAAGTCTCTCACATTCTGATAAACGACTGAAATTAGTATTTTTGATCATTTTCACCAGTTTTGGGAAGACGAGAGGTATCACTTTCTCTATAAATAAACTCACGAACTAGAGCATTTTTAGGCCAAAAAGTATTATTTTTTATTATTCTTACTATTACGAAAACTAGAGGGTCCCGTAGGAATTGTAGTTTCGTGTGTAGGTATGTATATAAAGCGAAAAATAAGTTTTTGAATTTATAACTTAATTCCTTAAGTATAACTGAATTTATATACATAGGATACCTTAGAGAAATGATGATGTGACTTAGGATCTTCGTTGGTTATTGGATGGTATGTGACTTCTGATGTTTATTGGGTGGTGTATGACTTCTGATGTTTTTAATTGTTGTTCTTGAGTTGTTTGTCTATTCCAAGTATTTTGCTGTTGTATGATGATACCACTTTGGAATGATCAAAATCGCAAGTTTTTCTTTTCCTTATTTTTTATCGACTTTTGCTTTAATTCTTTCTCTCTTTACTTGAATCAATCAATCAACCAATGACTAACTATATATTATTTTTACAGTGTTATTTATACCCAAATAAATGCTTAATAAGCTTTAATATTTAGGTTAGGCCAGGTTAGAAGGGCTACCCGCCATAAGCGAGAAAAACACTTGGAGGCCATTAAGGCCCATTGTAATGCCCAGAGGACTGCACCCTACACAATCCTTTCAAAACGAAGTAGTGGTTCCTGAGAAGCACCCAGAACTTCTCACGAAGCCCGCCAGGGCAGCCAGCTATGCATCCCTGAGACAGTCCAGATCCCGCAGGGCCAGACATTCGCAAAGAAAATGCTGCACTGACTCCTCTTCCTCCTCATCTAAACAGCTCCTGCAGCGACCATCATGGGGAAAGCCCAAACGCCCCGACATGTGCCCAATTGCACAGAGCCCCATCAAGACCCCCACCAGGAGTGCCAACGACTTCTTCCCAAAAGTCAGAAGCTGCCTAGTCCTACCACTGTCAAGCGAGGGCTATAGAGTTCTGAAGACCCTACAGGTAATACTTCACCACCTGCCTGCCACCTCCCTCTCTGCCCACTCCTGAATCTTATTCAGCAGCTCAATTGAGGGAATGTCAATATCCCTACGTGAGGCTGCCTCAGCCAAGGCCGAAGCCGCTCTAGCGCATTCGTCCGCCATCTCATTCCCCTGAATGCTTTCATGCCCTGGAACCCAAACTAACCCTCGTCATGTCCCTCAAGTATATATACTGGGATGATCCAAACGAGTTGGTAGATCGACTTAGAATACTGCTTGCATCACAGTCTGCAGGTCATATTAATCACAACAACGAGATTGTCTCAATTATTGAAGAACTACGTGAAGCTAATATAATAGTATAAACTATATAAATGCATACACATTTTAAATATAAGTTATGTCTGTTGATAAATTCGGGCATTATCTAAACGACACTAGCAGTATAATTTCATTGAAAAATGCACCTAAATTGTTGGGGTTCTTTTTGGATGCGAACAACAACATTGATGTCCAAAACAAAAGAATCAAAAATGTTGCAAAAGCTTTGGAGGAAAACGATGCTATCAATAAATTGTTTTTACAAATTCAAATCGAAGAAGTAGAACAAAAAATGTTAAAAGAATTTAAAGAAGATAACAACAAAATGCATAATACTCTAAAAAATCAAATCGAAATGCAACAACATGAAATAATATTACAGTTGGAAGAGAATACAAAATTGCAAGAAAGCATTTCCAAAATCAGAGCATCCTTCGAAGAAGAAATTGGAAGATTAAATGAGAAAATGTATAGATTTGAAAATTACATGTTTGTGTCAATTGCAGAAAGCGCATCAGATAGATCACAACAAACCCCAAAGACTTCTTAAAGCTTAGACATGGATACAAAAAGAAATTTAGTGAACGAGCTCCATACGGAAGCTCGAAAAATGTTTGGACGCCGTAGAGTTGTTATGAAAGGAATAGACGATCTTTGGCAAGCGGATTTAGTTGAAATGGGGAACTATTCTACATACAAAAAAATTATAGATTTTTGCTAACTGTAATTGATACATTCTCCAAATATGCTTGGGCAGTACCTCTGAGAAGGAAAACAGCTGTTGTCACAACGCAGGCAATGGAGACTATCTTTCAATTGGGGCGTGTGCCAAAAAACTTACACACAGATGATGGTAAAGAATTCTTCAACAAACACTTTAATCATTTGATGGATAAATACAACGTCAATCACTACTCAACCTATAGCATCATGAAAGCATCAATAGTAGAACGATTCAATAGAACATTAAAAGGAATGATGTGGAAAGAATTTTGTTTTAATGGTTCCTACAACTGGCTTGATATATACAAAGATTTACTTAATGCATACAATAGAAAAGTTCATCGCACAATTAAAATGCCACCGATTAAAGTCAACTCAAAAAATTAAAAACAGCTTCTAAATACAGTATACAGTCATTTAAAGATGTACAAAATGTCAAAATTTATTGCAGGGGACCATGTACGTATTAGCAAATATAAACATATTTTTGAGAAAGGCTATACCCCGAATTGGACAACAGAAATTTTCACAATCAAAAGAGTTCAGAATACATATCCTACAACATACGTATTAGAAGATTATCTTGGAAATCCTATTAAAGGTGGCTTCTACACGGAGGAACTGTCAAGAACTAGATTTCCAAATACATATCTAGTTGAAAAGGGTATTCGACTGAAAGGGGACAAAGCATTAGTTAAATGGTTGGGATTTTCTACTCAACACAATTCCTGGATAAGCAAAGATGAAATATTATAGTTGGAAAACGAAATAAATCGCCATCCGCAATGATAACAACGACAATAACATCAATATTTTTACTAACTAATGTTAATTTTAAAATAAGATTATGATATATATATATATATATATATATATATATATATATATATATATATATATATGTAGTGTATACATAGTATCACATATGCATGAACCTCACCAAACAGTCACAGCAACATGATATTCATAAATAAACAATAGTATTCAATAGTATGTAAACAAACTGAACTAACTGAAAGTCAACGTCTTCTTGAGATAGGTCAGTAACGATTTTAATTGCAAACACACTTAGTCATAAACACTGGAATTTAAGTAACATAATATTCTTATACTTTTCGGTCGATGCTCGCTATTGTCAAATAGTTAGAATTATGCTGATTCGTATAAATTGTTACTATGACAAAAGTGAAATGGCATTGAACTTCAAATGTACACAGCCTGGTGCAATGTATGTATGTATATTTGATACAATGTAATATTAAAGTATGAATGTATGAATGTATGTATATTAGAATAAGTAGAAATAAGAGAAAAGCGAACTTCTCATTGTTAGTATATAAGCTGAGGAATTTGTTTAATAAATTATCAATTTACTTTGATCAATCAATCCAGCCTGTGTTTTACTTATGGAACATTACATGGCGATCCTGCCCTTTCATTTATAAGGAATAAACAGCACTATTGCTTATCCTTTTAGGTGAAAAGGACCTAAATATAGACCCCCGCATAGAGAGCTTATGCTTAGCAGGGACCATCTATAGAATATAAAATTTTTTGTTTTTTTTATTTAAATCCTTTAATTGATGGACCAACCCTGGGAGGAACTTCTTAAGGACCTTGAAGAAGCGGAAGAACGCTGGAAGCGATTACTGAAGGAAGGTGCCTCGCAGAAACAGAAACCCGAAATCCTCAACCTAGGACCAAAGCCAAGCAAAATCAGTAAGCCAAGAAGTGATCCAAAATACGAAATATTCCTCCTACCAAATGTTTCAAAATCGAGAGGCGGAAGAAGAAATAAAATAAAAACGCAACTTAGATGCCTCATCCATCAAGCGTCATACGCTAATAAAGAAGAAATCCATAAAATATAACAACAAATTGCAAATTTAAAATATGAATTAAAAACAATAAAACGCAACAAAAACAAAAAATAATGAAACTATTTTGAACGTTTAGTCATTGTAAATATGAAATTTACTCTGATATTAATTGTAATTTTTATTGCTATTTTGTACATGATTAATGAATATATTAACAGAGAAATTCAAGAGTTAGTAAATTTCGCAACAAACATAAAATATAAAAATAACAACTTGGGGAAAATCTTGACCCATAATAAAAAGAAAAAAAATCAACAAAAATAACAAAAACAAAAAGAAGAAAAAATTTAATATTAACTTTATTTAAATGGAACTTAATTTTAAGAAATTTTACGATGAATATATTGGATGGCTGATAATATTTCTTATAGTATTACCACTTAGTTACATATTGTTTACCAAATATTATGAATTTTTTTTGATGATTAAAAATAACAATTAAAAAAAAAAAGAATTTTTTTAAATATTAATAATGATTGAATTTAACATTAAAAATATATTAATACTAATTATAATTGTTGTCGCGTTCACCCACCTTTTTTCGTTGCAGCACAAATTCCACAGGGTATAAATAAAAAGACACCTCCTTTGTAAATAAAAAGTTTTTTTTTTTCTTAGATTTTATTTAAGCGATCGTGAAAAAGCAAATCAGTCTCAAAACACAAGTAGAAGTGAAGAAAAAGGTAAAAACCCATCGCCACCTAACATCTTGCCGCCGCTCGTTGCCACGACGGCTTCCGGCGAATATCGTGTTGATCAAACCCGGGATGCCAGATGAGCCACTTTTTCCTTAACCATGATTTACACGGGCTGTGGTGTTAACATACCGCCGACCTTGCAACATCGTGCAACATAAACCCTGGGCTCACATGAAATAAAGGATTACTTTTCCAAATTCGCGTGTATTGAATATTCCATGTAGTTAAAATAAAATATTTCATATATTTAATTAAAAAAAGGAAAAAACAAAAGCCAAATAAAGAAAATAATGATAATGGTGAAATAATGGTTAAATAATGGTTAAATAATGGTTTAGGGCCACGTGGGATTATTGTCCCTTACGCGTTCGCGATGTTGCCTTCCCCAAAAAAGGCTTGGCCGAATACCGTGTCCTGCACGTTCAGGAACCCTGGCTTGCCTACAGCTGGACCAATCAGCACCCGAGCCATCACGTCTGCACCCAGGATTATAAAATAGTTCCGGCACTTGTACCACGAGCGGTTCGCCAGGAAGTCGGCGTGATCGCTGCGGTACAAACAGTCAACCGTGGCGCTCGGGTTGCAACCGTAAACTTTATCTTCCACCAGCAGCTTCGCGACGAAGTAACCTGGCGACTCGCGGTGCAGGAAGGTAAGTGTTGTCTCGCCCTTGTGGAGGACGCACTGAAGAGCCACGGCTTCGTTCCGCATTATGGTGGATTTGGATGCGGACGGATCTAGCAGGATCCGAGTAAGAACGGGGCGGGGGCTGGATGTTCCCTTGACCCGTACCACAGCGCTCATCTTCACCCAAACGCAGTCTGCGGGCATGGGGTGGAGTAGGGAGTTGTGGTTTTGCCTGCAGCGACGGCAGCGGTCCAGGCTGGGGCACCCAATTCTGTTGTGGGACTGCGCCAAGCAATTGTAGCACAGCGCGAGTCGGGCCACGATGCGTACCTTCTCCTCTGTCGGTACGGTTATAAACTGCGAGCACTGGCGGATCGCGTGATACCGATCGCACAGCGGGCACTTATAACGGGAGTTGAACGCCATGATGATCTAAGAAAAAAGGTGGAAGGTTTGAGACACGATAGATATGATATAGGTATGGATTTAATTGTGACAAGGTGGCAAACATACTAATTTATGGATAGGGCGAGTGATGACACCATTTTGAGTTCTTAAGTCAACTACCCGTACTTTGTTGTCAGCGCCATAATAAATTTTGGTTATACGCCCTAGACGCCATTCTGTGGAACAAGTTGGTTCACTCTTTAGAGCAACTAAGTCATTTACCTTAAGATCGACCTGTTGCGTTTTCCACTTGCTGCGCTTGTGCAGCTCCTTCAAAAACTCCTCTTTCCAGCGCCTACAAATTTCTTGTTGTAGAGCCTTTACTTTGCGCCAACGGTTAGTGATATTTACCGCTGAAGACAACTCTTCAGGCTCAGCTGGAGAGAGCAAAGATGAGCCTATTAAAAAATGGCCTGGAGTAAGGGCAGACAATTCGTCTGCACTGTCGGGTAAGGGACCAAGCGGACGCGAGTTGAGGCAAGCTTCAACGCGTGCCAGAAGTGTGGCAAACTCCTCAAACGTAAATTTCAGCTGTCCCGCAGATTTTCTCAACAAGGTTTTTAAACTTTTAACCCCTGCCTCCCATAGTCCTCCCATGTGAGGTGCAGCAGCAGGAATGAATCGCCATTCTAAATGTTGGTGCCCATACTTGTCCACAGCTGAGTCACGAAGTTCTTTCACGAGTTTATCGAAGTTTGACTTTATCTCCCGTGCGGCGCCAACGAAGTTTCGACCGTTGTCAGAAAAAATACAGCTGGGGCAGCCACGGCGAGCAACAAAACGCGATAAAGCAGCCAGAAAGGCAGGTGTAGACAGGTCACTAACAGCTTCAATGTGAATCGCTTTGGTAGCAAAACAGACAAAGAGACACACATAGCCCTTGGTCATACGACAATATCGACCGGTAAAACTTTTTATTTCAAAAGGGCCGGCAAAATCAACTCCCGTATTAGCAAAAGGGCGACTTAAGGTTGTTCTTTCTGGAGGTAGCGAGCCCATGATTTGACCTTGGAGTCTCTTACGGTGCAAAACGCAGATTTTACAGTTATGGACCACTGTTTTCACCAGATTTTTTGCGTTGAGAATCCAGCACTCCTGTCGAATCACGGACAACATGAGACGAGGGCCTCCGTGATGAACGAGCTGGTGTATGAATTCTACATAAAGGCGCGCCAGTCTGCTACTGTACGCCAAGATGATAGGGTGACTTTCATTGTATGACAAACAGACGGATTGGGTGAGACGACTGTTAGATCTTATAACATCATTTTTGTCCAAATATGGTGTCAGAGTTAAAAGAGGGCTATTCGAAGCAAGCGGTTTCATTAATTTTAAATTATTGAATTCGCACGAAAAATATGATTGCTGGGATAACGAAAATAATCGGTTTCTGACGAATCTTAATTCTGTGGCCTGAATTCTCAATGTGTCGTATACTTGCGCCACACGTCTTATTTTACTGGTGAGAGTGACAAACCGAAACATGTAGGCTATTACGTGTAGGGCTCGTGGTAGACTAGAAAAACGATCGAGAATATCTTCTTTCTCAGCCGAAGTAGCAACAAACACCTTAACATTTTTTATTTCTTCTGTAGTTTCAAGTGGAGGTGGGCCTTCAGGCCACTGACATTCTTCTAAATGTAGCCACTTGGGACCATACCACCATAGCTCTTTCAAACGTAACTCCTCAGGAGTCAGCCCCCGAGTTGCTAGATCGGCAGGATTGTCACCCGAAGAGACATGAAACCAATTTTTGTTACCAACTTTTTCTAATATGGTGGCTATCCTATTTGCTACGAACGTTTTCCAACTGCAGGGAGGTTTTCTTAGCCATGCTAGTACTATTGTTGAATCGGACCACAAATATAGCGAATATGTCTTCAATCCAAAAGCTGGTATTACGCTGTCGACTAAGTTTGCTAATAAAACAGCTCCGCACAACTCTAACCGAGGTAAAGATGGCTTCTTAACTGGTGCCACTTTTGTTTTGCATATGAGTAGATTTGTAGTCACTCTATCTTCGATGGTAACTCTTACGTAGATTGATGCTGCATATGCTAACTCTGATGAGTCACAGAAACCATGAAACTGAATATCACAGCCAGGTGAATACTGAACCCATCGTGGGAGCCTTATTGTTTCAATTTTTCCATAATTTGTAATGAAATTCTGCCACTTCTGTAGCGCTAAAGCTTTTATAGGCTCATCCCATTCTATTTTGTCAAGCCACATCTGTTGAATTAAAATTTTTGCTGTCACTACTACTGGGGCCAGCCACCCCGCAGGATCGAACAACCTAGCTATAAT
Organism: Linnaemya tessellans; assembly: GCA_951800035.1. Taxonomy (NCBI): domain Eukaryota; kingdom Metazoa; phylum Arthropoda; class Insecta; order Diptera; family Tachinidae; genus Linnaemya; species Linnaemya tessellans. The sequence continues at coordinate 13,865,057 of OX637537.1, read as the reverse complement.
TGATAGCACTTCTCTTTTAGTATACGACGGCTTGATTTCAAATTTCTCCGCCGTAAAGAAAAATATGTCTTCTAGCGCATTCCAGTGTATGCCTAACGTTTTCGATGTACTTTTATCCTTGAGACACAGAAAGGATTCGTTAAGCAAATGCTCTTGGGGCAAATTTTTTAAAATTTCTTTTGAGTTAGAGGTCCATTTTCTTAACTCAAAGCCACCCATTTCTAAAATACCAATTAATTGGTCACGTGCCACCAAAGCATCAGTGATTGAATGCGCTCCCACTAGGGCATCATCGACATACATACATTCTCGTAAAATTTTTGACCCTAGAGGGAAACAGTGCTCTTCATCATTTGCCAGTTGAAGTATAGTTCTGAGCGCCAAATACGGGGCACAATTTACTCCAAAAGTGACTGTGTTGAGCTGGTAGTCTTCAATATCGCCGCTGTCCGAACTACGAAAAACAATTTTCTGGAAGGGCCTATGTTCAGGTGCTACCAAAATTTGCCTGTACATTTTTGTAATGTCAGCATTAAATACAAACTGAAAAAATCGCCATTTCAGTATTAAATTGACTAGTTCAGCTTGCAGAATTGGGCCAGTGAACAACAAATCGTTTAGGCTCTTGCCACTAGGAGTCGTACTAGAGGCATTAAAAACTACTCTCAATTTTGTTGTTGTACTTTCTGGCTTAAATACACCATGATGGGGCAGATAGTAACTTGGGCCACTGGAATTCTCCGTTTTTTCCATATGCCCTAGAGTTAAATATTCTTGTAACACCGCATCATATTGTGCTTTATGTTCAGCATTGCGCATTAAAGATTTCTCTGATCTCAAAAACTGACTTACGGCAATGTGCCTATTGGGACCAAGTGACGCCACATTACTCTTGAAGGGCAGATTTACTGTATATCTCCCTTTGGAATCTCTAGTGGTAGTAGAACGATAGATCTCCTCACAAACTTTATCTTCTTCCGATAATATCTGCCTACGAGAAACTTCTTCTAACTCCCAAAATTTTGCTAACTGGTCGTCAATAGAAATTTTTGTTAAGTGTGACCTTGTCACATTACGTGGGGAGACACTACTGGTTGGTCCAGTTACTATCCAGCCAAAAATTGTTTCTTGAGCCACTAGAGACTCAAAAACGCCATGCTGAACTCCTCCACGAAGAATAAGGGGGTACATATCGCCTCCTAATAAAAGATCTACTTCTCCACTTTCGAAAAAGTTTGGATCTGCATAATTTAATTTTGGCAACTCGAAACCACTCAAGGGCTTAAATGAATACGTGGGCACCTTACCAGTAACGCGGGGAACCACTAACGCCTGCACCTTGAGGGAGATACTTTGGCAGAATCTTGATTCTATAACCATCGCTGCCATTTTGGTTGACTTGCTAATTACATCACCGCCTAAACCTGTAACCTCAGCTGAAATTGCAGTAGTGGGCAACTTCAACAATTTTTGAATCTTTTCAGATACAAAGCTTTCATCTGAACATGGATCAATAAGAGCTCGTACATTATATGATGAACCAAGATGCATAATATTTACCCAGGCTGTAGCTAAAATAACTTTTTTTGCGACTGACGCATGATGCGATTGAACCACTTCAGCTGTTTGAACTGCTGTTGGAACGACAAAATTAGTGGACTGTATTTTATTTGCCTGATTTTGATTGGCGCTTTTAAAATGGTTCTGATTATTTGTCACAAAATCTCTATGTATTAGCGTATGATGCTTCCTTTTGCACTTGGTACATGAGTTTGGACTATTACATTCCTTATACAAATGACCCGTCGTTAGGCAATTGAAACAAAAATGAAATTTTTTCAAAGTCGAAACACGAGTTTTGTAGTCCATACTTAAAAATTTATGGCAAGAGCTAATTTTATGACTTGAGTTACAAAGGCTGCATTGCATTGGTGTAACTTTTGTATGGTGCGTCTTAAATTGTTTTGTTTTTACATATGGCTGACTGCTAATATGTTGAGAAATATTTTGGGAACCACTGGCAGTATTATTTGTAGCTATTATGTCTGAAACACTTTCTAATGCATGATATCTATCAGTGAGGAATGCGTTTAATTCTTCCCATTTGGGAACCTCTGTTTTATTTGTTACTGATTGCTCCCATAGATGCAAAGTATTTTCAGACAGACGTGATGAACATTGAAATACAAAGATCGGATCCCATGACTGTATATCTACTGCATAAAGTTTTAATATCGAAATAATATTATTAATTTCTCGTTGTAGGTTTTTTATTTCTTGTGCTGAGTCATGTAAACAAGGGGCCAAATTAAATAATAGCTTCAGTTGAGTATTTATCAATACGCGCTTATTTTCGTATTGATTCTTCAAATTATTCCAGGCCAAGTCGAAATTTTCATTGGTTAGAGCCACGTTTCTATTTATATCACGTGCTTCACCATCTGTTTTTCTAAATAGGTAGAATAATTTTTCAACCGGGCTAAGTCTGCTATTATTTATGTAAATTGCTGTAAACATGTCCCTAAATGTAGGCCACGATATGTAGTCCCCATGAAAGACACCAGTATCACAAGGAGGTACAGCTATCGAACTACACAGATTTGGACTATCTACTTCCTTCGTTTGGCTTTCATCTTTACAAGCCACTTGTCTGGCTTTAGAAATAATATTCAAGCATCGAATGTATGATTTTTTTACCTGCATTTGCTTTGCCTGGACTGCAACGAGTTCTTTTTTCTTTTCCACTGTGTCCACTCTACATTCTTCATAAAGTTTCTTGCATTTGGACCACAAGTTATCTAACTCGTTTTTCTCAAAGTCAAATGCTTCGTCAGAATAACCACAAAAGTCTTCGTCATTGAGAGCTGCCTCTAGAGCAAATAATTCTTCTGCTGCTCGTAGATATTTTTCCACATTTGTCATTTTTTGCAAAATTTTTCTTTACAATTTTATGCAAAAAAAATTCCAAACAAATCAAGAAAACTTTCAGAAAAAGAATTAATTGAAAAAATTTAAAGATGGCAGGCAAAGCAAAAAACAGCAAAAACTTCTTCAGCCAGCACAACAACAACAAAAAATCGACACCAGAATCACGTGATGTAAAAATTTCCCACAAAGTAAAATAAAGATGGATGTCAAAACTCTGTATGGCGTGAGCAACAATAACAACTCGTAGCGTAACGGGACGACAATTGTTGAAAAATTAATTTTACTTGATGTCATGCACCGGGTTTTCTAACCTCACTTCCACTGAGCCACAAATAATGAGACACAGTGTACCACCAAATATAATAATTGCCACAATAAATTAAATCCACGTACCTGTTCAGCTTTTTACGGTAGAAGGACCAAATGTTGTCGCGTTCACCCACCTTTTTTCGTTGCAGCACAAATTCCACAGGGTATAAATAAAAAGACACCTCCTTTGTAAATAAAAAGTTTTTTTTTTTCTTAGATTTTATTTAAGCGATCGTGAAAAAGCAAATCAGTCTCAAAACACAAGTAGAAGTGAAGAAAAAGGTAAAAACCCATCGCCACCTAACATCTTGCCGCCGCTCGTTGCCACGACGGCTTCCGGCGAATATCGTGTTGATCAAACCCGGGATGCCAGATGAGCCACTTTTTCCTTAACCATGATTTACACGGGCTGTGGTGTTAACAATAATTATTGTTTTTCACCCATTTTCATTTATACTATTTTTAAAAACCATAAAGCTAATTATGGAAGCATTACTTTAAAATTAATAAAAGTAATGAGAACTTGTCTAAAAATCTACATAATATATTAAACTTAACTTTTTGAAATGCATAGAATAAGAAATAGAAATAAATCTAAAAATCCAGTTAATTGGGACCATAAAGAGGAAAAAGAGCCAAAAATAGAAGAATGTGTTGAATGGTTAGCCAAGCTTTGGAAATCTTTAGGTATTGAAGGAACTCCAACTAAAGAAGATTATATTAATAAAACAAATATATAATTAGAAACTATACTACTGATGAGACAAGCAGATAAATATTTTGAAAACAGAAGTATGTTAGATTAGTACAAAATGCATGATAGAAACTGCAAAAACAATTAAAAAAAAAAAAAAATTTTTTTTTGGAATTTTAATGATTAACATAAACCTTAAAAAAAATATATAGATGGAAAAAATTAAATTATTAGAACAGATAATAATAAATGCTAAAAAATCACTAGGAAGACCATACACTATAGAAACAATAGAAGAAAAAAGGTTTGAAATACAAAACATAGAAAAGGAATTAAAGAAAAATTTGGTGTTGGAAGAAAAGGAAAAAACAACGGTATTGGGTACATTCTCTACATTGAAGAGGGAAGCATTAGAATTATTGGAACACCACACAAAAAGAAGAAGCCATCAAGAAAAAACCAACATGACGAATTTAGATATAAATGAGTTATCCGTGATAACAAAATTAGTGCCTAAGTTTACAGGTAGATCAAATGACTTAAATGACTTAAATGACTTCATTACAAATTTAGAAATAGTGTCATCAACAATACCATTAGAAAAGAGTACATCTTTCCTTAATTTCGTATACAAATCAAGATTAGAAGTGCGAGTACAAAATAGAATAACCACACCCACATCTATACCCGAATTTCGACAAACCATTCATACTGACGACAGACGCATCTAGTCTTGCACTAGGAGCTGTTCTGTCACAAGGAGAAATTGGAACGGATAGACCGATATCATTTGCTAGTCGATCACTTAACAAACATGAAAGAAATAAGCCAGTAATAGAAAAAGAACTACTTGGTATACATTGGGGAATACAATTTTTTAGACCCTACCTATACGGCAGAAAATTTATTGTCGTCACAGACCACCGTCCACTAATTTCACTATTCTCACATAAAAATCCAAATTCAAAATTAACCAGAATTCGTATGGAATTGTCCGACTATGATTTTGAAATAATATACAAAAAGGGAAGTAATAATACCAACGCAGACGCATTATCAAGAATAGAATTAAATTCAGAAATGTTAAAAGAAATGATTCCTAATGAAATAGATGAAACCGTAAAAAAATCGCTGGTGATAACAAGAAATATGAACAAAAAGAGGATACAAAATGAGGAAACCAAAAACCTAGGTAAATACAAGAAAAATGAAAAGAACGGTAATACAGATCCTAATGAGCCTGATCAACTCAAAATTTGGCATTGTACATCCATAAACGATATAAAGCTTGCAAGAAAATTGAAATTTGTATTTGAAAAATCAGAAAAAGAAATGAAAATCGAAAATGATTCTGTCCTAAATGAAATGCGCATCAGATGTAGCGATAATCCTTATTATCTAGATAATATATTGGAGAAACTACCTTCTGTTTTAGGCAGAACAAAGTATGTACGATTCGCACTAGAAAAAGGTGACGAAATATTTAAGAAAATAAGTATAGAAAAGTTTAAAGAAAAGTTAGACACGTGCAAAGAAAATGATGTAAAAATAATGTTATATAGTAATCCTCAAAGAATAACAGATGAAAAAAGGAAAAATGAATTAATTAAATTGTGTCACAGCACACCATGCGGAGGACATTTCGGAGTTAGAAAAACTTTAATCAAATTGAAACAAAAATACATATGGAAAAATATGTACAAAATGGTAAAAAGGTATGTTTTAGAGTATGATTTATGTCAGAGAAACAAACAAGTAAGACACACAAAGGAACCGTTATGCATTACAGACACACCAAAAAATAGTTTTTCCACAATTGTCATAGATACAGTTGGTCCTCTACGACCTTCTGGAAACTATCGATATATATTAATAAATAAATAAAATAAATATTAACAATGCAATGTGAGTTAACTAAATACATAGTAGCTGCACCAATGGAAACAAAGGAAGCCAAATCAATCGCAAAATGTTTGACAGAAAATTTTATATTGAAGTATGGCATATTTAAAACACTAAAATCTGACAGAGGTACAGAGTTTGTAAATGAAGTAATGAAGGAAATATGTACTTTGCTAAAAATAGAACATAAAATATCTACACCGTACCATCATGAAACACTGGGTACTGTAGAAAGAAACCATAGGGTTCTGAATGAATACTTTTTGTCATTCGTGAATGATGACTACTGGCACGACTGGATACCTTATTATTCCTTTGCATACAATATAACGCCTCACGTAGACACAGATTACACACCATTTGAGTTAATATTTGGCAAAATACCTACTTTACCAGGTGAAGAAATAATGAATAATTGCAATAGAACTTATAATTTAGATAATTATGCATGTGAATTAAGAGTTAGAATTAGAAATTCACTAGAAAATGCTAGAAATCTTATAGAATCAGTAAAGAAAAGGAGACATTTAGAATCATATAACAAAACTAAAAGAATAGATCTTAGTATAGGAGACTTGGTTTTGATAAAAAAGGCGAATAGAAAAATATATGAAGCACCATATCATGGTCCTTACAAAGTAATAAATATGGATAATGTAAATGTAGAATTAAAAATTAATGGAAAAATTAAAACTGTTCATAAAAATTTATTAAAGAAATGTAAGAAATAAAGATTATTAAACGTAAGCACAAAATATTTTTAGCATAAGAATTGTAAACATTTATTTATAAAATGCAAAAAAAAAAAAAAAATTTGTTTTTATTATTTCCATAAGAACATAACACTAAAATTAAGAACTATACTAATATTGTACCACTTAAATATCACACTACTTTTTTTAAATTAATAAACATAATAAGAATTTAATATGCATAACAATTATAATAACGTAAACATTGTACCACGCAGGCAGCACATTAACAAAAAATTTTATAAAATTACAAAATTTTGAAAAAAAAAAATCACAAAATTGTGTAATTTTAACTGAAAGAGCAGGGGTGTAGTGTATACATAGTATCACATATGCATGAACCTCACCAAACAGTCACAGCAACATGATATTCATAAATAAACAATAGTATTCAATAGTATGTAAACAAACTGAACTAACTGAAAGTCAACGTCTTCTTGAGATAGGTCAGTAACGATTTTGATTGCAAACACACTTAGTCATAAACACTGGAATTTTAGTAACATAATATTCTTATACTTTTCGGTCGATGCTCGCTATTGTCAAATAGTTAGAATTATGCTGATTCGTATAAATTGTTACTATGACAAAAGTGAAATGGCATTGAACTTCAAATGTACACAGCCTGGTGCAATGTATGTATGTATATTTGATACAATGTAATATTAAAGTATGAATGTATGAATGTATGTATATTAGAATAAGTAGAAATAAGAGAAAAGCGAACTTCTCATTGTTAGTATATAAGCTGAGGAATTTGTTTAATAAATTATCAATTTACTTTGATCAATCAATCCTGCCTGTGTTTTACTTATGAAACATTACATATATATGCAAATCATTCTTATAAACCATGCTGTGTACTAAACTTTATTTATTTCTGAACAGGCTTTTATAATGTCAATAACACTTACTCTGAGCACTAACTCATCAGCGCTATATGCTAATTATTTTCCTCCCATTGACTTAAGCGACACATATGAGTGTGTGCTAACTGATTTTCATTCATACAACAGTATCCCAAATGTAGACTCCTATAACAATATGTTTCATATAAGGAAACATGTAATTGAAATACCAATTGGATCTTATGAATTAAAAGATATAGTTGACTACATAGAAGAGCAATACAAACGACTTAGTCCTGGAGAGCATATTTTTATAGAAGCTAAGAACAATACGATGCAAGTTAAAATAAATAGTTCTAAAGATCCGATATATTTTAATAGAGAAAATACAATTGGGAATCTTTTAGGATTCAATAGTAAAATCCTAACACCGACCGATGATCATTACTCAGATCTTCCAGTTAATATTTTTAAAGTAAATCTCTTGCGAATTGAAAGTAGTATCGCCACAAATACATATATGAACAATTCAAAATCACACACACTGCATGATTTTCCGACTAATGTACCTGCAGGCTATAAAATAGATGAGATTCCAAGGAATCTCATTTATTTACCTGTAAACACCAAAGAGATAAGTTCTCTATCACTGCGCGTGGTTGACCAGAGCGGTGATTTAATTAATTTCAGAGGAGAGGAAATTACAATACGAATACATTTAAGGCCAACTAAGTAATGATAATATACAATACAAGTATATCACAAAATACGGCAGTCACGTCTCATCCACAGATATTACCACCTAAACCACAATTGAAAAGATCTGCTCGTCAAAGGTCACTTACAACAGCAAACAAAAGTTTTCTCAAGTCTTTGAATTTCAAACTGAAAACAAAATGAGCTCAATAATAAACGTATTGGATAAGCCATTGTCTGACGAAAATATAATAAAAAAGGACTATCATACCTACATACCATATCTACAATCGTACAATAATAATGATGAGATTCGAATCTCAATACAAAATCAAGATTTGCACGTGTTACCTAGTGAGAGCTATATATATGTGGAAGGTTTCGTTGTGGATGGAAAACTGGAAAATTTTCAGAAAATTTTTAATTGAAAAACAACTTTGTTGCACATCTATTTGATGAAATCCGCTACGAGCTTAATGAATGGTGGATGGCATAAAACTGATGATTTGAATCTTAAGAATGGATATTTTAATTTTTATGTACCACTAAAAATGCTTTTGGGATTTGCTGAAGACTACAACAAAGTTACACTTAATGGAAAACATGAATTGATACTCTTGCGCAATAAAAATGATACAATTCTATATGATATGTATGTAAGATTTCAACAAAGCTACTATGTATATGAAAGAGCCTCAACCATTGTTAACTGCTCAGGAGTTTAAAGACGACGCTCCAATTATTGTAGTAGATGTAAGCTATCAGAACGAGTCAGTCAATACCGGACCGATTGATATAAAAATTTAATTTGAGACAGCAACAAATATTCCAGCAACGACATCAGCTAACTGCGTTCTTATTCATGACCGCGTAATAGAATACATACCAATAAGAGGTCAAGTCCGGAAGGTCTTATAAATTAAATAACATGGATGGTCATATTGTTTTTGTAGACTTGCAAGGTTTTAAAAATAATTCAAATGACTTCATCGCAAAAGAACTAGCTGTAGTTTTCAGCAATAACGAATGCCTCAATTTCATCATAAAAGCGCCTTTTGATTTCGAATGCTTATCAACCAAAAAGCAGAGAGAAGCTGTTTGGTTAACCAAAAACTAGCGAAGAAAAAATGGCTAGAAAAAATGATTCATCAAACAGTTTATAACATTGAAGACATTGGCTGCATTAATTTTCAACAAATGGAAACTAAGCATTCAAAATATCTCTATTGTAGCTATCACAACTGTGGTGTTTGTGCCTTAAGGAATGCAGTTTCACTTAAAAATGAAAATGGTAACAAACCTTTAAATAAATGCTTATAAAAATTAAAATAAATGTCTTGTTATTTCAAATAAAAACCTACATACATATTTAGTTCAGAGAACACACAACAAACAAACACAATGGTTCATTCATTCAAATGGTCAAGGGAATATTTGGGCACAAAGAATAAACGCTTATTATTTGTTTGTATGTATATGCGTACATAAATATCTACAAATTTATTTCATTTCATACTGACCCACTTGCTCTAAATCTAGGAAAGCAAAAAAGCGGACTGTCATACAGACTCACCAATCGTCACACACACAGCCTGTCTGACAGGCAGACATTCCAATCGCCACTCAGAACACAAAAACACACACACACTTAAACATAGCATAAATATTCTATATATATAACTATATATATAACTATAACTTTTCGTTATGATAACGAATGATTTTTATTTTTTTCATAACGAATGGGTTATAACGAAATTTTGCTTCGAAGTGTTTCTACAACTCAGAAAACTTACCTTTCGTTACGACCGTGGCGAGTTATTATAAAGTATATGAAACAGTGGAAACAAAACACTCTTCGTTATGTGTAACGGCTGAGTTGTTTTGTTTATTTCAATTCTACTTGTACATTTTACTTGAACATATTGTATTGTATTGATTTGCTTAATTATTCATTTAAAAAAGTAAAAATGTATAGATAAACAAAGATGATTCCACAATCGCCACCAACAAGAGCAGCTGGAAAGAACTCCAGCACCTCCTTGTCCATCCCGTCTAGCGGCGTCGGACCGTCGGGGGCAGGACGATTCCCAGTGGCAGTAGATTTCCAGTCTGCCCAACACTGTAAAAATAAATATATAACACTTATGATGAATTCCAACATATACAGTTTATATGTATATTATATACACTATATATAACATATATACATAATATAAATATACTGTTTTTCATTTTCTGAATGCAACTTCATATAAATAAATACACCTATCCCTCGATTTACACGATAGATGCGTTCCTGAAAAAATCGTGTATATCGAAATAAAATATTTTTGTATGAAAAATCGTGTAAATCGAAAAAAAGACCCAAATACGAATAATTTAAAATATTTTTTTTAGCAAATTCATTTATTTAAACGTTAAAAATAACGAAAAACATATATGTACATATATTATAAATAAAATAATAATATAATAAAATATATACTAAAAAAATCATATCTTTGAATTCATTAAGTTACATGTATTAAAAAAAGTACAATATTTTTCGTAAAGCAAAATAAACCTTATTTATAAACAAACTAGTATTTGGCAGTCTATAAAAAGAAATACATATGTATAAATATTTTTAATAATAAAACACACATCAGTTATCAGATTCAATCAGTTCTTCATCACTCTCTTCTACTACTAGTCGTATCTGTTTAGTGGGTGACATATCGTTTTCATCACTAGATAATATTATATTTGTTTCTGGATCTGTAGTTAATATATTAGATATAATATCGGTTCGCGGAGATTTTGAAATGTAATTTGTTATTAATGCTTGTGTCGATTTATTGTTTAAGTCCTTGTAAACCTCCCGATATTGGGCTAAGCCCTGTCTTATATATCGCTGGAAAGCAAGGGCTCTTTCAATGTTTGGATCATTTTTAAAAAAAATGATTTCCCAACTTTCGACCTATCTCAAGTCCTTCACTAATATTTTTGGTTGTTAGTGCTATTGGTTCAGCCAGTCCTTCATCGCAATCACTGTCGTTTTCTTCGATCAACATTTCTACTAAATCTTCAACATCAAGTTCTTTATTTGTCATCAATTCTTCAATATCAAGTGCACTAAAGTCATTAAAACCTTCTCCTCCCACCGTACGTGCCATATCGACTATCTCAGAATATTCATCATCCAAGGATTGAGAGGACATACTATTTTCTCCTACATCTGGCCATAAATTTTTCCAACAACCTTTGAGTGTTGATTGTTTAATTGCATTATAAGCCAATGTGACATTTTTGACACAGTCTAACAAAGTATATTTTTTCCATGCATTGATTACTGATAAAGATTCATCATTCTCTATTATATCTAAGATATACTTGAACGATTGCTTGATATATGTATAACGCTTTAAAAGTTGAAATTATTCCCTGGTCTAAGGGCTGCAACAAAGAAGTAGTATTTTTTGGAAGAAATATAACTTGCACATTCTCGTGTTGCAAGTCTTTTGGATGTCAATAGCTAAAAGCACTTTAAATGGCAATCCTTTTTTGTTCAGATACCGTTTTGCATCTGGAACAAATATATTATGAAACCAATCACTGAACACAGCGGCCGTAACCCATGCCTTTTTATTGGCCATCCAATAAACGGGTAAGTTATCTTTATTTAATCCTTTAAATGCACGTGGTGTTTGCGATTTGTTTATGACTAAAGGCTTCATAATATGATCGCCAGAAGCATTGGAACAAAAAAGTATTGTTATACGATCTTTAGCAGCTTTGTATCCACTTGCAGATTTATTAGCCTTTGAAATAAAAGTCCGCTGAGGCATTTTTTTCCAAAACAGGCCCGACTCATCAGCATTAAAGACTTGGTCAGGAACGTATGATTTAGCAGCAATAATTTCAGCAAATTTTTCAGGATATTCTTTGGATGCATTAGTGTCAGCGGAAGCTTGTTCTCCTTTTAATTTTAGATAATGTAAGGAATTTTTTTGCTTAAATTTTTCAAACCATCCTTTACTTGCAGTAAAGACTGACTTATTTGAAGTTGATGATGTAGATGGTAGCTGATCATTAAGTTTTTCATGAATTTTTAAAGCTTTATTAGTAATGGCATTGGTATCAATTGGAATTCTCTTTTGAGTTTGATCTTCAATCCAGATCATGAGTGCCTTTTCCGTATTTTCAATTATAGTATCCCGTACGTATGAAGTTGTACTTAAACTTGTTTTAGTTCCAGCTGCAACACTTTTCCTGATTATGTCTTCGTTTTTCTTTATAGTTCTAATTGTTGCTTCATGAATGGAAAAAATTTTAGAAACTGTTGTCCTTTACGTAGTCTATCTAAAATCTGAATTTTAGTTTCCAATGATATAACTTTTCTTTTTGCTTGATCTTTAATAATATTTTTCGGCATGGTTAAAAAACTATAAATGAATTAAGAATTATGCCACACAATTTTGAATAACAAACTTCACAAATATTTTAATTGTTCTGAATATATACCACGACACACGCCTGTCTGTTTCCAAACACTAACTGAATTGATTGTCTATACATTTTTGAGCTTCTTTTGTGTATGCATGCTATACATGGGAATTCCCTTTTTATATCTAATGGCGGTGTTACCAGATGAAAATAAACGTTTGGTAACATTCGTTAAATTTGAAAAATATTAAAAAGCTTTAATGTATGTTATTTTTTGATGAAATATTTAAAAATTATTATTTATTTCACGAGACATATTTTCTGAAAAAAAAAAATTAATTTCTGATAAAATTTTGAAAAAACCGTGTAAATTGAGGTAATTTCTGTATCCCTCGATTTGTATGAAATCCAAAAAAATCGTGTAAAAGTGAAATCGTGTAAAAAAAGTATCGTGTAAATCGAGGGATAGGTGTAAACAAATGAACGAACCTTTTTCCACTGGTCACTCGTCTTACATGCTGGTCCGCATGCATTAACCCATTAACGCTCACAGCGATCTAGACTAGGTAAATCAATAAAATTTTAAATAGCAAGTAATCTAACTTACATAAACATATTTTAATAAAAACAAAACATGTATCTGCTCCAGAATAGGTCTTGGGAGCTGCTACATATACGTTACAGTGGGCAGTATCAGCACTTGATTGGCCTTTTGTTGTTCAAATAAAAATAATATATTTTACAAACGAAACTTAACAAAAACTTCAATTTATTAAATGAAAGATTTATATTTATTAAATATAAGTTTCCAGATTTTACCATCTAATTGTTGTTTTGAATTATCAATAAAATCTATATGTCGAAATATTCTTTCAAACCGATTCCTACGCATAGAATCGGAAACTAGTTCATTTTTCAGATCGCTTTCAGTTGACCAACAATATCTCTTTGAAGAAGCTGAGGCATAACCTGTAACAATCAAGATCCCAAGAAGAACACGCATTCATTCACTGATAAATTTGGGTCCACAATATACTGCATAACTGTTACTTTCATTACACAGCATTTGTACCAACTCATCGTCGATAAACTTCTCAAATTGTACGTGCGGTGGCAAATTAGCGCAATCAAAAAATTATATTCAGGGAATATACGCTGACAGCATACATCATCATCCTCCATACACTGATTCGCTTTCCTAGCTAATGTTTTGACACACTTTGATTTTTTTGATTTCAATGTCCTTGCTGTTTTTGCAGAGCCTGAGGCCGAGTCAAACTGCTGCAAACGAGGAATCTTAGAAGGGGTCTTTAACTTATTTACTATTGCTTTTCTCCTAGAAGGATCTACATCTGATTACACTGTATTTCGGCGTTCACCGTCCCCAAATGTTTCGGCCGTGCGAATTGTTATTTCACAAGGTTGTATAAGAAGAGCTTTGGGCAAATTATGCGGAAGTCCAATGCCATCTTCATCTCCAGAATCTTCATCAGACGGTAAACAGTCTGCACTGGGTGGTTCTATGACCTCTTCTGCAATTACATCTCCCTAGCTTTCTTCTGACATAAGCTCCTCAAGATATTGTGTGGCTTCTTCTAATGTCAAAAGCGCGTATATATGAAAAAATTACTATTAAATGTATATCTAATCCAAAATATGTTGATATTTATTCATTTTTGTAACTGAAAAACAGTCGTTCAAAAATAGCTGTGTTCTGCCCAGTGTTACAAATACGTAACACCTGACTTTTTTCCTGTCTAGCGTACACTCTAAACCAATTTTTTTTATTCTTACACTTGAATAATAAAATGTTATATGTTTTCTATATGTGTGCATATATTAATTTTCTTTAAAACAATTTATATATATATATATATATATATAGTTAAACATCTTACTTTCTTCGTGTCGTCATATCTGTTATTTTTCAAACTTTCAAATTACACACTTTACAAAACAACCTTTTACCAACACAACAAGAGCAGAACTAACTTCTTAATGATTTGTAGCTGCAGACTGAACATAAATACACAAAATAACCGTAAATAGGCACTTGTATGTTGTTTAGTTATGTCAAAGTTTAGTTTGAGATTATGATATGTGATCGTTACGCATATGTAACAGTGGGCGCTAATGGGTTAAGCTCTGCCGCCACAGTTTCCCAGACAGCCTGTGCCGATTTGCCGCTATTTGGTCCACCAAACTGCCCCATAGCCACATTTCTGTGGCCATGTAAAATTTCAAAAAGCTTTTGTAAATAATATGTTTTAGTAATTATAATTTGAACAAAATAGTATAATATTTCAACCTTACCTCAGTCATGTTTGTTTTTGGGCCAAATATCACTACACCTTCTGTTGAACATATAATAACGAAAACTTTAACGAAAATTATAACGAAAATGAATACCACCACACTTATAGAAACACCACTAAATTCGTTATATCGTTCGTTATAATGCGTAACGAAAGTTATAGAAACGGGCTACAGATCCCCAAATAAAATCCATCGATGATCGTCATGTATAAAATAAACAAAATATCAGTTTCAATATTTATGCAATAGTAAATTTTTTTTTTCACAACGTCTTCAAGATCAGAATAATCAAATTATTCCCTCACACTCAAGCATTGCACACAAAAAGGAAATAACTGAATTGCTGGACAAAATATCTTAAGTAACCACACAGCAAAATTACAAACAAGCAAAAAATAAAAGAAGAAATCTCACTCCAGCAAGAAGAAACGAACCACAAACATTAGGGCCTTCCATTTATACAACACTTTTGAGATATTGTACTTCCTAAAAAATTGTTGTGTCAGATACTAAAAATTTCCTATTTTCTATTAGGCCATAGCACACATGGACAGACAGAATTCCTGCGCTCACATATGGACAGACACAAATTCCCACGCTCACATACCGACGGACATGTATTCCCAAGGTCTCATATGGACAGACAAAAATTCCCACGGTCTCAGGCTCACATATACAAACTCGTTTTGACTACTACAGCACCCCTCCACTAAATTACCCTCACATATGGACGGACAGAAACTCCCACAGTCTCATATGGACAGGCACAAACTCCCTCGCCTACCCCAACATTATAAAAAAAAACAACAACAATGTGAACACCCCTATTTAACCGTGGGAAAATACACACACACATTAAAGTATCAAATTACAAAAAAAAACCTATTAACACAAATTTGGAAAATAAAATTTTAAAATTTAATTGCTGAAATTTGAGTATTTTAATTGTTCTCGCACATACAGTTCCTATCTGCTCTCATGTCTGATTTGACAGATAATTAGTTTTATCCTTCCGCTCAACGAATATGATTGACCATCCAATGCGTTTTCGCTCGCTAAAGGCCATGATTACTATCCTATTTAGTCGTACCATGTGTCAAAAAAATCGTGTGTGTTGAAAAAGTAGGATAGTGTGGCCTAAAAATGCAACTGTGTGACAGATTTTTTTTGAAAGTCTGTCCGATTTGTAAATGTGCAAAAAAGTTTATGAAAATTTTCATAAACTGATAGATTTCATGCGATCAGTGTTGAATTTTTTGCAAAGCAGCTGAGTCATAAAAAACACATATATTTTCTAATTAAGAATTTTTAAATTTGTTGCTGCAAAGGAATGAATAATACAAAAATAAAGAAATGAATAATATCAATAATATTAAGGTAAGTGTGACTTAATGCATTTGCAATAAAAAGTTAACAAAATGATATAACACAACTGATGTCTCCCTTTGGTGGTACCAAAGCAGTTTATGGAATGAATGCACAATTCTTTGTAAAAAGTGCCACTTTTATATTGAGCTTTATGTTGTGATGGGTGTTGTTAATAAAACAAAGGTGCATATGGACTTACGTATTATATATTTATGTATGTATATATTCAGATTGAGTGGCCCAAGGAGGCAGTTTTAAGACTCATTCAAATGTGGGAGCAACATGAATGCCTTTACAATCCGAAGAACGAGCATTATCACAATAAACATGCCAGAAATGATGCTTTGGAGAAACTTGCAAGAGAAGTGGAAAGAGATATCCCAAATATTAGTGCCCATGAGATAAAGGTAATGTACAATTATAATAAATTGTGTTTCTCACATTTGATTTCTTTCAATTGCAATCCATTACTTTCTAGACGAAAATTAACTATTTAAGAACACAATACTGCAGAGAATTGGCTAAAATAAAAGACAGCTACAAGAGTGGTTCCGGATATGATGAAATTTACACCCCAACAGCCTATTGGTTTGATGACCTTAATTTCCTTAAAGGCTATGTTAACATTAACAAGTAAAAGTGCTATATTCGGCTGTGCCGAATCTTAAATACAGTTCACAGATGTAATTCTTCTTTCTTTCTTTCTTGCCAAAACAGAAAGTAGGTTTAATTATAAAATCAAAATGATGTTATCGGTTACTTTTATATTTAAGAAAACGTTTGAATTTTTCGGCTAGGAAGCTAAATGTTTGGCTTTTCTTATATCTAATACCTATGAACGTCTTTCAAATATATGAAATATGTTTAAATTACAAACAAAACAAAAAATCCGTTTCATGTACCCCAAAAAGTTCTAATTGTCCAACCATAGAATCGTCTTTTAGATTTTGTTAGTTTTTAATACCAGTTTACTTCTTTCTGATATATAAAGTAGGTATAATTCATCATAAAAATCAAAAATAACAAATAAAATTTCTGCTTTTATGAATCGGAAAATGTCGATTTTCCAACCCTGGAACCGAATTTTTAATTTTTTAATACTAATTTAATTTTTTCTGATATATAAAATAGCTTTAATTCACTAAAAAACAAAATTTGGAATTTATGTATGTACTTTTATATACCAAAAATATTTCAATTTCCCAGCTCTGGAATTTTTATTTTTTTACCAATGCAATTCTTAGTGAGGTGTAACATAGTTTTACTTGACAAAAAAATTAAAATTTTTAAACTTTTTGGTCACATTCATGTACCATAAAATATATCATTTGTCCAACCCTGGAGTCGAAATTTTGATTTTTTAAGATTTTAATACCAATTTTGTTCTTCCTGAATTATAAAACAGCTTTAATTAGCAAAATAAAAAAAAACAACGTCAATTGCCTTTTTGTTTATTTTTATGCAGAATAAATATATCAATTTCCCAACCCTGGAAAGGAAATTTAATTTTTTTTAACCAATGCAACTTTTAATGAGGCATGAAATAGTTTTATTTAAGAAAAACTTAATATTTATAACCATATAGGTTATAAATATAGTTTTAATTAGTCAATTGCCTTTTTGGTTACATTTATGTTTAAAAAAAATTTCAATTTCCCAACCCTGGAAGCGAAATTTAAATTTTTTAAAATTTTCTTTATCAATACAAATCTTCATGAGGTATAAAGTAGTTTTGTTTAAGAAAAACTCGAATTTTGCAACCATTTTGGTTATAACATCTACTACAAAGTATTGCATGTACCAAAAAATATTTAATTTTTCCAGCCCTGGAAGCGATATTTAAAATTTTAAAATTTTCTTTATCAGTGCAAATCTTCATGAGGTATAAAGTAGTTTTGTTTAAGAAAAACTCGAATTTTGCAACCATTTTGGTTATAACATGTACTACAAAATATTGCATGTACCAAAAAAAAAATTAATTTTTCCAACCCTAGAAACGAAATTTCAATTTTTTTGTACCCTCCAAAAAAGAATTTGGAGGGTATATTCACTTTGTCATTCCGTTTGTAACGCATCGAAATATCCATCTCAGACCCCATAAAGTATATATATTCTTGATCAGTGATGAAATCTAAGACGAACTGAGCATGTTCGTCCGTCCGTCCGTCCGTCTGTGGAAATCACGATTCAGTCCAAATGAAAAGAGCTAGACTCTTGAAATTTGGCATATATATATTTGAAAACTTAGAGCAGGTTAAGTTCGAAGATGGGCTAAATCGGGCAAGAGGGAAAAAAGTTCCCCTAAGAAGAACTAAACCAACCCAGAAAAAACAACATAATTTTTAAAGTTTTTTGGTTATTTTGTTAAGCAAATGATATATTTTTATGTCAAATACGGTCCAACGCCTTAAACTTGGAGCCATTAAATAAAATAAAAATATTTTTTGACCCCGCCCACTTCAGTGGGCGTTATTATAGGCAAAAATAGCATAAAAATTTAACAAATAGTTTTACTTAAGCCTACATTCCTTAAAAATAACACTTTTAAGCTTTAATGACGAAGCTGAGACGAAACCTGGTACTACTCTGCCCTACCCCCTCCTTCCCCTTCGCCCCCTAAATGACCCTACCAAAAAAAAATTTTTTTTTAAATATTGTATATAATCATCCCAAGCATTTATCTTTAGAGTTTTATGACTGCCTGTTGCTGCCCTACCCCCTCCTCCCCTTTTGCCCGCTAAATGACCCTATCAAAAAAAAGAAATTTTAATTTTGTACATAATTATCCCAAGCATTTATTTTTAGAGTTTTATGACAAAGGTGAAATGTTTCCCCCACAGCCCTTGCCAGAGCGACACCGCCAAAATACAGTTTTTATAGCCTCCAAAGAGAATTGTGATGAAGTTTAAGGTGGTCTAGCAATGCCCATACGTTCGTCTGTGGAAAACATGATATTGTATATTTTTGAACCCCGCCCCCTTTAGTGGGCGTTGACGTACGATATTATATAAAGGAACTCTGTCCCACCAAGTTAAACATTTCAAATTCACTTACTAAATATTTGGAGGGTATTTAAGATTCGACCCTGTCGAATATAACGTTTTTACTTCTTTTGTTTGTTTTTTTATCAGTGCAACGCTTCTTGAGGTATAAGGTAGTTTTATTTACGAAAAATTGCAAATTTTTTACCATTTGGTAACTTTCATGTACCATAAAATATTGCACTTGTCCATCCCTGGATTCGAAATTTTATTTTTTATTTTTGAATTTTTGATACCAATTATGTTCTTCCTAAATTATAAGAGAGTTTTAGTTAGCAAAAAACAAAAAAAAAATAACATCAGTTGCCTGGTTGATTACTTTCATGTATAAAAAAAATTCAATTTCCCATCCCTGGTAGCAAAATTTGAATTTAAAATTTTTGATTTTTTTTTGGCTAATGCAAATCTTCATGACGTATAAAGTGGTTTTGTTAAAGAAAAACTTGAAATTTTCAACAATTTTAGTTACTACATGTACAACAAAATACGGAATAGCCCGAAAAAAAAAATTTTAATTTCCCATCCCTGGAAAAAAATTTTTATTGTTTTAGTTTTTAATAGACCATTGAGGCTCCCCAAAGCACGAAGTAGGTTGAATTTACAAACATTAAAAAAACAATTGATTTTTGGTATAAATTTTGCGTCGAGAAATAGGTGTAAGCTTCCCAGCTCTCGAACCATACTTTGGATCTTTCTGAATTTCAATAGCAGCCTATTTAAGTTCATTTCCAATCCAACGGTCCAAGAACGAAGTCTCTAGCTCTTCTGGGGTCTTGGGAAAACCGATTTCACGTACAGACGTACGGACAGACGGACATCGCTCAATCGTCATGGGTATTCATAAGGATCCAGAATATATATACTTTATGGGGTCTCATGTGCATATCGAAGAAATTACACACGGAATGACAAACCTATATATACCCTTTCATGTTCATGTGACTAACAAACAAACATTTTTAGGACGCAGATGTGGACGTTTTTGAAGACTCCGAGCCAGTTGCAACAACATCTTCGGCAAAGAAAAAGAAGAAAAACAGTGGTTTAGCTAGCTTCGCTCCGGAAGATGACATATTAATGCAAGCAAAACAACTTTTAGAAAAAGTCGCTCAACCTTGCCCAACCACCAATAAATATGACGAAAGTCTTTTATTTTTTTTACAAGAAAATCTCTGCGACATCAGCAACAAAGCTCTAAAAGAAGAGTTGAGTGAAGAGATAATTAGTCTGGTGATGCAGTGCAAACGCAAGCAGCGGGCTCTAGACCAGTAGTGAGCACCGTCAATGTATTGGTAAATTGTGTATGTGTTGAGCTTGCGAGCTGCCCACCAAACAAAAAGCCAAGCGTTTGAAAGATAGTGGTGCATTATATATTTATACATAAGTAGCAATATTTTCTAAATTGAAAAAAAATGTTGATAACGTAAAATTATTGATTAAAAATAAAACTTTTTATAAGTAAACAGTCAAATGAAAAAAATTAAAAAAGATAGGACAATTATTTGCTACGTTTTCCATTCAAGAATAAATAAATAAATAAAACAATAGTTTCTTGCTGGAGTATAACACTGAATATTCGCCAGAAACAAAAAATACGCGGTTGGATGTATCAAACTTAATAAGCTTCGATATTTGTCGGCATGGAAGATCATTTTCATATGGGAAACATATTCAAAATATTTTTGATAAGATTTTACACAGACTAATTAGTAAGACTAAGTGTGTTACTAAATTAGGAGAATTAGTATAGTCCGTTATTGGAGAAAAATTGTATAAAAGGCATTGTATGTTATCGAAAGAATTGTTTATGACAAAATATTTTTCGCATATCATCATGACTGAAATTGTTTGCTGGGCAAATATTCTGGAAAAAACATAAAAAAGTTCGTAAGCATCCGCCTGATATTCATTCGTCGCTGTCTCATCGACGGCTAAATTAAAGAGGGTAAGAATACGTGCGAACGATCTCAGCACAATTGTGCTATGAAACGCCCGTATCTGCTCTAGACAATGGTATTAATGACATTTAAAATAATTTAATTTTAAATAATTTAAATTGTATTGATGACTGATTTTTGTTATAGTTTTCAAGTTGTCTATATGCCGGCATTTTTGTTATTGAATGTTTTGTTTGAATATTTGGCTTTTTAATTCTTATTTTCTTTCATATGAAAATTGGATATTGATGATTTCTGAGGACCGAAATGAATAACTAACACTTCGTTTTGTATTTTATTAAAAGAATTGAAATATTTATTTATTTAGCGAGAATATAAAATACGTGTTAACTTGACGAGTTTACTTAAAGGGAATGAACAAATGAAAAGTCACAACATACAAAATGAGTCAAAAAGCGAGTTGAGAACAACGTACACATTGGCGTTGCCACATTATTTTCAATACTCCTCCTCAATGTCGATGTTGTTTCTCAAAGGATAAATTCAATTTAATTTCAACAAATGTAAAATGTTTAGCCTTCGAAAGATTCTTCGTTAAAACATCTGCTATCATGTCAGCTGTCGGACAATACACCAGCTCCACCTCTTTGCCCTGGACCAAGTCTCTGATATGATGAAATCGTATATCAATATGTTTACTGCGCTTGTGCAGCACTGGACTTTCCGCCAACATCTGAGCACCTTGGTTGTCTATATGCAATTTGGCAGGACCATTACAATTTTCTTCCAGCTCGGACAATAAACGCTTCAAATACACTGCTTCTTTTGCGGCTTCAGAAGCTGCCATGTACTTAGCCTCTGTACTGCTAAGAGCAACTCAACACTGTTTCCTTGATTCCCAGGAGATAGGAGAACCACAGTAATAAAATACGAATCCTGTATATGATTTTCTATCTTCTGAGTTACCAGCCCAGTCAGCATCTACATAGCCCTCGAGACCACAACCATTTGTCTCATATACCAACTTCAAGCTTCTCGTTTCAGAGAGATACCGCAAAATGTGTTTAAGTTTTGTCATGTGTTCAACATGAGGGTCGGAATTGCGTTGGGACATCTTCGATATGGAGTGCAACAAATCTGGTCTTGTCGAAATCGCCAGGTACATAAGAGCACCTATCAATGACTGGTAGTCATGTTGATCAAATTTTTCACAATCACCATCACATTTTGCTTGGTAACCAGCCTCCAGTGGTACTGCTACCGGCTGGCACTTCTCCATACCATATTTCTTCAAAACATCTAAGATATATTGACACTGGCTCAATTTTATTGCACCTACGTCACCTTCCCTCTCTATTTCCATTCCTAGGAAATGATTCAATGGACCCTTGTCATTGACTTCAAATTTCTTAGATATGTCCGCTTGACCTTGTGTACGATTGATAAGTTACTGCATCCGACAATCAAATCGTATACATATACTGCAATCAAAACTAAATTGCCTTCAATTGTCGATTTGTACAAACACGGCTCGTTATCACAGGCAGCGTTGCCATAACTTTTTCAAAAAAAAAACTGCAACTTTAAAAAAAAAAACTGGTTTTCACGTAAAAAAAACTGCACATAAAAAATTCACAAAAATACATAGTTTTTTTTCATATTTTTTATTAAAACAAAAACATAACACAACAAATTAAATATGATATACATCTACATATAACAAAGCAATTCATTTTAATAAAAAATATATAGGTACATAGGGTTTAAATAAACAAAAAGAGTTCATTATTATTCAGATATAATACTGCCTGTTCCAGAATCTCGACAAGTCGATGTCGTTCTCATATTTATATTGAAACCAATAATTAAAAATTTAAATTTGTTTGTATGTACATAGAAAAACACAAGGCATATCTATCTAACAGTTACAACAATTTCTACAAAAATAGAACACTTATTGTAGAAACTACCTTAACAGTTGCAAAAATCGTTAAACGACACTACTAAGTTTGACTTTTATCAGGTTAGACAAGTGAGCTCATGCTCCCACCTGCAATATACACCTTGGTAAAATTCAACTTGCTTTGTGGTCAGGGGTGCAAAAAGATGTATGTGATAATTACATACTCGTATAAAAAAGTATAGTTAAACCTTGCCACTATTATATTAAGCAAATGGGGTAAAATTATGGTTTCAGAAATTGGAATTAAAATAACAAAATTAAGAGTAAAAAAGTAAAATGTAAAAACTGCAATATCTGCACAATTTACAGAAAAACTGGTTTTTAAAGAAAAAAACTGCAAAACTGCTCAATGCTTAGAAAAACTGTCAAATGCAGATAAATCTGCGCATTTGGCAACGCTGATCACAGGTAACATAACTCATTTCTCTCAGAACACCATCGAGTTTACTGTTCCACTCCTTACCGCTTTGTCTCAGACCATAAATTGCCTTATTCAAACGCAAAACTTTATTCGGACATCTTTCATCCACGAAATTAGGGGGTTACTGCATATAAATTTCATCCTGTAGATTACTATTTAAGTAGGCAGTGCTTAACTGCTAATGCAAGGAGCAAACGTATAGTTGAGTACCGCACAACTGGAGAAAAAGTTAGCAACTAAACGTGCCTTATACCGCTCGACCTCTCCATTCGGCCTACGCTTTAAAGCAAACACCCACTTACACGGAATCGCCTTGTGCCCTTCTGGTAAATTCGCCAAACACCAGGTTTTGTTCTTTTGTAGGGCAAGGAATTCATCCTCCATAGCTCTCCTCCAAAACTGCTTGTTTTTGCTCGAAAATGCTTCTTCAGCCGTTTGAGGAATATATTCATTAATCGCCATACAGATTTCATTTTGCTCATTCGTATTAGTATTAAACTGCTTTTTCGTACTACCAGGCTTACCGCTTCGGATCAATTTAGGCCTACCAGGACCTACACTTTGTTGCTGGTTCTCATTGCTATCACCAGACCCATCATCATTAGCTTCAGCATCAAAAAATTCATCACGATCAACATTTTGCACAGAAGGTCGGCATTCTTTGTCAACTACATCTGCGCCGTTGTCGTCCACATTCTGTTCCATACATAAGACAAAATAATCATCTGCTTTAAGAGTTTTTTCATTGTTGTTGTCATTGTATTCAGGACTATCGACACCAAACAAATTTTCATCAAACAAAACATCTCTCTGTTCAACCACAGTTTTTGTTGTCGTATTAAAAAGACGATAAGCTTTTTTGACGTCATATAATAACCAACCATTATGTACGGTGTACCCTTTGCCTCAAACTTTGATTTGCGTGATGACTTGTTAAGGCTAACTGCATACGCACCAAAAGTTTTCTAATGTTGGACACTCGGCTTTCTACCGAACCACATTTCGTATGGTGTTTTATTTTCCAATTGTTTTGTTGGACATCGGTTTCTAATATACGCAGCTGTATTTACTGCCTCTGCCATCATAGATCTTGCCATTTCGATTAGTGTACGATTGGCTCTCTCTGCCACGCCGTTCTGCTGTGGCGTATACGGCACCGTCAATTGTCTGTTAATACCCTCTGCAGCTAAAAATTCATCAAACTGTGTGTTCAAAAATTTGCCACCGTTGTCTGTTCGCAATGTTTTAATTTTACAACCAGTCTGTTTTTCTACATGAGCTTTAAATAGTTCAAATTTTTCAAAAACTTCGCTCTTGTTCTTTATGACATACAGAAAAACCCTTCGAGACATGTCGTCAATAAACGTGACGAAATACTTTGCCCCACCAACAGACTTTACATTAAAAGGCCCACACACGTCTGAATGAACGACTTCCAACAAGTTGTTTGTTTTCGTATTGCTTTCTTTGGGAAACGATAATACATGTATTTTGCTCAGCATACAGGTCCTACACTTTGCAGCTTCACTCATGCTGTTAATATTCATACCCTTTACCATGTCATTGTCATGTAAATCTTGCAGGCTTTTAAAATTCAAGTGACCGTATCTGTTGTGCCAAGTAGTATTGATGTTAGTAGCAGCGCATACTCTCTCTGTTGCTTGATCGTTTTCTGCAACGAACATGTTGCCTATGTGTGCGGCCGTAAGTACAACAGTGCCATCTCTTCTTTTAATAACACACTTGTTTGAGTCAAACACAACACACAAACCACAGTCAACAGCCTTATTCACCGATATGAAGTTTCCCTGTAACTCGGAGGAGAACAAAACGTTTTGAAGCAGAATTTCAAAGCTATTGTTGTATATTAATACATCACCTTTTCCACTGGCGTTAATGAATTTATTGCCAGCCAAGGCAATAACTTCATTATGACCTTGAAAACGAACGAACATTTCTCTGTTGTTACACTTATGAGATGTGGCTCCGCTGTCGATGTACCAACTGTTTGTATTCATCGAACTTCTGTCTGCTGCGGCTACCACCGTCATCGCTTGAGCATTGTTGTTTTTGTTCTTGTGTTTTTTCTCGCAATTACTTGCGTAGTGACCAACAACACCACACACAAAACATTTGCCCTTGAATTTTCTGCTGTTCTTTTTATCTTTGTTCTGGTCCGTTGTTTTTGCAGCTAATGCTTTATGTTGCGAACTTGACGCAGCATGACCGTTATCTTTTTCCTGTCTTCTTTTGCCTTCTTCGAGAATTTTCTGTTTTAAAACAGAGAACTTTGGCAAATCATCCCTAGTCTCTATTGCAACAACGAAATTATCAAATTCTTTTGGGAGACTTGAAAGAAGCATGATGACCAACAACTCCTCCTGAATCTTAATACCAACTCTTCAGAAATCTCGGCAAACTCATTCAGATGCTGCACCACATTACCACCATCAGGCATTGACAAATTCACTAACCTCTTGTAAAGTGATACCTTTTGTAGTGGTCCTTTTGGCATGTGTACCTGTTGTAAAGTTGTCCAGGAATCATGCGAAGTCTTACAATTCTTTATGTAACCCAACTGTACTGCCTTCACACCCAAGCACATGGTTGCAAGCGCCTTCTCGTCTTCGGATTCCCACTTAACTCCATTCTCACCTTCTTCACGTTTCAATTGTCCACTGACAACTTTCCAGAAACCACTGTGAATCAAGATGCTCTTCATTTGTATGGACCAACTGTCGTAGTTGTCCTCGTCCAGCTTTTCAATTTGCATCATCGATACACCACTCATTTCAATTTATCAAATTTTTCTTTCCGACATACAAAACTTTAATTCATTCGTTCCAGCCTCTGGCACCTGGAATCTGGGCCCATAACCTGATGATTTCTGAGGACCGAAATGAATAACTAACACTTCGTTTTGTATTTTATTAAAAGAATTGAAATATTTATTTATTTAGCGAGAATATAAAATACGTGTTAACTTGACGAGTTTACTTAAAGGGAATGAACAAATGAAAAGTCACAACATACAAAATGAGTCAAAAAGCGAGTTGAGAACAACGTACACATTGGCGTTGCCACATTATTTTCAATATATATCTAGTACAGTTTTTGAACATAATTTCAAAAGCTTTCAAGTCTACTGATGATTGAGTTGGTACGTATAAAATGCCGGCGTATAGACAGCTAGAAAACTATAACAAAAATCATCAATATAAATGTCATATTGGCCTTATGCTAAATAAATTTTCTTTAATTTAAATTCTTTTAAATTTAATTTTTAAAGTTTCAAACTGATATCTATGACTGAATTGCCTTATATATAATTTATTTTATACCACTTGAAGCTATTTTATAGTATGTACCTATATTAAATCCAAAGACTGAATTTGAACTGTATATATATTTGTTAATTTATTATTTTAAATAAAGAAAATGTTGCATTAAAAAACAATTGTATTCGTACATACATATCTGTGGACTTTTGACAAAACAACGTCTTTCTAAAACAGCAATTTTAAAGTGGAGCGATAAAGCTTTTTAAATACCTCACAGCTATTTTTAAAAAATAACTGGCAAAAATTAAAAATAGTGTAGATTTCCATTTTAATATTACATTGGAGCTGGCTCCAGGGAGAACATCATCATCAGGGAAACTGAATGAATTGTTTTTAATACCCTCGCCAATATCAGAATTGTTGAAATCTGCTGCATCATTAGCTCTGCCATTAGTGCCAACATCGATCATTATAAATTTGTATCTAGCATCTACTACAGCCAACAGTATTATACTGTTAAATCCCTTATAATTGTAGTAGTAAGATCCATCTGTATTTAGGGCTCTAATGGCCACGTGCTTCCCATCTGAAATTAAAATTAAATATTTTTCATCTTAAAATTTTACCTTCAACCGGTTCTAGTAACTCATTACATTTTTTTCATTTTAATATATATATTATTTTTACCTATTGCTCCGAGACACATTGGAAAGTTCCAAAGGTTTTTAAAATCATTGGCAATGGACTGCCATTCTCTTGCAGAATTGCAACCCTGAAAGAATCATGAATTATTTTTTATATTATGTGGAATACCGAATTTTTACCAACCTTCATATAAGTTTTCGAAAGTGTGCCATACAATGCTTCCAAGGTTTCTGAAACAATAGAAGATATAGCTTGACGAGAGACCCTAAACCCATAGGATAAATCATTAAATGAATTTCCAGTTGCTAAGTATCGCAAAGTTATCAGAAGTCTGTGAATAAATTAATAAATAGGTAACTATGTCAGAGTTTAAAATATGTATGTACATTTATTGTTACTACTTACCTAGTGTTTGGGGAAATTGCCTTTCTCAAAACAGTGTTTTGCTTTTCTATTAGTGGTCCAACAATATTTATTAGTTTTCCAAAATACTCTCTGGTTAGTCTAGTAAAATTTTTGAAACAATCTGGATCTTCTAGCCGAAGCTCGTTATCGACAACATGTGTAAAATCTTTTCCGCTATAACGTCTGAGCAACCAATCCCGGCACCAAAATCTTTTCATTTTTTTGGTCACTTTTTTTTAATTTGTTTTAATTTACTTATCACAACTAATAATGCCAACATTTTAATTTTCTCTTGCTTTGAGAGATACATTTTAGTACGAGTATAATATTATTTTGTTAATACAAGCACGAAGAACAAATCAAAGCAACAATTTAATTTTAATAAAATTTGACGGAAAACTATTTGTTTACATGGTAAAAAAAACATATGTTTGTGCATCTTTTTTGTGTGACAGTGTGGCATCCACAACGCCATATTCGTGCGATTTTTTTGAGTAGGATAGAATTCTGTGCGATTTTCCTGTGAATGAATCGTACGATTGTGTAGGATAGTGAATCATGGGCCCGCGATCGACTTACAGAAGATGCCGATTTTGCCAAAAAAAATCATATATTCAAATGAAGCTCATTTTGATCTTGGCGGGTATGTAAACAAGCATTGTCGCATTTGGGGCACAGAAACCCCGCGCGCATACATTGAAAAGCCGACGCACCCAAAACGAGTCACTGTTTGGTGCGGATTTTGTTCCAGAGGCATAATTGGGCCATTTTTATTCGAAAATGAGCAAGGAGTGGCCGTTACAAGTCAATGGCGATCGTTATCGGGCCATGCAGCCATTTGAATGAAATTATTTGCCATTATTAACCGGATTGTACTTTCAAATAAAAAACGATATTTGAGAAAATATTCAGTAGTTTTTTTATAGCATTTTCAAAAAAAAAAGTTATTTGGTGGACCCTATATATAAGCAAGCCTGAAAATTGAAGTAAAGACAGATATAATCTTGCCTATAATCCGGCATAATAGATTAATCTTACTTAGAGCTTTCAACAGCTATCTAAAAGGAAATTAAACAGGCATTTAACTGCCTTCGACACTGTCCAGCCAGTGGCGTTAATCAGCGCCGGCTAAAAACGGGTAGGAAAAAATTCCGCTGTGTAAGTTGAATGACTAAAAACTGATGTTAAGTTTCCTTTGTGCCTTGGAATATTTATCATGTCTCTCTGAGATTTAAAACAAATTTCAAACAATTAGCCTTAAATCTTAATTCAATTTAATATACACGAAAATAGTTACTACCACCTGAGCAAGATCATTTCATGGCGAACCTGCCAAATCTTATCAAAGAAATCCCGACAAAGGAATACCGACCTATTTATGTGCCAGAAGCAATAAATGCCCAACCGAAAAAGCTGATGATCGAGCAATATAACAAAAGGTAGCGGAAAAAATTAAAAAAAACTTACCGCTATTAAAAAAATGACCACGTCATAGAAGAGGAGGTCAACTGATTAAATTGCGTAGAAAGTTAGCTGCCCTAAGAGAGACAGTTAACGCAAATCCACCCACATCTTGGGAAACTGCATCGGAAATTTGGCGGCAAATCGGGATGCTTGAAAACCACCTGGAGAATAACCACGGCCACAGACACAATTGATTATACTTTTTTTTTATTTTTTGCATATAAAAAGTATTTTAAAATGTTTATTTAAAATAAATGACACTAATATAAAAACACTTTAAATATAGAAAAAAAAAAACCAAGCGTACATATTGGAAATGTCATCAATATATAAATGTCACGTAGGTACAGGGATGTTATAATAGGTATTGCCATAGAAACATAGTCGTATGGTGTTACTGCGTAAGCAAAGTGTACAACAAATAAATAGCGTTGCCACTTGAAAATATGGAATTAATAAAAATTCGTGAATTATTTAGAATAAGAAATCGGTTGTAAGAAATGATTGTAAATGGAACATATGATATATGATTTAGAAAAGTTAGCGCAAAACCTAAAGAATAGCAGAAATAGATATTAGTCCTTAGAGTATCGCAGTGAAAAAATCGCGTACTTAAGGAATTTAGAAAAATAAATTTTTGAAATTCTAGAAACTTTGGAAGAAGAGAATTAAAAAGAATTGGCAATAATATATAAAGAAATAAGCAATAGAATATTAGTATTATTGCAAAATTTAAATATAAAATCGATAGAATCTGATGTGAGTCCGAGGGTAGATATTGGTTGTCCTTCAAATATGGCGCAATTTGATATATCAGTGGTGGGTAAAAACCTGCATATATTTACAGGTTCGTATGAATCATTAAACGATTTTTTGATCTAAACAGATATGTTGCGCGAAGCGGACAGAGAATTATTTGTGAAATATGCCTACAATTTTATGCTTACAGCAAGCGTTAGAAGTATTTTAGGTCGTGCTACTAGACCAGTTACCTTTACCGATTTCAAAGACTCGTTAGTTGCATCGTATCCGAATCCTCGAACTCTACAATAAGTGTTGACAGAGCTTGGTACGGTACGTAAAAGAAATGCGGACATATCATCCTTCAGGGAAAAAATTACGCTGCTCACTGAACAATTCAGCAACTTTAGAATAAAATCGCCCGAAAATCCGACGCAGCAAATAAAAGACGCAGTGTTTAAGATGAGTGATAATATGGCTCGGAATGTATTTATGAAGGGTGTAGATGCAAAGTAACAAAACGTATTAGTTGCGAATTGTCCAAAGCCATTAAATGAGGTGGTAGAGAATTGCATCACACTATAGAGGAGTAGACAGACTCCTAGTAATGTATTTAGTGTTAGGAGATCGCATACAGGGAATTTTCAGAATTTCTCAAGCAACAGTTATGGCAACTCAAGTAGATACCAGCACCGTAACAATACATTTATTCGAGATTCTAACCACTATCGTGGCATTCACAATAATAGTAGAGACAGTATCGAACAGGGTAACTCCAATACATATAATGGCAGTCTGGACACCAATCAATACCGCAGTAACGACAGTAGTGGTGGCGGTCGTAGTAGGAACCGCAATAACAATTGTCATAATATTAATAATATATCAAATAGCATGAATTACAACCATGCCAATAACAGCCACGCACAGGGACATGCTAATAATTTTCGTACTAATAAAAATAGAACGTCGAACAGCAACAGCAGTTTTAGATCTGGAAACTAGATAGGCGGGATGACAAGACGTGTCATCCAAAGTCAAAAGTTTTCAGATTAACAATTAATGCTAATAGAACACTTAAAGTAAATTGTTCGAGTAGGATGTGGAATCTAAGCTTCTTGATAGATACAGGTGCAGACATTTTTGTTTGTTAAAAAGGTGAAATAGAAGATATAGATATTAGAAATAAGTGGAATAACCCCAGAAACAATGGAGAGTATTGGGTACAGCTTATTTAGGACTTCATTTAGTTTCAGATGGTTTTCACATGTTGGAAAGGTGTAAGTGTAGAATAGATTTTGAAACTTTCACAATAACGTTCAATATAGTAGATGTGGAATTTATTCTTCCGATAGACACAAACTGCATCTACAACACTGACATTTGTATATCCGCAAGATCAGAATCCATTATACCGGTTGACATGCGTATAACAAGGGATAGTAGATATAGTTTTAACTAAGGATATAGCGCCAGGGGTATTTGCAGCAAATACTGTGGTACCAGCGATAGGGACTAACGACGTAAAATTTTTTAACACGAGTTTTGACATTGAAAAATTTGGAAGAAAGTTAACAATCACAATAGCAAAGAACGGGTGCAAAAGATTATAGAGGCTTTAAACGTTGAAAGTATGGATCCGATGGCAAAAAGATCGTTGATAGACGTAATTGTCGACTATAATTAGATCTTTCATTTAGGTAGTGAGAAACTCACAGTGAATAATTTTTACAAACAACATACACATACAACGGACAGTGCGTCGGTGTACACAAGACCATTTCGCCTACCAGAAACGCAGGTAAAAGAAATAGATGAGCAGGTGGAGAAACTCCTGGATGAAGGCATTATTCTACAATCAGAAAGCCCATACTGGTTGTACCAAAAAAATCAGCGGACGACAAACGCAAATGGCGTTTAGTAGTAGATTCTAGAAAACTTAATGAAAAAATTGTTAATGACAAGTTCCCTTTAACAAGAGTAGAAGATGTGTTGGATAAGTTGGGAAGAGCCAAATATTTTTCCACGTTGGATATGACGAGCTCATTCCACCAAATTGAGTTGGATAAGGATTCTAGACCATTAACTGCATTTTCGACTAGGAATGGCAATTTTCATTTTAGTCGTTTACCGTTTGGTCTGAAAATATCGTCGAATAGTTTTAAGCGAATGCTGACAATAGCATTAAGTGAACTAAGCTCTGAAGTATGTGGATGACATTATTGTATTCGGCTGCAGCGTGAAGCATCATCAGTAATTTGGCGAGAGTACTTGAGAGTTTGAGGCAATATAATTTGGCACTGATTTCGGCAAACCGTTTATTTTGACGACAGATGCATCCAATTTTGCATAATGAGCAGTGCTGTCACAAGGGGAGATAGGCTCAAACCAACCTATATCATACGCGAGCGAAACTCTGTCAAAATATGACTTGAACAAATCGGTTATTGAAAAGGAGCTGTTAGCCATACACTGGGCTATTAATTTCTTTAGTCCCTACCTATACGGTAGAAAATTTTACGTAATTACGGACCATAAACTATTGATTTCTTTATTTTCCCATAATAATCCGTCATCTAAAGTGGCACGCATAAGAGTCGATCTTTGCGACTATGATTTCGAGATAGCATATAAACAGGGCAAGATGAATACTAATGCTGACGCGTTGTCAAATATAACAATAAATAGTGAGACGTTGAAAGGGATGATTAGTACAGGGAAAGAGCAAAATATGAAGAAGTTTCTAACCATTACGCGGAGTATGACAAGAAGTTTGAATTTTCGAAATAACGACATTGCTGTTAAAAAGCCTGATCAACTTCTTACATGGGAGTGCACATCGATTTCGGACGTCAGAAAAGTAAGAAAATTACGATTTGAATTAGGGTCACAGTTTCGGAAACCGCATATCATAGCTTTAGAGATATCAGTCAGGTGTAGTGATAATCTGACGGACACAAAGTTGTCGTTAGAGAAGCTGTTACTAAGTATGAAATCTCTCAATATAGAAGAACTAGCTCTGAGTAATAAAGACACAATATTAAATAAACAATTTGCAGATGTTTTTAATAAGGTAAAACGGAGAAATGGCGAAAATTTGCAAATTTTATTGTACACGGAACCCACGTGTATCACATATGTAGACAGACAGAATAGTTTGATTAATAAGTATCACAGTTCACCTCTAGGAGGACACTTAGGCGTAAGGAAATCAACGTTAAGATTAAAACAGAAGTTCGCTTGGAAAAACATGGGAAAATGATAAAAAAAACACGTGTTGAGTTGCAAAGAATGCAAAATCAATAAACAAACTGTTCATACAAAATAAAAGCTTGTTGTAACTGATACACCAGGAAATAGTTTTGATGTGATTCCGATAGACACAGTAGGCCCACTTAGGTACTCGAATCAGTTCAGATACATATTTACCATACAGAACGATGTGACGAAATATATTATAGCATGTCCAGTAGAATCATTACGGAGGTATTCCTAATATATGGGAGTTTTAAGGTACTCAAATCGGATAAAGGAACTGAGTTCTTGAACAAACTGTTATGTGAGATATGTAGTCTATTAGATATCAAACAAGTCTTTAGTACACCCTATCATCATCAAACGCTTGGATCTATAAAAAGGAACCACAGAGTCTTAAACGAATTTCTATCAAGTTTCTTCACGGACAACGAGTATGACAAATGGATCCCATATTTTTGTTTCGCTCATAACACAACACCTCATTTGGACACTGGTTATACACCTTTTGAACTATTATTTGAAAGATTGCCAAATCTCCCTAGCGATAATGCATTGAATAATAGACCTATGTATAATATAGATAATTATACATAGGAACTAAGAACACGTCTGCAATTCTCTTTGTACAAGGCGAAAGAATATTTAGAAAAATCGAAAAATTAAAAGAGTAGACAGTTGTATAAAAATTCACCCGTTAATGTTAAAAAAAGGAGACTTGGTACTAGCACGCAAATATAATAGAAAAAAAATAGCCTCCATATCATGGTCCTTATAAAGTAGTAGATACTGAAGGAGTGAACACTATTGTCAAAATAGGGAACAAAACAAAGAAAATTCACAATAATAATTTAAAGTTTCGAAAAGATGTGCATAAAAG
The DNA here is from genome assembly GCA_951800035.1 of Linnaemya tessellans. Taxonomy (NCBI): domain Eukaryota; kingdom Metazoa; phylum Arthropoda; class Insecta; order Diptera; family Tachinidae; genus Linnaemya; species Linnaemya tessellans. The sequence continues at coordinate 13,830,822 of OX637537.1, read as the reverse complement.
CTAGTTATATATACATATATACTTTTTTGAATTGTATAAAAAAAAATTTTAATTTATGAAAGTTTTAAAATTGTAAAATTTTTTTTAAGGGATTGAGGTGTAATGTACCTCATAATTACTTATATAACTATTATATGTATCTAATTATATTCAATTATAAAGTATACAATATATTATATATAATTATAAGGTAGTGTACCGTCAATAGTCGACTATGATAAGTATTTATAAAAGTTATGTTACACAAATAATTAAGAAAATTCCTACAGAAAAATTTATTGGAATTTATAACAACAAATTGTTAAGAATCCAGTAATAAAAATTAGTTATAAGCAAGCAATAAAGACAGTAATAATCCTGCCTATAATACGGCATAATATATTAATCTTACTAAGAGTTTCACAGGCTCTCTAAAACGAAAATAAACAGGCATTTAACTGCCTTCGACACTGTCCAGTCAGTGGCGTTAATCAGCGCCGGCCAAAATCGAGTAGGAAGCAATTCCGCTCAAGATAAACGAAAATATATAGTTACCACCACCTGAGCAAGCTGTTAACTTATATATATAAATATATATATATATATATATATATATGTATATATATATATATATATATATATATATATATATATATATATATATATATATATATATATTCGTCAGTTTAAAAAAACGCAATTTTTGTGTCCCCGCACTTAATTAGTGCGAATTTGGCGTTGCAAAGGAAGGTTGTCCCCACAATTTGGATTGAGCGTCACTTTTTTATAATTCAAGTAATATTACTAGTTTTCAATTTGCATTTAAATAAAGTAAATAACGTAAGGAAAGTTTTAATTATTACACAAGTGAAAAAGCGAAAAAAATCTATGGAAAAAGTGTGCATTTGCGTAGTTTTTGTGAACACCATGGTAAGGGCGCTATAAAATTTCATGAGCGTCAGGCTAATTTTTTTAAAAGTGAATATATTATATGTATGTATAAAATTGAAGTTGACAATCATTGTTTACATGGTTTCAACTCATTCTTTTATAATTTGTGAATTTGAGAAAATAATTGCCTACGAAAAAAAAAACCAAAACAGGCAAACATTTCATGAGCATCACTTTTGATATATATTGCTTCATAGCTTAAAATGCATAATTTTGATCTTATTTTTTTAATTTTCAAGACTAAAACAACAAAATTAACGGCGGCTGAAAGAGCACGGAAATATCGAGAGAAAATAAAGCTCTATAAAGCGCGTAATGACGAAAGAAGAAAGAAAGATATAATCGTGGTATATTTGAGTTTAATTTAAAGCTTTTGCAACTTAAACCTCTGGGGAACCGGAAATTTATGCAACTGCCACAAACTTAATTCGAAAGTGGTAAAAATGAATGAGAATGAAAATAAACAAAGCCGCTTGTCATTTCATGAAGTTTATACAGATTCAGAATAAGAATTCGAATGAAAATTTCTAATTAAATTAAGTTAAGTTATTGTTTTGCGTCAAATATTTACATATGTGTATAAGTTTCTTCAAGCATTACATCCTTTTTTCAATTTTTGTTAAAGACATCAAAGAATATGTACATGTTTAGTTTTGTATGAAAATTTTTGTTTTTTGAAGAATTTTTGTTTGTTTTTATTTACTTTTTGTAAAAGAATAAATTTTTTTTCGTTAAACTTTAAATTTGGCATTATTTCTTGTTTACGTTCATCAAAATCTAATGATCGTCACAAAATATCTTGAGCGTCACACTTAGTTTTTTTCCCTTAAAACGCTTATAATTGCATTTTTTTAAATACATTGTTACAAGCCTATTACTTTGCAAGTAACCTCTAAGTTCAAGTCTTTTTTTTAACAAAAATTTACATATTTTCATCTTAAAATTTTAAAATAATTAGTCACTTTTAAAAAAATTAAAATTCAAGGTGAATCGTGATTTTGTGTTTATAATCGAAAAGGTGATTTTCGCAAAAGTCAATCTTGAGAAACAAAAGAACATCGTAGCAAGCTTGAAAAAAAATCAAAAAATATTGATATTTTTGAGAGCCTAAAAGTACCACCGGATTCTTCATCAATTTCTACATAAATTGGCCACTCTTACAGGCGAATTGAAAAAACTTTAAAAATAAGCAAAAAAAACTCATTGTGTACGTTTTTTTGAAATTGACATATATACTTATACATATATATATATATATATATATATATATATATATATATATATATATATGTATATATATATATATATATTGTAACGTAGATTACCAGGATAACCAAGTAGGACCAAGGTTCATTTATTATTTTCACAAAAAAAATGTTTATAATTCTTTATTTAATTAAAAAAATTTAAATTTTTTTATCCTTATTTTTACTAATTAAAGATACTAATTAAAAAAAAAGAGAACCAAACAACAAGTCCCGAGAAAAAATGAAAGTGCCGTAGCCAATCACTGATAATACCAGACTCCCCGATCTGTACCGCAGCCCGGCTACTAAATATATTTGAAGGGTTTTAATGAGGTGTTATTGTATTAGTCACTAATACCTGTGAACTATGGCCATTAGAACCAGTAGTGTCACTGTGTACTACCATACCTACGGTGCCTGGGATCTATGGCAGTAAATACCAGTAGATACCCTCTACACCACTACATTGCCTGGGTTCTATGGCTGTAAAAACCAGTAGATACCCTCTGCACTACCACTGAGCCGAGAACTGGATGTTTGTGTAAGACCACTATCGAAGCTATTACAAACTTGCGATAGTTGTCCGTCCACTACAAGAGCCAAATCTCAACTGAGGTTGTAGTGATATTTGTACTTTTCGTAGTGGTAATCACAGTAACAACAAATATTACACTATGTACAAAACGGACATTGAGGGCATATTGGTTGATGGGTTCTCTTATGTAATTTATCTCTTATACACTACTCTTAAACTAAATTTCTCTTTCCCTGTTAATAAGTAAATAACTCCTATTTACAAAATAAACCGTAATTCCAAAAAAGCAAAGTAAAAGTTGACAAATGTTTATATATATGTAAATATAATATGAAATTCAATAAAATTCAACAATATTTGTATCAAAATAAAAAGGTAAAAGAAATATAGGATTCATATGATATGTGGCGAATTACTTCGTTACATCTCCCTCTTGGTTTGGATGTTGTTGTTTTTTTTTTCTTTAATCTGTGACGGCCACATCATTGCGGGGTTTTGGAAAAACCAGCTTTTCTTCCCCATTGATAAGCCATACGTCGAGCGATCGGCGGATATAAATTTCAATTTTGCACAATTCAGTTTGTAAAATGAAACGGGTACGTTTTCCAGGGTTTATGGGCTCGATTGATTCGAGAGCTTTACGTAACCCCAGATTATTGTGATCCTCGTCATCTTTGTCGATTCCTAACTCTTCTACTAATTTCGCTAAGACATCAGATTTCTTTGTATTTCGTCCAATCAAGCAGTTGATATTTAGCTTTGGTAGATTCGTTATTGATTGAATCTCCACGGCTCTTCTTAGTTTGCGGTTTTCGCGATCCATTGCCTCGCGGAATCGTTCGCAGCTACGTTGGAATTTGTTGTCATCGGCCATCGTTATATTCTACGAGAAAATAAAAAATGAGTTAAGGATATATCTTACTCGTGATATGGTTTCAAGTCTTTAATGTGAGCGGTCCCGCGAGTTCTCTTGAAGTTAATGTCCGCAAGGCGCAGTATAACTGGTGATATAAATTCCGTAACAACAAATGGCCCTTCAAATTTAGGTGCAAGTTTTGCAGCGAAAAATTCAGCAGATTTTGATAAGACCCGATTTCTTAATAAGACCAAATCACCTCTTCGAGGCGACCAATCCCGCCGCCTTAGGTTATAGTGCTTTGCTTGAGTGCCAGATGCCCGACAAAGATTTTGTTGGACCAGTTCGAATATCTCCTGGAGATGGGTTTGCTTTACTTCCGGGTTTATGTTACTCTCTGTGTTTTCTGACTGAGTTTTCTCATTGAAGACTGTGTTGGGAAGACGTAACTCTCTACACTGCGTTAAGTAAGCTGGACTGTAATTAGTGGAGCTCTGTTTGCTTGAATTCAGCGCTAGTGACAACTCCGGCAAATGCTCGTCCCATTTCCTATGATTTTCTTTAGTAGCTTGAGCGATCATCGTCTTTATAATGCGGTTTGCCCTTTCTGTGGGATTCTCATGAGGGGAGTAGGGCGCGGTGAATTGTTGCTTAACGCCCAGGGAACGGAATTATTTTTGGCACTCTCGGCTTGCAAATTGGGTGCCATTATCAGTTAGAAGTACATATGGGGTGCCATACCGCGATAGAATTCTTTCCCGAAATGCTTTGATAAACGATTTTGTGGTGGCCTGCCGAACAGCAACGAACTCCGACCATTTACTAAATTTATCGTAGAATACAATCAGAATAGTATTTCCGTGACTTGAACGTGGTAGAGGGCCGACAAAATCAGCACAGACTGTGTGCCAAGGTTGAGATACTTGAGAAGTAAACATTTTTCCTGCTAGTGGTTGTTGTTGCGGCTTGTATCTTTGACAAGTTTCGCAATGTCGCACATATTTGGCAATGTCGCGAAACATACCGGGCCAGTAATACAATTTCGTTACTCTTGCTGCAGTTTTATTTATACCTAGGTGACCAGCAGTTAGGTCGTCATGACACTCATTAAGAACGCGGGTCCTCTCTGCTCTGGGTATTACTAATTTCCAGGGCACTGGATCCTGGTCGTTATAAGCACTAGAATCATAAATGTGTCGTATAAGATTTCCATTACTGTCGATTTGATAATCTGGAAATTGCTCGGGTTTATCTTGGACCATTTTGAATTTATTTCTGAACCATTTATCGTCGACCTCATTGCGACTTACAATCGTCTGAAGCATTACATTTGGCGTACTATTGGCTTGGTCTAGAGGGTACCTCGACAGAGAATCTGCAATTACATTTAACTTTCCTCGCCGATATCTAATCTCATAATCAAACTGCATTATTTCTAAAGTCCAACGTGCAATTCTACCTGCCGGTGATTGTATTGAGTTCAACCACTTTAATGATTGATGGTCAGTCACAATTATAAAGTGGTACCCTTCGATATAGTGTCGCATTTTACGAATTCCCCAGATTATTGCCAGACATTCCTTCTCAGTTACTGTGTAGTTTTTTTCCGGGGGAGTGAGAGTGCGACTAGCGTAGGCAAGAACCTTCTCACCATCCTCGAACTCCTGTGTTAAAACCACACCAATTCCAATATCACTAGCATCCGTTTGCAATATAAATGTACGGGAGAAATCGGGTAACGTGAGTGCAGGAGCTTCTATAAGTTTTTGTTTTATCTCTTCAAAGGCCAGTTGTTGCTCGTTACTCCATTCCCACCTTTTTCCTTTCTTCAGAAGTTTATTTAAAGGGCTAGTAATTGTTGAAAAATTCGGTATGAACCGGCGATACCAAGCAGCGGTGTTCAAGAATGATCTCACTTCCTTCAAAGTTTTTGGTTCAGGCAAGGTCACAACAGCATTTACTTTATCAGGATCGGTATGTATACCTTGTGCACTTACAACATGACCCAAATATTTTATTTTCTTCTTTGCAAATGAGCACTTTTCTATATTAATCCGCAGCTTGGCAGATATCAATCGGTCGAAGACAATTTTGAGATTCTCCAAATGTTCATCCAATGTGTTTCCAAGGACCACAATGTCGTCTAGATACGCAAAAGCAAACTTGTCCAATTCTGGCCCAATGACGTTGTCGAGTGCTCTTTGAAATGTTGCTGAATGGAGGCCGAAGGGCATTACGCGCCATTGGAATAACCCACGACCCGGTACCGTGAATGCGGTAAATGGCTTGCTTTCATATTCCATTGGTATTTGCCAATAACCGTGGCGAAGATCTATCGTACTAAAAAAGTTGCTATTTCGAAGCTTCTCTAATATCGAATTAACTTGAGGTATAGGATACGCGTCCCGTATAGAATTCTCATTTATTTGGCGATAGTCTACACAAAGACGCCACTCATTATTTTTCTTCCGAGCTAAGACTATAGGCGAGCTATACGGACTCTTCGAGGTTTCAATTCGGCCCTCTTTGATTAGCTCATCGATTTGGTCATCTATTACTTTTTGCATAGCCGGATTTCGGGGATAATACCGTTGACGTAGCGGTCTGTTATGCTTCATGGTTATCACATGTTCAGTGACATTGGAGTGCCCTTGAATGGCATCGAAACGCGGTAGGTGGGTTTGAAGGAAAGCCTGGACCTTTTGCTCTACAAGAGTTTCTTCTTGGATATCGTGTTTTGCGATAATCTGTAAAGAACTAATTTGGGCAAAGTTAGCTGTTAACATACCATTGTTGTCTTTAGGTTGATACGAGGGAACTATACGAAGCTCCGTTCCAGTTTGATGCCGATGATAACTGGATCAAGGCTGTTACTTAAAACCAAAAAGCTGTGCCGGTATACTACGCCATCCAATATAAACCATAAACTTGTACAGCCCTCTACAGGAATATTGGATTGGTCGGCCAGATGGAGAGTCTTGAAATCGGATGAAATTATGGAGGCTTTCAGCTCTTGAACTAAGGAGAAATTTATGCATGAATGTGTAGCACCAGTGTCTATTATAGCTTGCACTTTTTTATTTTTAATCATAAGCCAGGTTCTCAAGCGGTAGTCGTCATCAACACTTAGCACAATAGGGAAACTTCTTTTGTTTAGAGATCCGCCTTCTCTATTGCCGGAGACGGACCTCTTTGGGAGTTTTCCGTCGCCCGCCGACAGCACTCAACTGTTTTTACTCCTCGCTTTCCACAATCCCAGCAAAACAAAATTTGATTGTTGGAGCAAGATCTACGGGTATGACCGTGCTCACCACAGCGGTAACATAAGTTGGTGGCAACTGCCGTTTGCAGGCGCCGGACATTTTTTTTCTGAGCTATTTCCTCAGCACGAATACTCTCATATTCCTGAGACAATATAATCAGTTGACGTAACCTAGAAAAATCTCGCCTTTTTATATACATTTTATATTCAGCTCGACAATTACAATATATCCTCTCCAGTTGTTCATGACTAGATAATCTAGATAACCTCATTAAAGTCTGTAAAGCAGTTACATAATCAACGAAATTTTCGTTCGACCGTTGTTTCCGATTCCGTATATCGTCTTTCAAATTTTCAAAGAAAAGGGGAGGTAAAAAAATTAATTTAAAATCATTTAAAAAATCATCATAGGTTCCCCATTCCTCCTTGTTATTTCGGTACCAGGATAGAGCGTCACCTTTAGAAGTTCAGGCATAAAATGTAACAAAGTATGCCGTGGTATTGCATAACATGTCGCGAGTTCGTCAATACGTTTGAGAAAGCCCAACGGGTCTTTTCCACCATCAAATTTAATGCCCCACTTACGAACCTTATCACAAACCTCGGAGTAGTTTTCAGCGCTTGTTTCCGCCTGCTCAGAAAAATTTAGCGGTGATGATGCCCGTGATACCTTAGTGGCAGGTATTTTTAATCCCTTCTCCGATACCTCTACTGCTGATCTCAACTTTTCAATCAAAATTTCATGATTTTTTGGAATATCGGTTTTATCCATATAGGATCGTAGCCTGGTTCTTAATTCGTCCACACTACCTTTTGCATCGAGTTCTAGTTCCTTGAAAGTACTAACAAGTATATCCTTCTTCAGGTAGTTAATAAAGGCACGAGTCATGATAATGATTATTACTATTAACGTATCGTTTAAATACTTTAGAGTAAGTTTTTTCTTTTATTCTTTTCGAGTAGTTATATCTTCTTTTGTTTTCAGTAGAGTTTTCCTTTCCACCAATATATATAAAATTTTTTTTGTATATTATTTTTATTTATTATTCAGTCCCTGCTCGGGCGCCATTTGTAACGTAGATTGCCAGGATAACCAAGTAGGACCAAGCTTCATGTATTATTTTCACAAAAAAAATGTTTATAATTCTTTATTTAATTAAAAAAATTTAAATTTTCTTATCCTTATTTTTACTAATTAAAGATACTAATTAAAAAAAAAAAGAGAACCAAACAACAAGTCCCGAGAAAAAATGAAAGTACCGTAGCCAATCACTGATAATACCAGACTCCCCGATCTGTACCGCAGCCCGGCTACTAAATATATTTGAAGGGTTTTAATGAGGTGTTATTGTATTAGTCACTAATACCTGTGAACTATGGCCATTAGAACCAGTAGTGTCACTGTGTACTACCATACCTACGGTGCCTGGGATCTATGGCAGTAAATACCAGTAGATACCCTCTACACCACTACATTGCCTGGGTTCTATGGCTGTAAAAACCAGTAGATACCCTCTGCACTACCACTGAGCCGAAAACTGGATGTTTGTGTAAGACCACTATCGAAGCTATTACAAACTTGCGATAGTTGTCCGTCCACTACAAGAGCCAAATCTCAACTGAGGTTGTAGTGATATTTGTACTTTTCGTAGTGGTAATCACAGCAACAACAAATATTACACTATGTACAAAACGGACATTGAGGGCATATTGGTTGATGGGTTTTCTTATGTAATTTATCTATTTAAATTTCTCTTTCCCTGTTAATAAGTAAATAACTCCTATTTACAAAATAAACCGTAATTCCAAAAAAGCAAAGTAAAAGTTGACAAATGTTTATACATATATATGTAAATATAATATGAAATTCAATAAAATTCAACAATATTTGTATCAAAATAAAAAGGTAAAAGAAATATAGGATTCATATGATATGTGGCGAATTACTTCGATACAATATATATATATATATATATATATATATATATATATATATATATATATATATATATATATATACACATATATATATATATATATATATATATATATATATGTATATATATATATATATATATATATATATATATATATATATATATATAAGATTTCTCTTTGGTGACTACAATCCCGCATAAATAGAAATTTATGTACCGACCCTAGACAACGCTGAGCTCTATCCCAGCAACCAGTGAGACATTAAACATTAATGCCATACAATTTTCTATCTAATAAAGACCGTATCATTGATATCAAAAATATATTACTATGTTTTATTATGATTTAAATTTCTATCACTCTATTAAAAACACCATTTATATATATATATATATATATATATATATATATATATATATGTATATATATATATATATATATATATATATATATATATATTAGGGTGGACCTTATTTTTCAACTTGCGACATTGTACCGTAACTCCCCCTATAAATGTTCTTCCTATCAAAAAAATATGTTCTGCAAAAAATTTGGCTGATCACATATCGGGAAGGCGTGGCTCATCCGCCCTTAAGCTGCGATAAAATTACAACCTATATTAAATTTTCACATGTGTAATTTTCAGTTAAACTAATGCAATACACTTTAAAGTAAATTATAATAATATAAGAATCCGAATTCCTAAAATGGATCAGACGCGGCCCAAAGGGGAATGGGGGCTTTTTGTTTACCCCTCGCACCAAAAAGTAAACTTTATTTTTATTTTTAAAATTTCCGAAAGAACAATTTGAAACTTGATTTAATAGGCTATTAACCCTTTACTCCCACACCTCATTAGATTACTTTCAACACATCAAATTTGTTTTTTTACAATTTTGATTTGTTTTAGGAACAACGTGTATTACCAAGGCAGATTAAACAGGTATTATTGTAACGTGGTATATTAGAAAGTACGGCATTATTCGTTTACTCGTAGACACTCACGCAACCTTTTTATTATTTATTTTACGGTATACATAGAAATATATATATTGACCGTCAAACCACAAAGATACTAAAAATCTAAGTCTAGCAAATACTTAGTTAAAAAATGTAAATGTTGATAAATTCTGGCAACTCCGAACTGCGAAAATATATTTCTTAACTACATAAAACGGGAACTCCCCTGTAAGAATGAAATTTTTTTATTCTTCGACATGAATTAAAATTGTGTCAGAAACTGATTTTAACAGTCGAAATACATTGTGAAAAATAAAGTTAAAAGTGAATTTTACATCCAAAGTTGTATTAAAGTTAAAGTTTAAAGAAAAATCTGAATTATCTCTGTTGTTTGTGGCTAACTATCAAAAAGGGTTTGAATTAAAGCAAAATGAATACAAGAGGTCAAGAAAAGTTGTATCTTCTTGATCATGATGCTAGCCAAATTACCCTCCAATGCGCAAGTTTTACGAGTATTATTCTATAATATGCGCAAAGTTAAACTAGACTTGCGAACAAGTGCGTCTCTTGTGGTAAGAGAAATAGAAATTTTGTGGGATAGAGCGAGAAGAGAGGGAGAGTGATCGGACGCTTATTTAATGATAAATATTAAATTAATTATAAAAAATATCAAGAGTGTTTTTTAATAGACAAAAACTATTGCAAATTAAAAAGGATTATTTCCTTAACAGGCAGTCAATAAAATATAGTCGAATAACACTGTTTGAAATTAAATATAAATAAACAAAAGTTTGGTACCTTCATATATATATATACATATATAAAAGTGAAGCCGCCATAATGGCTGAATGCAGCAGTTGCAAATCTGCAATACGTGGTGAAACTGGAATTTGCTGCGAAGGAGTATGTAAAAAGGTGTATCACAGCACCAGCAAGTGTGCCGGAATAGACAATTATTCATCTGCAGTTTTGGCTAAAAATAATTTTGTGCGTTTTGTTTGTGATGATCGTATGCAGCTAATATATAATGTTGACATGGCGTTAAAAGAAATTCAAGATGATGTGAAGATAAATAAGCAATACATAATAGAATGCAAAAATGATCTTAATATATCTCTTAAACAAAACGAAAGAGAAATTAAACAATTATTAAAAGCAGTTGAAAGCCGTTATGAAGAAAGAATAAAAAAATAGATTAAATACAAAATGCATGTGAAAATAATGTGCAAGAGATGCAAAAGGTGTGTGGCCAACTAAATGAAGTAGAAAATAAGAACAAGGAAATGTGTAACCAAATAGAAGAAAACAATAGCAAAATGCAATGACATAAAGAAAGTAATTAATGAAACAGGTGTTAAGCAAACAAAAATTGTTTATTCGGATGCTGTAAAGAAAACAACAATGTTGCAAGATCTGAGTAAACAAAGGCCTGTGATAGTAAAGCCAAAAGAAAAACAAGGTGGTGAAACAACAAGAGAGGACCTGAATAAAAAAGTGGATCCAGCTAATTTAAAGATAACAAACATTGAAAGTAGAAAAAATGGTACTGTGGTAATACAAACCGATAATGATGTGCAACGAGAAAAAATCAAGAATGCTATTCAAAATGAAATGAGTGAAGAATATATAGTGAAGGTGGCAAAACCCAAGGATATGAAGATAAACATAACTGACATATCATTTAAATATTCTGAAGAAGTGTTAATTGAGAAATTGAGAAAACAGAATAATTTTTTGAGTGGCACCGAAATTAAGATAATAAAAACATTTGAATATATAAGGAATAATAGAATAATGCATACAATAACACTTGCAACAGACGGAGAAACGTATACAAAATTGATCAAGGCTCAGAAAGTAAATATAGGGTGGGAGAGATGTAGAGTTTTTGATGGAACGGAGGTGATCAGATGTTATAGGTGCAAAGGTTATAGTCATCTTCGAAAGATTGTAAAAACGAGGAAGTATGTATAAATTGCCTTGGAAACCACCAAAGTAAGGAATGTAACAATGAATTAGTATCAAAGTGTATAAACTGTAGGCGTATGAATGAAAAGTTGAATATGGGTCTAGATGAGAATCATTTAACTAATGATAAGCAGTGTCCAATATATTAAAACAAATTAAAAAAATCAATGAGTGTTCGAACTCACGGGAGTTAAATGTGTTATTTATTATTCTTTTTTATAGTAAGAATAAAACACAATATTTTTATTGTTTTATGTTGTCAGCTCTTCAGAGTGACAACTTAATTTATTTAAACCGATCTTAAGACTAATTTTACAAAATATTTAAAATCTAATATAAACTAAGTAACGTCAGTATTTTTATGCTTACGTTACTGTTTAGCAAAATGTGGGAAAATATAAAGGTGTAACTTGAGGTAAGCAACGTAAGTATTTTATGCTTACGTTGCTGTCTAGCAAAATGTGGGAATAAAACTTTAGGGTTTCCCTACACTTTGCCAGCCATTATAATTATTTTGGGTATCAGGATGTGACTCCTCCACCCTTAGTCTAAAACACTCCTGGGTTTTAGTATGTACATATGTAAGTATAAATTTTTGTAATCTTATGATAAGCCATACTTTTCCTTTATTCTTTTTAGTTCAAAATCTTCCGTTTCTGGCTTGTTTCTAATTTTAATTTTGTTTACTATAACATTCTTTCTACTTTTTATTATTACAATTAATATAATTACGATTACAAGCACAAATACTATGTTTATTCCATAGGAAATATTTTTGTGGATTTTCAATTCCTCTATTTCTTTTACATTCTCAAAGTTTCTTAGTTCTATTTGCTTAAAATTAATTGGTGTTATATTAGAAATTGAAAAGTTGTTATTCGGGTAAAAATATCTGTCCTGAAAAGCTATTCTATTATTTTTGAAGATTTGGCTGTTAATTTTCAGTTCGCAATCATAAAAGAAAAGCAAATAATTTTTATTAATTCTCAGCTTTCGATCATCACAGTCCTGTATAATTTCTAAGTCGTTGGCATTTTTTATCAAAATCATATCGTCTTCAAACGTTTCAATTTCGGTTGCATTATTATACTTAAAATTACAGTTGTTCAACAAAGTGCAGTGTTTACTATGCTTTAAATTTTTGAGATAAACATTCTCCTCATAAGTAAAAACATGGTGTTCGATTTCAATAACATAGCTATTTGGCTCATTAATTTCCATACAATGTTTATTTGGTAAAGGTGTAATCAGTTTTAGGTCACTTTGAATGTAGTCAATTGGAATTTTTATTGCAATAATCAGAATTCCGTCTTTGTAGTTTAAAACGTCAGCTTTCATGGATTTTAATTTAAATAAGTCAATTTCGAATTTATCAATTTCTTCTGATGTTAAGATACTTGGATGAAAAATGTGATTCTTAGCAGAAGCAATGTTGTCCTGAATATGTTCGATTTTTCCTTTGAGGTAATTGAGTTTGAACATTTGGTCTGTATATAGAAGACTTTGAAATATTTCGCTCTGTCTATTATTAAAACTAGTGAAAGCATTTCTAATATTTGTTCTGTCTTCTTCTACAGCTGATTTTAAAATTTGGACCGATTCGTTAAACTGTGTGTTTATATAAATTTACTTATTAACTGCACCTATTGTATTATGATTGTTCTCATCTATTACCCTAAGATGCTCAAAGATCTCTTGACGATCATCATCATCCATAACTCCAGCCAGCCACTTATAAGCATGACCAACGAAGTTAAACAGTCCCCTTTTTCTCCTTAGTTCCATCGGAGTGATTGATTTCAATTTAGATTTTATAATTTTTATTTCCGTTTCGATCATTTTCATGTTATCAAGGTATACATTTTTTATATTATTCTCGACCTGATTTAAAATCTGATATAATTCCTTGGTATCAACTAAGTGCAAGACTGTAATCGTTTGGTTTATCACCTCAACTTTCCCTACCTTAATTTGTGCATAACCTGCCTCCTCAGTGATTGGATTAATCTGTAGTGTTCCCTGTGTCTCAGTTGCTAGAATCATCATTACCATTACTATCAGGATCTGCAAATTTAAAAGATTTTTAATATTGACGATAAGAGCGTTTTCTAAAGTTTTTTTTTTTATTGTTTTGGGACCTGTTCGTTTCTAAAACGCCTTTTGAGGTTATTAAAACGTTCAAACAAATGCTCAAAGTCAATATCGTCTTCACCATTATTAGGATTCGTTTTGTCTATACCGTCAACTTCATATTTTAAAGGCCTTTTAACGTTGGATTCATGCACATTTTGCAACCCTTTCTTAATAAACTTTGGTTGTTCTTTGTGCCTTAGGCTTTTATAATTCTTTATAAAGCCTTCTTCTCTGTTTTCTATGTAGTTTTCGCGAGATTTATTTCTTTTTTGGATTATTTTAGTTTTAGCATCTTTTAATCTTTCTTTTATAATGGTATGATCAATCAATTTATTTTGTACATCTAAGGGACTGCATTTTATTGCGCTATGGTAAGTACTATTGTAGAATTTTATTGCCTTAAGGATTTGAGTATTTATTGGAAGTTTTTCTTCCAAATTAAGGGCTCTGACTTTTTCTGTGACTGTATTGTTGAATCTTTCAATATACGAATTGCCGGTATGGCTATTCGGTTTCGTAAAATGATATTGAATTCCCTCTTGATCAAGGTAGCTCCTTACATTGACGTTATTGAATTCATTGTCTAGCACAAATTTAGTAACATTGCCTTTAATGGCTAAAAATGCTCTAATTTTCCTAACCAAAGTTTGACTATTTCTGTCGAGCAAATGGAATGAAATTACGTGTTTTGAGAATTTGTCGATAAAAATTATGAATGAGTGTTTACTGTTTACGTAAGTATCGACGTGAATTATTTCATTTGTGGTGGAAGGGGTTTCAGTTATTTTGAACTTATTTTTTATTGGGTTTCTGTCATATTTAGCTGACGAACAAATGTGACAGTTATTTATTATTTTATGTATCGACAATTTCAAATGTGGATTATATATCCTATGCTTGATACTCTCGTAGGTAGCTATAATACCTGAGTGTCCACTTTCGTATTTATGGAACAACGATATCTGTTTATTGAGTTCATTATCATCCTCAATATCTCTAGCTAAATAAGAACACTTGACTAATTTAAAGTTGTTTCTGTCTGGAAATTCCGCTACCAACTTCAGTTGAACCTTGTAATATTCGTGATCATTTAATTTGGAAAATATCCCTATTTTTCCTTTAGCAACCTCCCTCCTTAAAATATTGGATATGTTATTATTTGCGATGTCGTGTCTGTCTATATAAACTCTTTTATTGCCAAAAACCGTTTCAATGTCTTTCTCTTTAATATCCACTACCATAATTTGAGTTTTAAAACGATTTACTACCGTATCCAATATTGGAATACCATCGTGGAGATCCTCCTCTTGAGAGTGTGCAGTCTCAACATCTAAAGAATCTCCAATATTGCTTGTTTCACCGCAGTCCATCAACTCCTCTGATGTATTTATCTCGTTTCTTTCGACATTGATTCTACTTAGGAAATCTGCTATATAGTTGCACTTCCCTTTTATATATTCTATCTTAAAATTATATTCGCCTAAGTCAATCAGGTATCTTTGTAGCCTAGGGCTTATATCTTTGCCTGCATATTTATTTATGAGCCACTTCAGTGGTTGATGGTCGCTTTCTAGGTCGAATTCTTTCCCATAAATGTATGGCCTAAAATATTTAACACCCCAAACTATTGCCAACAATTCTTTATCAATTGTTGCATAGTTTGTTTCGTGTTTGTTCAACGTTCGCGAAGCATATGCTACTGGGTGACCATCTTGAGTTAAGACAGCTCCAATTGCGTTATTGCTTGCATCAGTGACGATTTTGAAACGTTTTGAAAAATTTGGGTATCTCAGTATGGGTGAACTCGTTATAAGCTCCTTAAGTTTTTCAAAAGCCACTATATAGCTAGGGTCATTCATATTAATTTTTGTGTTTTTCTGCAAAAACTTGGTCATTGGGTATGCAATTTTGGCATAGTTGTTAATAAATTTTCTATAGAAACCGGTCATTCCTAAAAAGGCCTTAATCTGTTTTTCAGTACTCGGTAGTTTCAAATTTTGTATTATTGAAATTTTGTTAGGATCTGGTTTTATACCATTAGTTGTTAATATGTGACCCAAAAACTGTGTTTCTTTCTTGAGAAAGTCACACTTGTTAATTTGTATCTTTAGCTTAGCCTTCCTTAAGGTTCTAAATATATCCTTTATATTATCGATATGTTCCACCAGAGATGAACTGAATATTAAAATGTCATCCATATACACCACACATGTCTTGTTTATGAAATTTCTTAGCACAGAGTTCATCAATCTCTGAAAGGTTGATGGTGCGTTACGAAGACCAAAAGGCATTCGAATAAATTCGTAATGCCCAAAGGGTGTAGAGAATGCCGTTTTCTTTCGATCTTCCTCCTTAAGGAGTATTTGATGGAAACCTTTTGCCAGATCCACAGTCGAAAAATATTGGGCTCTGCCTAATTTATCTAAAATACTGTTAAGGTTAGGTATAGGGTACCTGTCTTCTACTGTAAATTCATTTAGTTTGCGATAGTCTATTACTAATCGCCATTTTTTCTCTCCAGAATTATCGGCTTTTTTGGGCACAATCCATAAAGGACTATTGTATGCAGAATTGCTCTCACGAATAATGTTTTGCTTTAACATATCTTTTATTTGTTTGTTTATTTCGTCTTCATGAATTTGGGGGTATCTGTATATTTTTGAATAAAGTGGTTTGTCAATTGTAGTAACGATTTGATGTTCTATTTGGGTTGTGGCTGAAAGATTATCGCCTTCTACATAAAATAAATCTTTAAACTCAGTAAGAAGATTTTTGATTACTCTACTTTCCTCTTCATTTAAGTGACAAAAATCAAGTTTGTCTACGATATTTGTTTTTGCAACTGGTTCCAATACACTTATATTCTCATCAAAGAAAGAACAGTACATTTCCTCAAAAAAGAATTTTTTGGCTAAAATTTCTATATAACCATGTTCGTTATTTATTCTTGTCTTAAGGGGTACCAAAAAATTTTGTCCGATTATACCATCATATTTATTATTGCTGAAATTAATAATTTTCCAACTTAAGGTTCCTTGAGCAGAAAATTCCTTTGGGAAGGGAGTTACAACTTTAAATTTAATTATGTTTGTACCGTTAATTGTTCTGTATTGCACGGGTTTCATTAATTCTTCTATTTGAAAATTTTCTTTCAAAACATGAGGTTTAATAATGCTGGTTGAAGAGCCAGTATCAATTAAAAATCGTATTTTTTGTTTCCCAATAGTGAGTATCACTATCGGTAATTGCATTGGGGAGGCTGTATTAAAAAATTTACTTCTTTTTCCTCTCCATTTCCTATGTCCGTATGTGTAGTTTGCTGATCTACACTCATGTGAGAATTCCTTGTCCTGTTCGAACACCTTTCGTTTATTTGATTGTTTTGAAAGTTATCTCTCTCATTATACCTATTAGTCTTATTTTGCCAATTCCCTACATTATTATTCTGACGATATCGCTCCTGTTGATTTCTTCCAAAGTTTCCACTGCTTTGTTCTTGAAAATAATTTCTTTTAGAACTACTCCTTGGCTCATATTGAGAGCTGTTTGTCACAGAATTTCTCCAACTGTTATTAGGGTTTGACTCGGACTTTTGCCGGTTGTAGTTTCGATTAAAATTTTGATGTCCGTTCGTCTTGTTCCTATAGTAATTATTGCTGAAATTTTTATTTGCCTTATGCCTACTGTCAATAGCTCTACTATCGTCTAGCAATCTAAGTTTAGTATATTTGTTTACTATGTCGTTTAATGTCAAAGTTTCATCTAGATGAACTCTGAGTGGTCCATCTATTTTTTCAATTAAGATATTCACTAAGTCCCTGTCTACATTTTCTGAGCTATACAACATAGATTTATTATCATCTAGTTCATAAATTTCGCTTATTTCATTTTTTGCTAATTCGAAACAATCAAAAAGTTCTCTTAAATTACTCACTTTAATGTATCGACACCTGTTAAAAATCTCGGCATACGATGCCTTCGGTCTGGCTTGGGCCTTCAACTTTGCTTTTAATTGATCCCATGAGATGTCTCCAAGTTGCCTTATATATGTTGCGAAGTCTGCAGTGATTTTTTCGTTTATTATTATCTGGATTCCAAACTTAATTAATGCGGTGTTAGCTCCGCAAAGACATATTAACATCTCTATGGATTTTATAAATCCATTGATGCTATGGTTGTTATTCAGTGGTCTAATTTGTCGAAACTGCTGAATTATGTCTTTCGGTTCCATTAGGAGATAATTCTGCTGATGAAGCTGCTGTTGGTGTATTTGCTGCTGCTGTTGCATTTGATGTTCTTGATGTAATTGCTGTTGTTGTTGTTGTTGTAGCTGTTCACGTTGTTGCTGCTCTTGCTGTTGTTGCTGTTGCAGCTGTTCACGTTGTTGCTGCTCTTGCTGTAATTGCTGTTGTTGTTGTAAAATTTTTTGTTCTTGCAACCGCAGGACCGCCTCTAATTCAGCGATCTTTTCCTGCATTGCCCCGTCGGCTTGATGCAGATCCCTGTTTGCATCAAATCTACTCATCTTTTTTACAGTAACTTTGCCAATATTTGTTTTGTTTAATTTCTTAAAATTTTTAAGTTTCTTCTTTTTTTTTTGTATAGAATTTTTCCACTTCTTATTTGCCAACAAACAATTTTTAGTTTTGTTGATCTTTGTTGCTTTTAGTTTTAATAAATTAACAAATTGTTGTGTAAAAAAAAATTATTCTTTCTTAAAAAAAAGTTTCTTATCTCACATTAGTATATTTTCTTTTAAAGTTCTCTTTATAATTTTTGTTTATTCACTTTTATACAATTTTCTTTTTTATTCTTGAAATTAATTATTTTTATTTCAATTAATTTAATATTTATCCGAAGTTTTTCACCGACTGCGCCAGTTAAATGTGTTATTTATTATTCTTTTTTATAGTAAGAATAAAACACAATATTTTTATTGTTTTATGTTGTCAGCTCTTCAGAGTGACAACTTAATTTATTTAAACCGATCTTAAGACTAATTTTACAAAATATT
The DNA here is from genome assembly GCA_951800035.1 of Linnaemya tessellans. Lineage (NCBI taxonomy): Eukaryota > Metazoa > Arthropoda > Insecta > Diptera > Tachinidae > Linnaemya > Linnaemya tessellans. Next base: position 13,811,979 of record OX637537.1, on the reverse strand, counting down.
TAAAATCTAATATAAACTAAGTAACGTCAGTATTTTTATGCTTACGTTACTGTTTAGCAAAATGTGGGAAAATATAAAGGTGTAACTTGAGGTAAGCAACGTAAGTATTTTATGCTTACGTTGCTGTCTAGCAAAATGTGGGAATAAAACTTTAGGGTTTCCCTACACTTTGCCAGCCATTATAATTATTTTGGGTATCAGGATGTGACTCGGGCGATGTGTTAACACCTTTTTGTTTATTTATTTTATATTAAACCCACAAAATACACAGAGAATGCAAAGCAACAGACAAATGTACATACATACATTGTTATGTTTGTACATAAGCTACATACGTTGCTGTCTTGCTATCTCATTTTTATATATGTACGTATAACCACGTCACTATTCTCTTTGCTATGCATAAGACAAAACCGAAGACCAACATAAAACACTTTTTTAATATTACTCCACATTAATACTCCGAATTAAAACACTTAAATCTCCGCTCGCCGATATCGGATCGCCTTAATTTTTAGCCTTCGTCGAAACCCGCACTAGCGTTTTAATCCAAAAATTAATAAAATCGGCTATGAATTTCCGGAGAAAATCGCGTGGGAAAATTATATGAAAATCGCCCAATAATCACTTTCAATACCGACTGCCAAGCAACGAACAAACAAAGTCTTACACTTACACTTGCGTATGTATTGAAACTGATAGTTTACTGCCCTAGAGGCGCGCGAATTTTGTTTTTAGATTTCACTATTTAAAAAAAAAACACAAACTTTATATGTTTAGGCTCAGTATGTTTATTTACTTATTTCTTTTATTTAGACTTATTTGTAGGAGTAGAGACTTAGACCGTTTCACTTGATGGAAGAACAAAAACTGATTTTACAATGTTTCTTAATCTAAAATTATAACTTGTTCTTTTACTTAATTTTATTTATTTTTAATGTAATCATCATTTTTCAAATTAGTAACAAAAATTATTGAAAATTATTTCGAAGTATTAAATGTTGCAATTAAATTAATTCTTGCAAGACTTGCAGTTAATTTGAAAGTGCATTGACAGCATTATTAATTTCGTTATTTCGAAATACTTTGACCTAATTGCAGTTTTTAAATGTAAATGAACTAAAAGTTCATTTACCTATTTCTTTTAAGAATTTATCCATATTGTCATTATAGGGTTTATATGTAACTACTCCCCCATTTAGAATAGAATTCTCCTGAATTCTGTTATTTAATTTTATTTTAATATTTTGATGTTTCGTTAATATTATTACTATAACTATGATTATTATTATAATTATACTTAACATTACGATGTTACAACCATGTGACAATTTGCTATGATATCTTAATGCTTGGTTTTCACTATGTCATTTTTGTTGTCAAATTGTTCAAATTGTTGGCAATTGTATGAAAACGGGTTGTCATATGGCGTCATCTATGTTTGCAGTCAGTTATGCAAACATAGATGACGCCATATGACAACCCGTTTTCATACAATTGCCAACAATTTGGACAATTTGACAACAATTTGACACCAAAAATGACATAGTGAAAACCAAGCCTAATTCTTTTATATTTTTTATATTATACTGTTGTTCAGTTTTAATTTCTTCGAATGCGATTTTTTTTTGTAAAATTTTGAACTGAATGTGTGTACTGAACTATTTGTCTTTCTTCAATATTTTCAACTATATTAGAAAAATAGTAATCTTTAATTATTATTGAACAATTATTAAAATTTATTAAGTAATTTCCTCTGAGAATAATTTCTTCAGAATTGCATGTTTGATTGACATAAGTATTATTTGCATTTTTCACTACAATTGTGTCTATATCTAATTGTAATACTTCAAAATCTTTGTTTTTTACCAATTGACAATTATTTTTAATTAGACAATGATTGCTTATTTTCAAATCTTTTAAGTGTTTACTTTCTTCAAATTTATATGTTTCATTTTGCAATACAAAAATTTTTTCAATATTAGAATCAATTTCATTACTTTCCTTGTTTGGTAATGGCAGAATGAAACTTACTTTTACCGTTATAAATTGCTTAGGTATTTTTATTCCGAAAATTAGATAAGAGTTATTAAAAAATGCTGTGCCAAATTGGATATATTTTAATTTATTATAATCGATATCATATTTTTCTATTTCTTTATTGGTTAGAATACTTGGATGTACAATTCCATATTTTGCAGAAATTACATTGTCTTGGAGATGCTCTATTTTACTTTTTATCAATTGTATATTAGTTAATTGTTCTAAATATATATTGTTATTATGTTGTATTTCTAAAAATTTGTTCAAGGAGTTTAATTCCCTTTCCAATCTCTTTCTATCATTTATCGTTATCATTTTTAAATGATTGAGAGTTGTGTTAAAATAATCATTAATTAAAATTTGCTGGTTATTATTTTCTTTAATATCTTCAATGTTAGAAAGGTGCTTTTGTATACTCTGTCTATCTTCATCGTCCATTGTCCCGAATAACCATTTCGACATGCTTTCTATTCCGTTGATTAGTCCGCGTCTCATTCTATTTTGTTTCGGTATCAAAGTCATTAACTTATTTTTAGTATCTAATAGTTCTAACTCGAGTAATTTTTTGTTTTCAGTTTTCATTAAGTGGATGTTATCTCTCATGTTGTTTAGGATTCCTTCTATTTCGTGAAGATTAATTATATGTAAAATTATATCTGATTCCTTAACAATTTCCTGATTTCTCATATTGATTTCTGTATATCCTGTCTGTTCTATCAAAAGTTTTGTTGTTATTAGTCCTTTAGTTTGTGTGGTCCATAGGAGAATCATTAGTATTGTCCAAATCTGAAAATTTTAAAGATCTTTTAATATTGCAAGGGTGTACGTTTTCCAAATTAGCTTTTTTATATTTTGGTTGCTCTTTGTGTCTAACAGCTTTATAGTTCTTAATGAATCCCTCTTTTCTATTTTCTGTATAGTCTTCTCTTTGTTCATTTAATTTATTTATTACTTTTCTTTTGTTATCTTCTAAGTTATTCTTAATTCGGTTATTGTCGATTTTTCCCAAATGTACGTCGTATGGTGTACATTTAATACTTGAGTGGTATCGGTTATTGTAATTTCTTATTGTTTTTTGAATCAACTGTTTTACTGGTGTTTGTTTATTAGATTGGTATAGAATTCTGAATTTTTCTGCTATAGTATTATGGAATCTTTCCACGTCGGCGTTTCCCGTGTGGCTATTTGGTTTAGTTAAGTGTAATTCAACATTTTCCTGTTCTAAAAATTCTTTTATTCTGAGAGCTTTAAATTCATTATCGGCTATTATCGTCTTCGGTTTTCCTATCTTAGCAAAATGCTCTTCAAGTTGCTCGATAATTGTTACATGATTTCTATCATTTAGTGGGTATGCTACGCCAAACTTAGAAAATTTGTCTATCATCGTCAAAAAATGAGTTCCTTTTATTACGTACATATGTATCCATATGTACAATTTGATTTTTTTCAGATGGTGTTTCTGTATATGCAAATTTTGCCTTAATAGGTTTCCTATCGTACTTTACTTGCTGGCATACTTCACATTGGTTAATCACCATTTGAATTACATCCATAAGTTTTGGGTAATAGATTTTGTATTTCATTTGGTTGTATGTTTCCACTATTCCGGAGTGTAGGCTTTCTCGTATATGATAAAAGACTATCTGTTTCACTGCCTCCACTTCGGTTTCAATGTCCTGTGCTCGCATTGTGCATTTTATAAATTCTAGTTGGTTGTCATTAGAGTACATTTCTATTAATTTTTCTTGAACCGTATTATAGATGCTTTCGCTTAGCTCTGAAAATATACCTATTTTTCCTTTCCCAATATATTTTCTGAAATTTCTCCCATTTGTTCCAAATCACACTCTGCAATAAAAATAATCCTTTTTCCATGTATTTCTTGTGTTTCTTGTACCTTATTATTCGTTAATATTATTTGCGTTTTGTATTTGTTTATGATTTCTTCTTTAATGAAAAAATGGTCCTGTAGATTTTCTTCCGCTGAATGGACAGTAATCATTGATACGTTATCATTCTCTTCTCGATTGTTCACGATATTGTAGTTTATCTCATTGCACGGGCTTTCTTGAAGGTTTGTTATAGTTTTCTCATTATTTTTTTCTATCCTGCTCAGAAAATCTGCCACTTTATTCTCCTTGCCTTTGATATATTCTATTGTAAAATCGTATTCCCCTAATTTCAAAAGCCAACGTTGATGCCTTGGAGACATATCCTTACCTCTATATTTCGAATGCAAGAATTTTATTGGTTGATGGTCCGTGAGTATTTGAAATTTTCTACCGTATAGGTATGGTCTGAAGTAATTCACACTCCATGTTATTGCCAAAAATTCCTTATCAGTAGCTGAGTAGTTTTTTTCGTGATTATTAAGGGTTCTAGATGCAAAACAAACCGGATATCCTTCTTGTGATAGGACGGCGCCGATTGCATAATTTGATGCGTCAGTTGTTAACACGAATTGTTTGTCATAGTTTGGGAATCTTAAGATGGGATGTGAGCTAATTAAATTTCTTAATTTTTTGAATGCCTCAATATAAGTAGGATCTTTCAAGTTTATCTTCACTCCTTTTTTTAAATACTTTATAATGGGCTGGCTACTTTGGCATAATCTTTTATGAATTTTCTGTAGTAACCCGTTAGTCCTAGCAAACTCTTAATTTGTTTTTCTGTCTTTGGTAGCGTTAATTCCTGAATTATGTTGATTTTATTTGGGTTAGGTTTCAATCCTTCCTTTGTCAGTATGTGCCCCAAGAATTCCGTCTCTTTCTTCATGAAATTACACTTGTCAATTTGAATCTTTAAGTTTGCCTTCTCTAATGTTTTGAAAATATCTATTATTGCGTTTATGTGTTCGTTAAGCGATGTACTGAAGATTAATATGTCGTCTAAATAGACTACACATGTCTTGTTGATGAAGTCCCGTAGTGTTTCGTTCATTAGTCTTTGAAACGTTGCCGGAACGTTTTTTAATCCAAATGGCATCCGTATGAATTCGTAGAGTCCATGGGGGGTAACAAATGCGGTATTTTCCCTATCTTTCTCTTCAATTAGGATTTGATGGTAGCCTTTGGCCAAATCTATAGTTGTGAAATATTGTGCCCTTCCTAATTTGTCCAGTATTGAATCTATGTTGGGTAATGGAAACTTGTCATCTATTGTCACTTCATTTAACTTCCTATAATCTACAACCAGTCTGTATATCGGTTTACCTGAATTATCTATTTTCTTTGGCAATACTATTAAGGGGCTGGAATATCTTGACCTACTTTTCCTAATTATTCCCTGCTCCTCCATTTCTTTTATCTGTCTTTTTACTACAGCTTTATGCTGTGGCGGATATCTATATAGTTTGGAATTTATCTGCTCATGATGTATCCTCATGGTACTTGTCAATTTGTCACCTTCTTTAAAGAAGAGATTCTTGAATCTTCTCAAAATTTTCGTTATTTCTTTATATTGTTCACTGTTCAAATGATTTAGCTGAATTCTATTCAATTCAAACGTAATTCCTTCTAACGTACAGCATTCAATATTTTTATAGGGGTTCGTTATAAATCTACAAATATTTTTGTTAATTGATATATATCCATCTACTAAATTTATAATTGTGTCAAAACAATTCCCTATTATAAAACTATATTTCCTTTCTCTAAATTCCGTTATCTTCCATCTAATTTTTGCATCAGGAGGGAGATTGAATTCATTAGGAGCCTGAGTTAAGGTTTCATACTTAATTATATATTTTGTATTTATTGTACTGAAATTAATTGGTTGTTTTAGTAAAATTTTTCTGAAATCGTTTATTTTTCTACCCATTAGACTTATGTTAGCTCCTGTGTCTATTAGTGCAATATAATTTTTTCCGTTAATTGTGATTTCTATGGTGGGTAAACAGTCCGATTTGGTCATCGAAAAAAATGATCCTGGCTTTGTGTGACTTGACCCACATCACTATGCGATGGGTTTGGATCAGAGTGTCCTGCCATTGGAACACTATCAATTTCCGTATTCAATCCGTTTTGTACTTGATAAAAATTTGGTTTCTGTAGGGCTGACCAGGATATGATCCTGAATTTCTTGCCTGGGCGGATTTATAAAAATTTTTCTGTTTCATTTCGATGTTATCTATTTCCATGGGCTCGTTTCGATCTTGCCTAGGTAGATTCCAGCGGTATTGGCCGGAATTTGGCCTAGGGTTTCCTATCTGGGCGAACCTCTGGTTATTATCTTGATTATAATGGATTCCATATCTTCCTGAGTTATTAAAATTCTTACCAACATTGGTGAAGTTTTGCTTAAAATTTTTATTATTGTTATTACTCCTGCTATTATTGTAATTGTTAAAGGAGTTTCTTTGTCTTTTACTCGTGTTATAATTATTATTTTTTTCCTGTCTATATTTTCTAAATTCTGGTCTGATACAACTGTCTTCGTACCTTCGTCTTGTCATGATATCTAATATGCTACCTAAATCCCGCATGTCGGAAATTTTATCTAGCAAAGTACCTTGTGTTATTTCTTTTATGGTGTTTATTAATACGCTATCAATATTGCTTAAATCTATACAATGATCTCCACTATGATATATTATCAACTCATCTGTTTTATATTTTATATTTTGGACTTCTATTGCTAGTTCACTTACCGAATTTACATAAAGGTTGTTAATTCTTCAGTATATTTGGGGTGGTTTCGTGTCTGGCCTGTATCTAAGTTTAAGGAATTTTTTTATCAGTTCCCAGTCGTCCACTTGTTGTATGTTGATTATGGTGTTTTTCGCTTCTCCTTGTATACATCTGTAGTATATTGCCTTAGAGTAGTAAGGGAATGTATGTGCCAGGGCAATTAAAATTCTCAAATTTCATGTAAAATTTTAAAAATTTGCATGTTAATTACCCAAATTTTGATTTTAATGTGTTTATGTTGTAATTTGATACTTTAATGTTTGTGTGTGTATTTTCCCACGGTTTAATAAGGGGGTTCGCATTGTTGTTGTTTTTTTTTTTATGATGTTGGGGTAGGCGTGGGAATTTGTGTCTGTCCATATGTGACCTTGGAATACATGTCCGTCCATATGTGAGCGTGGGAATTTTTGTCTGTCCATATGAGAGCTTGGGAGTTTGTGTCGGTCCGTATGAGACCGTGGGAATTTCTGTCCGTCCATATGTGAGCTTATGAGTTTGTGTCTGTCCGTATGAGACCGTGGGAATTTCTGTCCGTCCATATGTGAGCTTATGAGTTTGTGTCTGTCCGTATGAGACCGTGGGAATTTCTGTCCGTCCATATGTGATGGTAGTTTGGTGGAGGGGTGCTGTGTAACCAAAATGAGTTTGTATAAGTGAGCGTGAGACCGTGGGAATTTTTTGTCTGTCCATATGTGAGCGTAGGAATTCTGTCTGTCCATGTGTGCTATGGCCTAATAGAAAATAAGAAATTTTTAGTATCTGACACAAAACTTTTTTAGGAAGTACAATATCTTAAAAGTGTTGTATAAATGGATGGCCCTAATGTTTATGGTTCGTTTCTTCTTGCTGGAGTGAGATTTCTTCTTTTATTTTTGGCTTGTTTTTAATTTTGGTGTGTTTACTTAAGATATTTTGTCCAGGCTGGAGTGAGGTTTCTTCTTTTATTTTTTGCTTGTTTTTAATTTTGGTGTGTGTTTACTTAAGATATTTTGTCCAGCAATTCAGCTATTTCTTTTTTGTGTGCAATGCTTAAGTGTGGGGGAATAATTTGATTATTCTGATCTTGAAGACGTTGAGAAAAAAAATTTACTATTGCATAAATATTGAATTTGATATTTTGTTTATTTTATACATGACGATCATCGATGGATTTTATTTGGGGATCTGGATGGTGGTGCGATTTCTGTATTTTGTAGAATATTAATATGTATGTGTTTTTGTGTTCTGAGTGGCGATTGGAATGTCTGCCTGTCAGACAGGGGGTGTGTGTGTGACGATTGGTGAGTCTGTGTGACAGTCCGCTTTTTTGTTGCTTTCCTGGATTTAGCGCAAGTGGGTCAGTATGAAATGAAATAAATTTGTAGATATTTATGTACGCATATACATACATACAAACAAATAATAAGCGTTTATTCTTTGTGCCCAAATATTCCTTTGACCATTTGAATGAATGAACCATTGTGTTTATTTGTTTGTGTGTTCTCTGAAATAAATATATATATAGGTGTTTATTTGAAATAAAAGACATTTATTTTAATTTTTATAAGCATTTATTTAAAAGTTTGTTAACATTTTCATTTTTAAGTAAAATTGCATTCCTTAAGGCACAAACACCATAGTCGTGATAGCTACAATAGAAATATGTTGAATGGTTAGTTTCCATTTGTTTAAAATTAATGCAGCCAATGTCTTCAATGTTATAAACTGTTTGATGAATCATTTTTTCTAGCCATTTTTTCTTCTCTCCCCCCTTAACATATATTTGTGAATTTCTTATATTGGATTTTAAAAACTTGCAAACGCTTTGAAATGAGACTGATCCATCATTCCAGTTAATATGATGATAGTTTTTTGTTAACCAAACTGCTTCTCTCTGTTTTTTGACCGATAAACATGCGAAATCAAAAGGAGGTTTTATAATGAAATTGAGGCATTCGTTGTTGCTGAAAACTACAGCTAGTTCTTTTGCGATGAAGTCATTTGAATTATTTTTGAAACCTTGCAAGTCTACAAAAACAATATCACCATCCATGTTATTTAATTTATAAGACCTTCCGGACTTGACCTTTTATTGCTATGTATTCTATTACGCGGTCATGAATAAGAACGCAGTAAGCTGATGTCGTTGCTGGAATATTTGTTGCTGTTTCAAATTCAATTTTCATAAAATTTTTATTATTGTTATTACTCCTGCTATTATTGTAATTGTTAAAGGAGTTTCTTTGTCTTTTACTCGTGTTATAATTATTATTTTTTTCCTGTCTATATTTTCTAAATTCTGGTCTGATACAACTGTCTTCGTACCTTCGTCTTGTCATGATATCTAATATGCTACCTAAATCCCGCATGTCGGAAATTTTATCTAGCAAAGTACCTTGTGTTATTTCTTTTATGGTGTTTATTAATACGCTATCAATATTGCTTAAATCTATACAATGATCTCCACTATGATATATTATCAACTCATCTGTTTTATATTTTATATTTTGGACTTCTATTGCTAGTTCACTTACCGAATTTACATAAAGGTTGTTAATTCTTCGGTATATTTGGGGTGGTTTCGTGTCTGGCCTGTATCTAAGTTTAAGGAATTTTTTTATCAGTTCCCAGTCGTCCACTTGTTGTATGTTGATTATGGTGTTTTTCGCTTCTCCTTGTATACATCTGTAGTATATTGCCTTAGAGTAGTAAGGGAATGTATGTGCCAGGGCAATTAAAATTCTCAAATTTCATGTAAAATTTTAAAAATTTGCATGTTAATTACCCAAATTTTGATTTTAATGTGTTTATGTTGTAATTTGATACTTTAATGTTTGTGTGTGTATTTTCCCACGGTTTAATAAGGGGGTTCGCATTGTTGTTGTTTTTTTTTTTATGATGTTGGGGTAGGCGTGGGAATTTGTGTCTGTCCATATGTGACCTTGGAATACATGTCCGTCCATATGTGAGCGTGGGAATTTTTGTCTGTCCATATGAGAGCTTGGGAGTTTGTGTCGGTCCGTATGAGACCGTGGGAATTTCTGTCCGTCCATATGTGAGCTTATGAGTTTGTGTCTGTCCGTATGAGACCGTGGGAATTTCTGTCCGTCCATATGTGAGCTTATGAGTTTGTGTCTGTCCGTATGAGACCGTGGGAATTTCTGTCCGTCCATATGTGATGGTAGTTTGGTGGAGGGGTGCTGTGTAACCAAAATGAGTTTGTATAAGTGAGCGTGAGACCGTGGGAATTTTTTGTCTGTCCATATGTGAGCGTAGGAATTCTGTCTGTCCATGTGTGCTATGGCCTAATAGAAAATAAGAAATTTTTAGTATCTGACACAAAACTTTTTTAGGAAGTACAATATCTTAAAAGTGTTGTATAAATGGATGGCCCTAATGTTTATGGTTCGTTTCTTCTTGCTGGAGTGAGATTTCTTCTTTTATTTTTGGCTTGTTTTTAATTTTGGTGTGTTTACTTAAGATATTTTGTCCAGGCTGGAGTGAGGTTTCTTCTTTTATTTTTTGCTTGTTTTTAATTTTGGTGTGTGTTTACTTAAGATATTTTGTCCAGCAATTCAGCTATTTCTTTTTTGTGTGCAATGCTTAAGTGTGGGGGAATAATTTGATTATTCTGATCTTGAAGACGTTGAGAAAAAAAATTTACTATTGCATAAATATTGAATTTGATATTTTGTTTATTTTATACATGACGATCATCGATGGATTTTATTTGGGGATCTGGATGGTGGTGCGATTTCTGTATTTTGTAGAATATTAATATGTATGTGTTTTTGTGTTCTGAGTGGCGATTGGAATGTCTGCCTGTCAGACAGGGGGTGTGTGTGTGACGATTGGTGAGTCTGTGTGACAGTCCGCTTTTTTGTTGCTTTCCTGGATTTAGCGCAAGTGGGTCAGTATGAAATGAAATAAATTTGTAGATATTTATGTACGCATATACATACATACAAACAAATAATAAGCGTTTATTCTTTGTGCCCAAATATTCCTTTGACCATTTGAATGAATGAACCATTGTGTTTATTTGTTTGTGTGTTCTCTGAAATAAATATATATATAGGTGTTTATTTGAAATAAAAGACATTTATTTTAATTTTTATAAGCATTTATTTAAAAGTTTGTTAACATTTTCATTTTTAAGTAAAATTGCATTCCTTAAGGCACAAACACCATAGTCGTGATAGCTACAATAGAAATATGTTGAATGGTTAGTTTCCATTTGTTTAAAATTAATGCAGCCAATGTCTTCAATGTTATAAATTGTTTGATGAATCATTTTTTCTAGCCATTTTTTCTTCTCTCCCCCCTTAACATATATTTGTGAATTTCTTATATTGGATTTTAAAAACTTGCAAACGCTTTGAAATGAGACTGATCCATCATTCCAGTTAATATGATGATAGTTTTTTGTTAACCAAACTGCTTCTCTCTGTTTTTTGACCGATAAACATGCGAAATCAAAAGGAGGTTTTATAATGAAATTGAGGCATTCGTTGTTGCTGAAAACTACAGCTAGTTCTTTTGCGATGAAGTCATTTGAATTATTTTTGAAACCTTGCAAGTCTACAAAAACAATATCACCATCCATGTTATTTAATTTATAAGACCTTCCGGACTTGACCTTTTATTGCTATGTATTCTATTACGCGGTCATGAATAAGAACGCAGTAAGCTGATGTCGTTGCTGGAATATTTGTTGCTGTTTCAAATTCAATTTTCATATCAATCGGTCCGGTATTGACTGATTCGTTCTGATAGCTTACATCTACTACAATAATTGGAGCGTCGTCTTTAAACTCCTGGGCAGTTAATAATGGTTGAGGCTCATTCATATAGTAGCTTTGTTGAAATCTTACATACATATCATATAGAATTGCATACCGTTCATTTTTAAATTTTATGTTAAGATCATCATATGGGTAAGAGGTTGAATTTAAATGTACTTTTAAATTAGTGAGGTCACAGTGAACAAATTTGTTACCTCGTTGAAATGCGACCAATACAAAACGTGGTCGCTCTTTACTTGCAGCTAATTTAACATTCCAAATATGACTTGTTCCTGTATTCAATTGTGGATTCATATGACAATCCCAGCTACGAAATGCCATCGGTATAGAAGCACCATTGTTAATAATTTTAATCATATTCAACTTGCTCTGATCAGATAATTGTACGTGTGGAATTCTCCAGGAGATGAGTGAAATTGTAAGTTTCGATTTTTCAGTAGAAACGCTCGAGTGTACAAGAGCTTCATCATTTTTATTGCGCAAGAGTATCAATTCATGCTTTCCATTAAGTATAACTTTGTTGTAGTCTTCAGCAAATCCCAAAAGCATTTTTAGTGGTACATAAAAATTAAAATATCCATTCTTAAGATTCAAATCATCAGTTTTATGCCATCCACCATTTTGCATTACAACGCTTTGAGTTGGTGATAGAGATACCAAATTTTTTATTGTGGTTGTTGTTCCTAAATACCTTGTATGATCGATTTCAATACCATTAAGCTCATAGCGGATTTCATCAAATAGATGTGCAACAAAGTTGTTTTTCAATTTAAAAATTTCTGAAAATTTTCCAGTTTTTTCATCTACAACGAAACCTTCCACATATATATAGCTCTCACTAGGTAACACGTACAAATCTTGATTTTGTATTGAGATTCGAATCTCATCATTATTGTTGTACGATTGTAGATATGGTATGTAGGTATGATAGTCCTTTTTTATTATATTTTCATCAGACAATACGTTTATTATTGAGCTCATTTTGTTTTCAGTTTGAAATTCAAAGACTTGAGAAAACTTTTGTTTGTTGTTGTAAGTGACCTTTGACGAGCAGATCTTTTCAATTGTGGTTTAGGTTGTAATATCTGTGGATGAGACGTGACTGCCGTATTTTGTGATATACTTGTATTGTATATTATCATTACTTAGTTGGCCTTAAATGTATTCGTATTGTAATTTCCTCTCCTCGAAAATGAATTAAATCACCGTTCTGATCAACCACGCGCAGTGATAGAGAACTTATCTCTTTGGTGTTTACAGGTAAATAAATGAGATTCCTTGGAATCTCATCTATTTTATAGCCTGCAGGCACATTAATCGGAAACTCATGAAGTGTGTGTGATTTTGAATTGTTCATATATGTATTTGTAGCGATACTACTTTCAATTCGCAAGAGATTTACTTTAAAAATATTAACTGGAAGATCTGAGTAATGATCATCGGTCGGTTTTAGGATTTTACTATTGAATCCTAAAAGATTCCCAATTGTATTTTCTTTATTAAAATATATCGGATCTTTAGAACTATTTATTTTAACTTGCATCGTATTGTTGTTAGCTTCTATAAAAATATGCTCTCCAGGACTAAGTCGTTTGTATTGCTCTTCTATGTAGTCAACTATATCTTTCAATTCATAAGATCCAATTGGTATTTCAATTACATGTTCCCCTATATGAAACATATTGTTATAGGAGTCTACATTTGGAATACTGTTGTATGAATGAAAATCAGTTAGCGCACACTCATATGTGTCGTTTAAGTCAATGGGAGGAAAATAATTAGCATATAGCGCTGATGAGTTAGAGCTCAGAGTAAGTGTTATTGACATTATAACAGCCTGTTCACAAATAAATAAAGTTTACTACACAGCATGGTTTATAAGAATAATTTGCATATATATTTCATAATCTTATTTTAAAATTAACATTAGTTATTAAAAAATATTGATGTTATTGTCGTTGTTATCATTACGGATGGCGATTTATTTCATTTTCCAACTACAGTATTTCATCTTTGCTTATCCAGGAATTGTGTTGATTAGAAAATCCCAACCATTTAACTAATGCTTTGTCTCCTTTCAGTCTGATCACCTTTTCAACTAGATATGTATTTGGAAATCTAGTTCTTGACAGTTCTTCCGTGTAGAAGCCACCTTTAATAGGATTTCCCAGATAATCTTCTAATATGTATGTTGTAGGATATGTATTTTGAACTCTTTTGATTGTGAAAATTTCTGTTGTCCAATTCGGAGTATAGCCTTTCTCAAAAATATGTTTATATTTGCTAATACGTACATGGTCCCCTGCATTAAATTTTGACATTTTGTACATCTTTAAATGGTTGTATACTGTATTTAGGAGCTGTTTTTCATTTTTTGAGTTGACTTTAATCGGTGGCATTTTAATTGTGCGATGAACTTTTCTATTGTATGCATTAAGTAAATCTTTGTATATATCAAGCCAGTTGTAGGAACCATTAAAACTAAACTCTTTCCACATCATTCCTTTTAATGTTCTATTGAATCGTTCTACTATTGATGCTTTCATGATGCTATAGGTTGAGTAGTGATTGACGTTGTATTTACCCATTAATTGATTAAAGTGTTTGTTGAAGAATTCTTTACCATCATCTGTTTGTAAGTTTTTTTTCACACGCCCCAATTGAAAAATAGTCTCCATTGCCTGCGTTGTGTCAACAGCTGTCTTTCTTCTCAGAGGTACTGCCCAAGCATATTTGGAGAATGTATCAATTACAGTTAGCAAAAATCTATAATTTTTATTGTATGTAGAATAGTTCCCCATTTCAACTAAATCCGCTTGCCAAAGATCGTCTATTCCTTTCATAACAACTCTCCTGCGTCCAAACATTTTTCGAGCTTCCTTATGGAGCTCGTTCACTAAATTTCTTTTTGTATCCATGTCTAAGCTTTAAGAAGTATTTTGGGTGTGTTGCGATCTAACTGATGCGCTTTCAGCAATTGACACAAGCATGTAATTTTCAAATCTATAAATTTTCTCATTTAATCTTTCAATTTCTTCTTCGAAGGATGCACTGATCTTGGAAATGCTTTCTTGCATTTTTTTATTCTCTTCCAACTGTAATATTATTTCATGTTGTTGCATTTCGATTTGATTTCTTAGAGTATTATGCATTTTGTTGTTATCGTCTTTAAATTCTTTTAATAGTTTGTATTCTACTTCTTCGATTTGAGTTTGCAAAAACAATTTATTGATAGCATCGTTTTCCTCCAAAGCTTTTGCAACATGTTTGATTCTTTTGTTTTGGACATCAATGTTGTTGTTCGCATCCAAAAATAACCCCAACAATTTAGGTGCATTTTTCAATGAAATTATACTGCTAGTGTCGTTTAGATAATGTCCGAATTTATCAGCAGACATAATTTATATATAAAATGTGTATGCGTTTATATAGTTTATACTATTATATTAGCTTCACGTAGTTCTTCAATAATTGAAACAATCTCGTTGTTGTGATTAGTATGACCTGCAGACTGTGATGCAAGCAGTAGTCTAAGTCGATCTACCAACTCGTTTGGATCATCCCAGTATATATAGTTTGATTTATGAGGATTTACCTGCATCACCCCCTTACCTAAATAATTAGCCTTTGTTAATTCCGATGAGCTCTTATGATTTTTCTCTTTAAAAAGTTTTCCAATAATATTTTTGTACTTGTACCCTCTAGTCCCCTTGATTTGACCATCGGACTTATAATCTCTTCTGTGTGCATTGGTAGTAAGTAATATTTTTTTATAGATTTCAAGCTCGAATTTATCATAGTTTTTTGGTGTTTTATGAAACATTAAGGAAAACAGTCCTGGGGTGAGAGCCCATATTTGACCACCAACTTGTATTTTATCTTGATTTAACTCGATGTTGCTACTACCAAATTTCCATTCGTTATTATAATCTCTATGTGGACCATAGTTAGTATCTAGTTCATTTCTCGATTGCAATAGTGATAAGTCAGGATAACTCTCGTCATCATTAGAATGTTGTGAATAAAAGTCATCTTCATCAAAATCGCTGTTACTTTTACTATTAGACTGTTTAAACATTGATTCTTCAATTAGTTTCTTAGGAGTACTTGTTTCCAACTTCATTGTTGAGTTCTGAAGATGAAAATTGGCACTGTCCTCATATTCAGTTTTCTTATCATTCTTTTCTTTTTTATTCGGTATATCAATAAGTTTAGAGATATTTATAAATTCTTTTAAAGGTTCTGTTATGGGCTGGAATGTATCTTTTAATTGCTGATGTGTATCTATTTCACCAGTTCTTATACTACGAAGCTTTTTCTTCAATACATTTCTTGTTGTCACCAAGTCTTTTAGAATTTTTTCATTCATTGTAGTTATTAGGTATCAGATCAGCTTATCAAGTATCACATCAGGTTATCAGATCAGGTATCAGATCACTTTATCAGGTATCAGATCAGCTTATCAAGTATCAGATCAGGTTATCAGATCAGGTATCAGATTACTTTATCAGGTATCAGATCAGCTTATCAGGTGTCAGATCAGGTATCAGATCAGTTTATCAGATCAGGTATCAGATCAGTTTATCAGGTATCAGATCAGCTTATCAGGTATCAGATCAGTTTATCAGGTGTCAGATCAGGTTATCAGATCAGCTTATTAGGTATCAAATCAAGTTTTGCTTAGATGACCAGTTATAACAATCACATGTATAATGTTTAAAGCCAGATTATGTACTAAGCGATACCCTTGATGAACAGTAATTTATATTATGATGAAGTAATCAAATGATTTTCTATAGCGACCATTGTTTAGTTCATTATCTTTACTTATCATCAAAAATCCATATTTATCCTTCCAACATTCTTGACATATATACTGAAACTTTTCAAAGTTCATGTCGCTGGCAACATGATCGTCGTATACATGTCTCATATTTTTCGCATCTTGTTTAAACATTATAATTAAATTGTCATTATCTCTTATTAAATGTTTTGGAATTCTTGTGTAGGTTTGACACAAGTAAAATGAATCCACATTCTTATGACGCCCCATACAAAAATATGCACGTATATTGTTTTGGTTTTCACATGCAACATCATCGAAAATCATAATTGAATTGCTTTTAGCTTCGCTAGGAGGAACAACGGACTCATTGTCTGCGAATGTGTAGTATCCCATTCCTTTAATTGGCGAAATTAAATTCTTTAGGTATTCATATTTAGGTTGATACAGTGATTTTGAGTACAAATAGATATTTTCAAACTTGAGACCATTAGGACTTTCTAGCAAACTGATCATTACATTAGTTTTTCCACAATTGGAGGGACCAACTATTAATGCTCGAATAGAATTTGGTAGCAAGGAACTATGTCTTATTTTTGTACTGTCATTTGAAGATACATCCACATTACGAACTAAAATATTTTTGTGTTGTTTTACTAAGCGCATTTCAATAACTACTTGTAAAATTCACAAAACAATATCTTTTATTCTAGAATAAAATAATATGGTTACGTTTTATAAAAAAACATGCAGTCATAAGAAAACTATCGTTGGAGAAGGTTTACTAAATAAAACAATAAATTCTCTACCTTTTGAATTACATCTTCCTGGATATCAGTACTGTGGACCTGGCACAAGATTACAAAAGCGTTTAGATAGAGGAGATAAAGGAATTAATTTATTGGATGCTGCTTGCAAAAATCACGATATAGCTTACTCCAAAAACAAAGAATTAAACAGTAGACACCAAGCTGATAAAATTCTTGAAAATAAAGCTTGGGAAAGAGTTCTTTCAAACAATAGCAGTCTTGAAGAAAAAACATTTGCATATATGGTGTCTAATGCAATGAAAGCAAAAACTAAATTTGGTATGGGTATGGAGAAGAAGAGCAGAAATAGGCAAAGACTATCGTTACGAACTCATTTAAATGATAAAAAGCTGTTCAATAGTTCAATTAGAGCAGCAACAAAAACATTACGGGAAGAAAAACCACAAGACATTAACTCGGCCATTAAAATCGCTCGTAAAGTTATCAACAGATCACTTAAGGGGAAAAAGGCACGCGTTGTAATACCACGCATAATCAATGTTCCAAAAATTGGTGGATTTTTACCGCTAATTCCAATTCTAACTGCTCTAGGTGCACTTGGTAGTCTAACAACTGGAGGTGCCGCTATAGCTAAGGCTGTAAATGCAACAAAGGACGCAAAAAAACAACTTGAGGAAGCCACCAGACACAATAAGGCAATGGAGTCTATTGCTGTGGGAGAAGGACTGTACCTTAAACCATATAAAAAGGGTTATGGACTTGTTTCTAAAGATCATTCAAAAAACTATTAGAAATGCTACCCAACAGACCATTATCAGAATTTGATCTAAGAAAATTTTCAAGAAATATTCCACACTTTAGAGGAGTTTATATGTTGGATTCTCTACCAAAACGGCCAAGGACAGTAGAATGTGGAATAATTAATTTAGATTTATCAGCAGGACCAGGTACTCATTGGGTAGCATACTATAGAAACAAGGATGAAAAACAATATTTCGACAGCTTTGGAAATTTACAACCTCCTTTAGAATTAATAAAATATCTAGGTAGAAATATTGAATACAACTACAATCAATATCAAAACTTTAATACATTTAATTGTGGTCATTTATGTTTAAAATTTCTTTATGAAGCAACTAAAGAGTTGAAATAAAACACAAGCATATATTTGTATATTTTAAAAAATTCTTTCGTTGTTTTATTATATTAGTTACAAAATATATGTACATAACATTTTTTTTTTTTTTATTTTTACTGCCAAACAGGGTACTGGGAGTTTGGTATCAAAAACTCGTGCATCTCGCTATCTAAGATCAGGTTTCGCTCTCCTTTTCTTTGTAGTCGATATTTATCATTCGAAAGATCTTCTAATTCTACATTGGTTAATGCATTATATCGGTTCGGGAGAAACATTATATGGTTTTCCAGCTCAAGTTGAATTGTTTCTCCGTACTTTGTTGTTACCCGCTTTGCACGTAGGATGTTGTATTTGATTGAATCATCTAGATCCTTTATATGTATTAAGGTTTTCGTATTGCACGAATTAAATTTTTTCACCAGATCCATTGCGGTAGAAATATTTGACAACTTACAAGTTTGAACTTCAATTTCAAAGTATTCACGATATAAGCCTTCTAGACACTAAGAAGTCTAACTGAAAATTGATAAACAATGATATTTGATTTGTATGTAAGATAGAGAGAGAGAGAGAGAGGGGACAAAAGACAGATAGATGAATAATGATATCTGTACTTAAAACTGAAAAGTTCCAAGAAGATAGAGAGAGAGAGAGGGAACAAAAGAATAGATGAATAATGAAATCTGTACTTAAAACTGAAAAAGTGGAAGAAGATAGTGATATATGTATAAATTTGGTAAAGAATTCTTCAACAAACACTTTAATCAATTGATGGGTAAATACAACGTCAATCACTACTCAACCTATAGCATCATGAAAGCATCAATAGTAGAACGATTCAATAGAACATTAAAAGGAATGATGTGGAAAGAGTTTAGTTTTAATGGTTCCTACAACTGGCTTGATATATACAAAGATTTACTTAATGCATACAATAGAAAAGTTCATCGCACAATTAAAATGCCACCGATTAAAGTCAACTCAAAAAATGAAAAACAGCTACAGTATACAACCATTTAAAGATGTACAAAATGTCAAAATTTAATGCAGGGGACCATGTACGTATTAGCAAATATAAACATATTTTTGAGAAAGGCTATACTCCGAATTGGACAACAGAAATTTTCACAATCAAAAGAGTTCAAAATACATATCCTACAACATACATATTAGAAGATTATCTGGGAAATCCTATTAAAGGTGGCTTCTACACGGAAGAACTGTCAAGAACTAGATTTCCAAATACATATCTAGTTGAAAAGGTGATCAGACTGAAAGGAGACAAAGCATTAGTTAAATGGTTGGGATTTTCTAATCAACACAATTCCTGGATAAGCAAAGATGAAATACTGTAGTTGGAAAATGAAATAAATCGCCATCCGTAATGATAACAACGACAATAACATCAATATTTTTTAATAACTAATGTTAATTTTAAAATAAGATTATGAAATATATATGCAAATTATTCTTATAAACCATGCTGTGTAGTAAACTTTATTTATTTGTGAACAGGCTGTTATAATGTCAATAACACTTACTCTGAGCTCTAACTCATCAGCGCTATATGCTAATTATTTTCCTCCCATTGACTTAAACGACACATATGAGTGTGCGCTAACTGATTTTCATTCATACAACAGTATTCCAAATGTAGACTCTTATAACAATATGTTTCATATAGGGGAACATGTAATTGAAATACCAATTGGATCTTATGAATTGAAAGATATAGTTGACTACATAGAAGAGCAATACAAACGACTTAGTCCTGGAGAGCATATTTTTATAGAAGCTAACAACAATACGATGCAAGTTAAAATAAATAGTTCTAAAGATCCGATATATTTTAATAAAGAAAATACAATTGGGAATCTTTTAGGATTCAATAGTAAAATCCTAAAACCGACCGATGATCATTACTCAGATCTTCCAGTTAATATTTTTAAAGTAAATCTCTTGCGAATTGAAAGTAGTATCGCTACAAATACATATATGAACAATTCAAAATCACACACACTTCATGAGTTTCCGATTAATGTGCCTGCAGGCTATAAAATAGATGAGATTCCAAGGAATCTCATTTATTTACCTGTAAACACCAAAGAGATAAGTTCTCTATCACTGCGCGTGGTTGATCAGAACGGTGATTTAATTAATTTTCGAGGAGAGGAAATTACAATACGAATACATTTAAGGCCAACTAAGTAATGATAATATACAATACAAGTATATCACAAAATACGGCAGTCACGTCTCATCCACAGATATTACAACCTAAACCACAATTGAAAAGATCTGCTCGTCAAAGGTCACTTACAACAACAAACAAAAGTTTTCTCAAGTCTTTGAATTTCAAACTGAAAACAAAATGAGCTCAATAATAAACGTATTGTCTGATGAAAATATAATAAAAAAGGACTATCATACCTACATACCATATCTACAATCGTACAACAATAATGATGAGATTCGAATCTCAATACAAAATCAAGATTTGTACGTGTTACCTAGTGAGAGCTATATATATGTGGAAGGTTTCGTTGTAGATGAAAAAACTGGAAAATTTTCAGAAATTTTTAAATTGAAAAACAACTTTGTTGCACATCTATTTGATGAAATCCGCTATGAGCTTAATGGTATTGAAATCGATCATACAAGGTATTTAGGAACAACAACCACAATAAAAAATTTGGTATCTCTATCACCAACTCAAAGCGTTGTAATGCAAAATGGTGGATGGCATAAAACTGATGATTTGAATCTTAAGAATGGATATTTTAATTTTTATGTACCACTAAAAATGCTTTTGGGATTTGCTGAAGACTACAACAAAGTTATACTTAATGGAAAGCATGAATTGATACTCTTGCGCAATAAAAATGATGAAGCTCTTGTACACTCGAGCGTTTCTACTGAAAAATCGAAACTTACAATTTCACTCATCTCCTGGAGAATTCCACACGTACAATTATCTGATCAGAGCAAGTTGAATATGATTAAAATTATTAACAATGGTGCTTCTATACCGATGGCATTTCGTAGCTGGGATTGTCATATGAATCCACAATTGAATACAGGAACAAGTCATATTTGGAATGTTAAATTAGCTGCAAGTAAAGAGCGACCACGTTTTGTATTGGTCGCATTTCAACGAGGTAACAAATTTGTTCACTGTGACCTCACTAATTTAAAAGTACATTTAAATTCAACCTCTTACCCATATGATGATCTTAACATAAAATTTAAAAATGAACGGTATGCAATTCTATATGATATGTATGTAAGATTTCAACAAAGCTACTATATGAATGAGCCTCAACCATTATTAACTGCCCAGGAGTTTAAAGACGACGCTCCAATTATTGTAGTAGATGTAAGCTATCAGAACGAATCAGTCAATACCGGACCGATTGATATAAAAATTGAATTTGAAACAGCAACAAATATTCCAGCAACGACATCAGCTTACTGCGTTCTTATTCATGACCGCGTAATAGAATACATACCAATAAAAGGCCAAGTCCGGAAGGTCTTATAAATTAAATAACATGGATGGTGATATTGTTTTTGTAGACTTGCAAGGTTTCAAAAATAATTCAAATGACTTCATCGCAAAAGAACTAGCTGTAGTTTTCAGCAACAACGAATGCCTCAATTTCATTATAAAACCTCCTTTTGATTTCGCATGTTTATCGGTCAAAAAACAGAGAGAAGCAGTTTGGTTAACAAAAAACTATCATCATATTAACTGGAATGATGGATCAGTCTCATTTCAAAGCGTTTGCAAGTTTTTAAAAACCAATATAAGAAATTCACAAATATATGTTAAGGGGGGAGAGAAGAAAAAATGGCTAGAAAAAATGATTCATCAAACAGTTTATAACATTGAAGACATTGGCTGCATTAATTTTAAACAAATGGAAACTAACCATTCAACATATTTCTATTGTAGCTATCACGACTATGGTGTTTGTGCCTTAAGGAATGCAATTTTACTTAAAAATGAAAATGTTAACAAACTTTTAAATAAATGCTTATAAAAATTAAAATAAATGTCTTTTATTTCAAATAAACACCTATATATATATTTATTTCAGAGAACACACAAACAAATAAACACAATGGTTCATTCATTCAAATGGTCAAAGGAATATTTGGGCACAAAGAATAAACGCTTATTATTTGTTTGTATGTATGTATATGCGTACATAAATATCTACAAATTTATTTCATTTCATACTGACCCACTTGCGCTAAATCCAGGAAAGCAACAAAAAAGCGGACTGTCACACAGACTCACCAATCGTCACACACACACCCCCTGTCTGACAGGCAGACATTCCAATCGCCACTCAGAACACAAAAACACATACATATTAATATGCTACAAAATACAGAAATCGCACCACCATCCAGATCCCCAAATAAAATCCATCGATGATCGTCATGTATAAAATAAACAAAATATCAAATTCAATATTTATGCAATAGTAAATTTTTTTTCTCAACGTCTTCAAGATCAGAATAATCAAATTATTCCCCCACACTTAAGCATTGCACACAAAAAAGAAATAGCTGAATTGCTGGACAAAATATCTTAAGTAAACACACACCAAAATTAAAAACAAGCAAAAAATAAAAGAAGAAACCTCACTCCAGCCTGGACAAAATATCTTAAGTAAACACACCAAAATTAAAAACAAGCCAAAAATAAAAGAAGAAATCTCACTCCAGCAAGAAGAAACGAACCATAAACATTAGGGCCATCCATTTATACAACACTTTTAAGATATTGTACTTCCTAAAAAAGTTTTGTGTCAGATACTAAAAATTTCTTATTTTCTATTAGGCCATAGCACACATGGACAGACAGAATTCCTACGCTCACATATGGACAGACAAAAAATTCCCACGGTCTCACGCTCACTTATACAAACTCATTTTGGTTACACAGCACCCCTCCACCAAACTACCATCACATATGGACGGACAGAAATTCCCACGGTCTCATACGGACAGACACAAACTCATAAGCTCACATATGGACGGACAGAAATTCCCACGGTCTCATACGGACAGACACAAACTCATAAGCTCACATATGGACGGACAGAAATTCCCACGGTCTCATACGGACCGACACAAACTCCCAAGCTCTCATATGGACAGACAAAAATTCCCACGCTCACATATGGACGGACATGTATTCCAAGGTCACATATGGACAGACACAAATTCCCACGCCTACCCCAACATCATAAAAAAAAAAAACAACAACAATGCGAACCCCCTTATTAAACCGTGGGAAAATACACACACAAACATTAAAGTATCAAATTACAACATAAACACATTAAAATCAAAATTTGGGTAATTAACATGCAAATTTTTAAAATTTTACATAAAATTTGAGAATTTTAATTGCCCTGGCACATACATTCCCTTACTACTCCTTAGCTGCCTCTTTTCTCATCGCCTCGGTGCTTATTGTGGATAACATATATTCGACATTGCTCATAAAGGAGTTGATGGTTACGTGACCATCTCCTGTAAATGTTGGTATATGCGACACATTTTTGAAGATCTGTTCTATTTGCTGTTGTTGTACCAGGGCTAGAGTTGCATGTCCTTGTGGCTGTTGTTGTTCCTGGTGTTGCTAAAACTGTCCCTGCAGCTCTATGTATGCATTACGTAGACGTTCTAGCTGTGCATCTTTCCGGGCTAGTTCCTCTGCCACATTCACTGATGGTAATTGAGCCTGTTCTTCCATTTTTCGTCTTTGGTCAAATATTCTCTGTCTTTTGGATTACACTTTGAATTTTAAGTCTTATATTTTCTTAATTGTGTCCACTTTTTTTTAAAATGTTCACTGAATTAAGCTTTTCTTTGTTTTTATTTTTAGTGGTGTTCAGTTTTTACCACTGTTCGCTGCACTTTTTAATTAGTGGCGTCCAATTTTGATAATTGTTCACTGCACTTTTTAATTAGTGGCGTCCAATTTTGATAATTGTTCACTGCACTTTTTAATTAGTGGCGTCCAATTTTGATAATTGTTCACTGCACTTTTTTAATTAGTGGCGTCCAATTTTGATAATTGTTCACTGCACTATTACTTTATTATCCTGGAGGGTCCCGTAGGATTCGCAGAATTGTTAAAGTAGTTGTTTCTCACGAGGGTTGCTAATCACTGAATCCTTTATAATAAAAGGATCGTACCGACTGCGTCAATTTTGTTTTTAGATTTCACTATTTAAAAAAAACACAAACTTTATATGTTTAGACTCAGTATGTTTATTTACTTATTTCTTTTATTTAGACTTATTTGTAGGAGTAGAGACTTAGACCGTTTCACTTGATGGAAGAACAAAAACTGATTTTACAATGTTTCTTAATCTAAAATTATAACTTGTTCTTTTACTTAGTTTTATTTATTTTTAATGTTATCATCATTTTTCAAATTAGTAACAAAAATTATTGAAAAGTATTTCGAAGTATTAAATGTCGCAATTAAAATAATTCTTGCAAGACTTGCAGTTAATTTGAAAGTGTATTGACAGCATTATTAATTTGGTTATTTCGAAATACTTTGACCTAATTACAGTTTTTAAATGTAAATGAACTAAAAGTTCATTTACCTATTTCTTTTAAGAATTTATCCATATTGTCATTATAGGGTTTATATGTAACTCGCGTATAGATGTTAACACATCAATAATAGAAGAAGGAAAATAGGGTTAACAGAATAACAACCAAAGAAAATTAATGTGCTTTATACAAATATACAGGGACTTATTGATAACTTTAGTCAGCTGGAGATACTGGCGGAAACGGAAAAACCAGAGTTTATTATTTTATCAGAGACACATTTAACTGATGATGTTGGTGAGCAGGAAGTAGCATTGAAAAATTATAATAAACTTGCGTGTTTATCTAACTCTAGTCGAACAGGAGGTGTAGTCATTTACTATAAAAATGAGTGGACAATAAACAAACAATTTGAGATATTTGAGGACTCTAAATATTGGATTTTAGGCTGTACAGCTAAATATAAAGGGACTAACATGATAATTGTAGCGGTATACAAATCACCTAGTAGTAGTATGTCTGACTTTTGTGATATATTTGGAGAAGTAGTTGAGGAAGTTTGTGAACTGAACTGTGATACTCTAATTACAGGAGATTTTAATATAGATTGGTCAAAAGACAGTTTCTATAAACAACAACTCGAGAGACTTTTAAATGATAATGCATTGAAACAAATTGTAGAGTCTTATACTAGAGTAACGGAAAACACAAGAACTTTGATTGATTATGTAATTACGAATAGTAAAAAAATTACAACACAAAATAGTAAAAAAGCAATGATATCAGATCATGAAATAATTGAAATTGCGATAGAAGTTAGCAGTATGGACAAAAACGATTGTCAAAGGAAAATTGAAATTTTAAGATACAACACGACAGTATTTAACAGAGAACTCAATGCCATGTTAAGATTTGACGAAACCAAAAATCTTAATGAGAATGTTTTTATTTTTGATGAATGTTTTCAGGTAACGATACAAAAATTTAGTAAAAAAGTTATAGTAAAAGAGCAAGATAGTAATACAGGATGGTTTAATAGGGATTTAAACATAATGAAAAACAAAAAAATTAGAAGATACCAAATAGCAAAATATCTAAATACTACAGAAGCATGGTCAAATTATAAATACATTAGAAACATATATAAAGTAAATATTGAAAATCAGAAAAACAAATATATAAACGATCAGATAAATAAGGCAAACGATCAAAAACAGATGTGGAAAGAGATAAAGAAACTAGTACTTAGAAAAAGTCATACTGTGATATTTAATGGCGAGAAGGTTCAGAATGATAAACAAATAGCTAATAATTTCAATGAATATTTCGTAAACAGCGTTAGATCAATAAGAGAATCGATAGAAAATGTGCAATATATAGACCAAATCAATATGATGAACATAAATTTTAAATTTAGATTAATAACAATTTCAGAACTTAAGAAAGTTGTAAGAGAATTGAAAGGCAAGAAATAGATCATTAGAGACAGGTATATTCCCCGAAAGTTGGAAACACACGATGGTATCACCGATAGAAAAAGTAGCTAAGACAGATAAATGTGAAGAATTTAGGCCAATTAACACATTAAAAACATTTGAAAAGATATTGGAGAAGGTGGTTAAGCATCAATTAGAAAAATATATTGAAGACAACTGTCTTTTAACAAAATATCAATCTGGATTTCGAAAAAAATATTCATGTGAAACTGCGCTATATTATGTAATAAATCAATGGAAATACATAGATAAAAACAAAAAGATCATGGCACTGTTTTTAGACTTTAAGAGAGCTTTTGAAACAATTGATCGGGAAATAATAATACAGAAACTTTACATGTACGGTATAAGAGGTGTCGAATTAGGATATTTGAGAAATAGAATGCTGAAGACAAAAGTAAATGGGGCCAAATCTTATAGCATAAGAAATGATTATGGTGTCCCACAGGGTTCTATCTTATTTGCACTCCTTTTCATAATATACATAAATGATATGCCAAATGTTGTAAGAAAATGTAAAATAGTTCTATATGCGGATGATACTCTAATATATGCGGAAGGCGAAACTGAAGATGAATATAGAGACGATCTAAATCATGATATAAACAATATAAACAATTGGTTAAAGATGAACAAACTAAAACTTAATGAAAATAAGACAAAATTTATGGAAATTAATATGAGCAGTGATATACATTTTAAAATTAACAATGAAACAATAGAAAAGGCGAAGAAAATAAAATACCTTGGTTTTATAATAGATAATGAACTAAAATTTAAAGATCATATAGAACACGTTTGCAAAAAAATTGGTAAAAAGATTAGATTTTTAAGGCAATAAGAAAGAAACTTTCGATCACAACTGCATTAAATATATATAACACCATAATTAAGCCATATTTTAAATACGGGTCAACGATTTTATATACATGCTGTTTAGAGTCACAAGTAGAAAGGATGCAGAAATTGCAAAACAAAGCGATGCGATGTATTTTAAAATGTAGCCGGTATACACCTATTAATTTTATGCTAGACTTATTTAGATGGTTATATATAAAACAACGATTGCAGACAAATACTTTATACTTTGTACAAAAAAACTATTTTACAAAGGACTAAAATTATATAATAGAATACCAGAGTACATAAAAATAGAACGAAATTATTATATATTTAAGAGAGAATGTGTACAATTTGTAAAAAACAACCTCATATAATGGAAATTGTAAAATTGAAAAGTATTTTGAATACTAATAAACTTTATTAAAATATAAAAAATATAATTCCAACAAGAGCATGCGACAAATGCGTTTCAAAAGTGGAAAGTTTATACTTTGAATGGAAGAAATTGCAGAACAATTGCAAGCGGCGAACATTATTGCAAGAAAACCGCGAAAAGGAACTATTGGAAAAGTTCGATGATCTATTTGATGTTGCTCACGCTAATGCATTAGATATGATAAATATAGAAGAAGACCAATTATTTTTGATGAATCAAAGAAACAAGGAAGACCTGGTTCAATGATGGGCAGTGACTGCTTTTTAGCAAAAAAAAGAAGAAAGAAAACGTCTCCGTGAAGAAAAAAAGCAAAATTTTAAAGAGAAACATGAATCTGTTTTAGAAGGTAAGTAGTATGTAAAAATGTTATTATATGCCTTTAAAGAAAAAAATTGTGTTGCTTCAATAACATACATACATAGACTTAAAACTATTTACCGTAACAAAACCATTTTAACACTACATTCAAAGTCCTCTTACCATCCAGGCGGGAGTGGAAAAGGGGAAACTTAGAAAGGGAATTCAACTTCAGAGTGTATACTGATGGATCAAAGATGATCTGTGGTGTAGGCGCTGGGGTCTTCTCGAGGGACCTTGGAATAAGACTTTCGCTCCGTCTCCCAGATTAATCCAGCGTATTTCAGGCTGAGATACTGGCTATAAGGGAGGCGGCGAGGCTGTTAATTGATAGGGGTGTTCAGGGTAGAGTCGGTATTTTTGTCGATAGCCAGGCGGCACTCCTGTCTCTCAGGTCGTTCACTACTTCGTCTACTCTGGTAGCCCAATGCAAAGAGCTGCTATCCAGACTGGGAGGTCAGGTAGACGCTACCCTCATCTGGGTACCCGCAACGAACAGGCAGATGAGCTAGCTAAGGCTGGATCTGCTAAGGACGTCTCCACTGCCGTATCGGTGGACATGCCGTTTGGCACCCTAAAGAGCACCATTCAGAGCCATTTCCGGCAGAAAACGGCGGACAGGTGGCGCATGATGAACACGTGCAGGGTGGCTAGAAGCATGTGGCCATGTTATAACGACAATAGAGCAGCACAATTGATCAATAGGAATCGCAGGGACATCTCAAGGCTCGTAGCGGTTGTGACAGGGCACTGGGCAATAGGCAGACATGCAGGCAGGTTAGGTCTCACCCATAATGCATTCTGTCTGAGCTGCCGCGATCAGAGCATGGAAGAGACAGTTTATCACTTCCTTTGCGAATGCCCGCCCTTGCACAACACGAGACACAAATTCTTAGGCGATAACCAATAACTCGATTATAATGAATCGGATGGATCGCAAGAATCGAAAGATGAGCCACCTGCGAAAAAAAAACGAGGTCTATATAACTTTATAACACCGAAATTAGTGCCAGTTTTAGACAAATATAAAATAAGCGATCGTGGTGCAGTGCGAATTCTTATTGCAACAGCTCAAGCTTTAAAACATGACATAAGCGATTTAGTGATAAACACAACGTCTATCCGCCGATGTCGTAAAAAGATTCGATATCAAACAAATCAAGAAATTCGTGATGTATTTAAAAACAAACAGATATCAGCATTAACTCTTCATTGGGATGGTAAAATTTTGCCATCATTGTTGGGTAGAGAAAAAGTCGACCGTTTACCAGTAGTAATATCATTTAACGGAAATGATCAGTTACCTGGGATTCCAGCAATTTCTACCAGAACGGGAAAGGAAAAAGCCACAGCTATTTCCAATTTGCTGAAAGAATGGGACCTAGAAGAAAAGGTGCAAGCTCTATGCTGCGATACTACAGCATCGAATTTAGGACGTAAGAAGGGTACATGCGATCATTTGGAACAAATACTAGATAAGGAACTATTGTATTCCCCTTACCGTCATCATATCTTTGAAATTCTTTTGAGGAGCGTTTTTGATAACAAAATGGAAAAATCTTCTGGTACCAGTGTACAAATATTTAGCAAATTTAGAGAAGATTGGGCAGAAATTAAAAAAAAGTCTTTTAAATCTGGAATGGAAGATCTGCATGTAAAAAACATACTGGGCGATATGAAGGATATAGTTGAGTTTGCTTTCAGTTGCCTAAAAGAAACTCAACCCCGAGACGATTACAGAGAACTTCTCCAACTGGCTTTAGTTTTCCTTGGAGAGTCGCTTCCAAAGTTTACTTTCCGAATGCCAGGTGCCTTTCACCATGCGCGTTGGATCGAACTGTCATGATAGACAGACGTGGATCATTACTTTATCGTTTATTCTCTTTTGACTTTTTTTACATATTCATATTCTTGAATAAAATTGTTGTTATTAAATTCCAAGAGAAATAGACTCTTATCCATAAATAAAAAATTAACTTGATTATGAGTGAGCATAATGCTCTTTACTCATTTACAAACAGTGACAAAAACAATGAAAAAAACAGGTCTATTGATACACCAAAAATAATAAATGCAGGCAAAAGAAAAAGTGTTACAATGCTAGAATCAACACCTAAACATTTAAAAAATAATTATTGGGCACTTCTTGCCAATGGAAAAAATTGTAATAACGAAGTGATACAACAACTTAAACAACATGTGCAAGATAGAGAAGTACCTACCAGAGAGCTGCACGATCAGTTGTTTGCGTGATTTAGGTATACTCGTCTTAAATGCGGTTGCAGTGTGATCGCCACCGCATTGCTTTTGCTCAAGTATTAACCATATCCGTACACGCTTGAGTATTGCTACGTTTGAGCTTCTAGCATACTCAATCATATGCGTTCGCGGTGACTGCTCTGCTTTACTTTTTTCACACATTCGGCAGTCGTACTCGTACTTAACGTACACAACAAAAACAATATTTTTATACGAACATGCCAGCACACTCAATGATGAATTCTTTATATGAAGTAAATACATCGTTGCCACTGTGTAATTATACAAAAGCTGTACTAATTTTCGTTTACAAGCATGCTCATTGATAACGGTAAATATCTTTTGATGATTCTCTTTCTTACTGAAAAGAACATTTAATCGTTGCAATAAAATTAGTGTTAGTTTTGAAGTGATTACTGCCAGTAGGTGGAATATTTTATCATGGCGTCTAACAACGATTTAGTTGCTGAAAAAATTGCAAGTGGAATTTACTCCCTGCCTCCAAAGCGAAAAGGAAAAAGTATTATTTGGGCTATTTTGACCGAAATATTCAAGGAAGATGGCACCTTATTAGAAGGATTGGTATATTGCCGCACCTGCCGTGTCGTACTAAAATGTTTAGGAAATCAAACATCCAACTTAAATCGTCACAAGTGTTGCCAAGCCATAAAACGTCCCCAAATAGTAAAAACGGTTACAACAGTTGACAGACAGCTAGCCATTGACACCTGCGCGGAATGGATTATTGAAGATTGCCGTCTATTTTCATCTGTTAGTGGATCGGGCTTCGTCAAGCTGGCTAAGTTTTTTATTAAAATCGGTGCACACTACGGAGAGAATGTTGATGTGGACGACTTATTGCCCAACGCTACAACGATTTCTCGCAAAATTCAAAAAACAGCGCATGAAAAGAGGGAAACCTGTAGTGCAGTAATAAAGAGCATTGTGAAAAGTGGTGGAGCATCAGTCACAATTGATATGTGGTCTGATAGATATGTCAATCGAAATTTTTTAGGCGCAACGGTACATTTTCAGAAAAATTTCGAGATGTTCAATATAATTTTGGGATTTAAATCGATGGATTTTGAAAAGTCAACCGGCGAAAATATTTTAAAAAAGATAAAAACATTATTTAATCTGTTTGGTGTCGAAGATATTGATTCTATTAAATTCGTTACTGACCGAAGCGCAAACATTGTAAAGGCATTAGAAAGTAGAACTCGTTTAAGCTGCAGCAGTCATTTGTTTGCAAATGTTTTAGATAAGTCCTTTGAGGAGACACGTGAACTTGGAGAAACATTGCAGGCATGCAAAAAAATCGTAAAATACTTCAAGAAAGCAAACTTGCAGCACAAATTACCAACATCTCTTAAAAATCCATGCCCAACTCGCTGGAATTCAAATTATACCATGCTTAGATCTATTACTGATAATTGGAGTGAAATCAATACAGTATTAACAGAAACAGGAGAAACTCAACGACTTCTACATATGAATCTATCAACGCTGACAGTCTTAGTTGAACTTTGTAAACGTTTCGAAGTTATTTTTAAGAAGTTGCAGGTTTGCAGTTCCTCTTCATTGTGCTTCGTTTTGCCGTCAATTTACAAAATTAAATGCGTATGCGCTCCTATTGACAACGATATTCCTGCTATTTCAGCTTTGAAAGAAAATATCATCAACAATGTAGAGCTAATTTGGGTACGTAATGTATCAATATGGCACCAGGCAGCGTTCTTCCTATTTCCACCAGCGATAACCAAACAACCAAATGATATCAATGTTATAAAAGAGTTTTGTATTTCACAAATCACAAATTTGGATGATGCAAATTCAACTTCCCAACAAACGCTATTGGTAAGCAATGACTCTCCCGGTACTTCTCATCCAACATGTTCAGAGGCACGATCATCTACGACAACCACCACCCCATTTCCATTTGATGAACACATTATTTCAAATAGGTCATCATCAACTCCCACTAATCACGATAATCAGTTCTTTTTTACAAACTGGATACAGACACCTGGAAATACATTGGATGAATCTGCTCATGATGAAGTTGAAAAGTACAGCAAAGAAGTAGTGAATATGACCGACGATTTCGATGTAATTCAGTGGTGGAAAAGCAATGAAAAATATTATCCTCTTTTAAGCAAGTTAGCCTTACAAATTCATTCAATACCTGCAAGCAGTGCTGCATCAGAGCGCGCCTTTTCATTAGCAGGTAATATAATGACTGAAAAAAGAAGCAGATTAGGACCAAAATCTTTGGACAGTTTGTTGTTTTGAACTCATTTTTAAAAAATTTTCCTAAAACTTAAAAAGTTTTTAAAACATGTAAGATTTATGAGAAAATAAAATTGAATAAATCTTAATTTGAAAAAAAAAACATCTATATATTTGTATTTAGCTTTGCGTTCTGCAAAAACTGCAGTAAATGTAAAATATTAGCGACGCATATATTCATATGAATGTATGTAATATGTATGTGTCATGTTTTTCAAAATTACCTCTATCATGTTTCAGGGCATAGTTAGGGCATTTATCGCTTCAGGTAACGAAATGATAAATAACGCCCCGTCTCATTTTCAATGTTTATTTTATTAAACTCTCATAACACAATGTGAAACATTGTTTTTCGGGATCGAAATTTGGTTTTTTGTAATGCTGTGCACTTGCATTTTTCACTCTCAGTAGGAAAGATAGCTACGTTGAAGAACAAACTTAATTTTTAGGAATGAATTTTTTGTATACAAATATAAGCAAGTAGAGCCTTAAGAAATGTTTTGTGAAAGATTTTTTCGTAAATATAATTTTTGGGTAATTTTGAATCTTTTAGTGTGTAAGACTTAATCTTAAGTCTAGCATCACTGATTGTTTGTGGAGAAAACTTCCAAAAGCAACTATAAAAAAATAATAGAGTACGAAAAGACAAAATACTAAAAGTTTTGCTCATGCAGATTGCGATGTTTGCTGCTACTGGTTTTTGCGCTCATTGTTTTTATGTACACACACACACCGCAAAGTAGCGCCCATATTATGATCGCATCAACTCTCTGTAAATAAACGGCGAGTCAAATCAACACCGCAAATTTTTTTTGCGTTGTTTAAAGTACTCGGATGTGTAAAGTATAGAGTACATATGTTTATGGTTGCGGTGTGATCGCGCCGTTCCCTGGTACCTACAACATCAAAGAACGTTACCTCAATTAACTCTCTAAATAGCGAGAGCATCAATAATAATAAGACATTTAATAATACTAGCAATGCTGAAATACCGATTGCTAATCAAAGTAAAAATAAAAAAACACCTCCACTCTACATTTTTGATGTGGATCCTAACTCTCTTATAGAATTCGTTAAAAATGGTCTTAATATAAATAATTTCAAGATAAGAGAATATAATAATAGTAAAATCCAATTACTGACCTCATCGATAGACGATTACTCTAAAATAAGAGCATATCATCTTGAAACCAAAACTAAATTTTTCACCTTTACTCCAAAAAATCTAAAAACAAAAACCTTTTTATTGAAGGGCTTAACTGCCAAAATGGATCCCAACCTAATACTAACCGAATTAAAGAAATTTGAAAATGAAAATTTGGAATTCATATGGTTCAAATAAGCGGTGAGAGCAAAGTTAGCGAGCTGAAAGCAATTAAGGGACTGCTATATCGATGCATCCAGTGGGAAGGGCTACGTAAAACTGAAATTACACAGTGTAGAAATTGCCAAAGCTTCCTGCATAGTGCTGCAAATTGTTATTTACCACGTAGACGTGTTAAATGTAAAGACCTCCACGAAATCGGTAAATGTTCGCTTCAAGAGGTTCCAGAAACTGAAAGAAAGAGGCTTTTCTGCGTTTTATGCAATAATTACGGACATCCAGCTTCGTATAAAGGTTGTCCAAAGTACAAGGAGCTTCAGCAAAAGTTACGGGCTAAAAAACAACAGCTGTCAGATAAAAGGATACAAAACTCCCCAATTATATCTAATGAAAATATAAGTTATGCCAATAATATAAGTTATGCATATAATTTTACACAAAATGTTAACACAAACAACACTATTAATAATATCTTAGAACAATTAAATAACTCAGTACAAGCCTTATCTAATCAAATTATTAATTTGAACAAACAATTTCAATTACAAGCATCTAGAATAGATGCTCTTTATTCTATGATAGAAGCTTAATTATTAACAATGGCTGAAACTATTGCAAAACAATTAAATATTATACACATAAATATTAACTCCTTAATCAACTTAAGTAGAAGATATAACCTTAGTGTATTCTTAAATAATAACAATCCAGACTTAGTTTTAATTAATGAAACAAAGCTTAACTCCAAACACAAAGTGAATTTTGAAAACTACAACTTTTTACGAAACGATAGAAAGAACGCTAAAATGGGGGGAGGGACAGCTATTCTGATCAGAAAAGGAATAAAATATAGTCATTATAGTAATAAAAACATTAATCTATTCAGACACCTAGAAACATCTATAGTAAAAATACCACTTTTTCCAAATAAGACTCTACTTATTATAGCTGCCTACTATCCTTCGGGAAACAACTGCAACTTTTTTAAATCAGAGCTTTCAAGTCTTTTTCAAACGCTAAATCTTGCAAGTTCAGATAATTATTATATTCTAGCTGGCGACTTAAATTGTAAACATACTGATTGGAAAAACTCAGTGTCGAACACTAAAGGGAACCATTTGAAAGAATGGATTGAGGATTACGAAATAAGATATAAATGTAAACTGTTTGCGACTTATACCCCATCATATCCGCGATGTAATTCATACCTAGACTTATGCATAATTGATTCGAGACTGAAGCTTCATAGAGTAAATGATTCCATAAATTGTCTTGAGACCCAGGAATATGATAGTGATCATGCCGCAGTTAAAATTATACTACTAGGAGTTGAAAATGACCACCCTTTTTCATTCTTTAAAGAATCTCCCGAGGCAATACTTAACTTTAAGAAGACAAATTGGAACAAGTTCAAAAATATTTTGTTAAGAGAATCTAGTCATAATATTATAATTCCGAATGATAGGAATCTGATGAATAACGAAATAGATGTTTATTTGCGTAAAATGAACAATTATATTTTAAGAGCCATGGATATGGCAATCCCAAAATATAAAACACATGACTCTACTGAAAGATTCACCAATTCGTTAATGAAAAAGTTACAAATGGAGAAGAGTAAAATTCTTACCATGATTAAACCATAGATGTTCAAAAATAAAAGTGAAGATGTATTGGTTAGAGATTTTGCCCAGCAAACATAATGTCAAACGCTTAAAATAAGAAAAACAGACAAGAGTTTTTGCCATATATAAATAACTTATGAAGTGAATGTAATTTTAATTTTAAGAAAAAAAATATCGGGAACTGTATATAGCAGTTATCAATATCAAAAAATAGAACAGTTATATTGAGAACAAAACAAAAATAAATCTATTTAAACCAGTTTTTTATGTTAGATTAAAACTTGAATGTTAGAAAAGCATAATTTATCATAAAATACTTTTCACATTTCATTCCGTGAACGTGTATGCTTTTATTCAATTTCGAGTTTAATTTTTGTGCTCAATTGTAATTGAATCGCTTGTGTTTGCTATGCTTCGTCCAACAAGAAGCAACAACAATGCTTAATAAATTTCTGAAATAAAATGACAACAACCATCCGCATGTGTTCTCATCGCTTGCTCAACGACGACTGAATGAAAATTTTTATAAGAGCATAACAAATGTGTGTAAATTTTTTAAACAATTGTTGTATGGGCTGAACATCTATGGATTAAACGCTTTAACAGACTAGAAACCTCCTTAACACAATCCGAAATTAAAGTTCTTAAGGCGAAGTTGAAGCTAATTAGAAAACGTTTGAATGATAACTTTATAATTTCAGTAAATAAACATTTACAAGATAAACTTACTCGATTGAGTCCTAAAGACTCATCTAATATGTTTGGAGAAATTAGAAAACAATTTAAGACAACACCGCCTTTTGAACTAGATATTATGAGAATTTCTCTAGAGGATGAAAGGTTGATAAGAAACGCTAGTATTGACCCCCTTGTTCTAGAAAGAAAAGGTAACAACTATTTGAGTATCGGTGAGGAGCAAAACCTAAACATATTTGGTTCGTTTTTAGAATCGGTTCACTCTTATAAGGAGATTGATCCCGATAATACAGTTCATCTGGAAGTTGATAATCGTTTCAATGAATTTTTGGAAGAAAAAATGCAATATGAATACAACTTTTCAACCTTGACAACATTTTCTGAGTCAAATAAAGCAGATGACTTAAACGAAACTCAATTAAAGAACACATTCGTACAAAAAGATAAAGTTTTACTAATTTTCAAGAAATTAGTCATCAGGAGTTGATAACATTCCCAACGTTGTCTTGCGTAATTTACCCGATAGTTGCATATTCAAATACGGAACACTTTTCAATAATATGTTAAATAATGCTTACTTTCCGCGGGCTTGGAAACAAGCCAAAGTAATAGTGCTACCCAAGAGAGATAAGGATACGTCGAATCCAAAAAATTTACGGGCAATAAGCTTACTTCCAAACATAAGCAAAGTATTTGAAGTATGTATCAATATGACTATTATCAAGCATTGCGAGAAAAATAAATTAGTTGGTGAAAAACCGTTTGGCTTTAAATACAAACATTCAACAATACACGCGATTCATTTACTTGTTTCAAATATTCAATGGAACCTGAGCAAATCCTTATATACTGGCGCTTGTTTAATTTATTTTGTTAATTCTCCTATACTATTTAATTTATACTTGTTTGATTTATTAGATAAAATAGACGAGGTCATAGCCTTCGCAGACGACATAACTATATATCATGCACACAATACAGTTGACAAAATTAATGATGAATTGCAAAAAAAAATTCTGATAATTGAAAAATATTCTAAGGATTGGCAAACGAAGATCAATTTGAACAAATGTGAATGCATTCTTTTTAGACCACCAGTTGGGAAATGTACCAGTAATATTAGAAGGAACTGGAAGTCATTTGGTATTAGATCCACAAATAATATAAACATTCCTGTAAAACAAACTGTTAGGCTATTAGGCATAGAATTAGATAAATTTTTATACTTCCATAATCACATAAACCAGAAACTTATAAAAGCTAGAAATGCATTTTTTGTATACAAAAAATT
Organism: Linnaemya tessellans; assembly: GCA_951800035.1. Lineage (NCBI taxonomy): Eukaryota > Metazoa > Arthropoda > Insecta > Diptera > Tachinidae > Linnaemya > Linnaemya tessellans. Next base: position 13,774,569 of record OX637537.1, on the reverse strand, counting down.
TTCCTTTTCTAAGTATATACAATCAAGGGTTAAAATTATAATGTATCAGAGTTTGATTAGACCAATTTTATCATATGGCTGCCAAATTTGGTTTACTATATATGCCCCTCGTATATGGAGAAGATTCGCGTATTCGAAAGAAAATGCCTCAGATGTTGTACGTCACTGTACAGGTCAAAAAATAGTAACTATAAAAAATATATATCTAATAAAATTCTCCATGAAAAAGCTGAAATATCTAGATTTGATAACTTTATTATTCACATTATAAGAAACCATATTGTAAGCAGCTCAAATACCATTGAGAATAATTTAATTTTGGCTCCTTACTACGCTAATGAGGAATATATTTTAAAAACAATGGGAAATGGATTCATCCCTCCCGAGGCTTTTCTTTATCTTGATAAAAATGGTTTTATTCAAAACGATAATGGCATTCCTATACTTTATCACATTTACAGACGATCCAATATAAAAACTATAAATTGTAACGAACTAACACCACAAAACTGTCGTTTTGACACAAGTATTTTTTTGGGTGATAAAAATATTAAGTCTAATTTAAATATTAATAAATATTGGTGGCTAACTCAATAACAATTCTTTGATTTTAACCCTTGACCTTACATTTTATCTTTATTATTAAAAGAGAGATTTTTATTATATTTTTGCTTACTACTAATCTGGATACCAAACTTTTATAATATATATATGTATAGTATATAATTATATATAATTAACTGAAAAATTAACTTAATTACTAAATACGTTTATACTTGAGAGCTCGTTAAAATGGGACTTTGTATATATAAGTAATAACAAATATGATTTTCTTATCGTTAAGCGATCAGTTTATTTGATCATTCTTCTTTCTTAGAGTAAAACTTAAAGACTAAAGACTCAACTTAAACTTAACTTACAAAATATTATAAAGCAGCCCCATACCCAAGTACTGCTGAGTTTGCGTCTGGTGTTCTATTTCTTTATAATTGTTTACTATAGCAATGTGTGCAATATTGCTGATTGTACAACATAAGCGTGTTGATAAAGTATAATAATTTAAATACCCTGTTGGGAATTTAGAGTTGTGTTAACTCCTCCCTCACTTAAATGAAGGGCGTCCCCGGCCTTCTTCAGATCTTCAATAGCAGTTTGAATGATGCGTCTCTGACGAGTTTTCTTTATCTTCTGATGAGCCTTGAAACAGACAAAACCAATAGTTACGATAACGAAAATAAAAGTGGTTGACCACAAAGGTCCATCAATTAATCTTTGTTTTATGTTTTCTATATAACGCAAGTTTTCTGCATATATCTTTGAAGATATGGTAAACTTAATATCTCCTGATGGTCCGTAATGTTGAAAAGAGCAGACGTTGGGGATCCCGGTAACTTTCCTACAACATTTCTTTGGTTTCTATATAGGGACCCATTTATTTTTACTTCGTCAGTAAATGTGAGTAGAAATGTACCAGTGACAGTTTTCTCCACACCATCACTTGCTGCTACATTGACCGTTTGGTCATTGATAATGATAATTCCTTCATCGATAACTGTGAGGGCTTCTAGATGCGAAGGACGAGTGATGCAATATGCACGACCACCAGAGTGAAGTTGTTGAGCGCATGTTGGATAGTCCAATCTTTTACAAAATGATGTTGTCAGGGTAGCATGGCAATTTCCGAAAGCCAGAATTTGATTTCCACAGTCTGCCACACTGTTTGTTTCATCAAAATGAAGAATTGTGTTATTGTGTTGAACAGGGTACAGGGTTACTTTTCTACAAACTAAATCTGGTTTTGGATGCTTAATTAAAAAATGTAAAAACTTATCATCCAATAGGACTTTTATATAAGCAACTTCCATTAAATCTGTTACAGTTATATTTGCAGAGTGCTCATTTATCATATTATTTAAATCGTTAGAATCAAGAATTTGAGGGTTAACAATACCGACCTTTGTGAGGGTAATCGAAAGTATAAGGCTTTCTAGTTCTGAGATTAAAATTCTATTCGTCGCAAGTAGAGTCTCATACAAATGCTCTGTGTCTATTACCTTAGCTTTTGCTTTGTTAACAATAATATTAACAATATCTGTTAAGTTGTTTATCTGTTGTTGCACCCTTGTATTTATATGAACCTGCCTATTTTCCGCGTCAACGAGCTCTCGTTGTTTAAACTCTAAATTTTCGAAGTCGTCATGATCAGGTGTCCCGGCGACTATCTTAAGGGCTGTACCAAGAACATTTATACTCCTTGCGTTCCTGTGGTGAACATTTATTGTAGCAAGCAATGTGTTTATGTGGCCTATGTCCGCGTCTAGTGTCTTTTTCATATGCGACTGCGGAAAGTGGGTCCTTAATAATTTCGTTTTCTCAACCATCTCCGCATACATTGAGAGATTTGTAGTATGCCGTAAGTATTCAAAGCTCCGCCAAATCATCGCGGTACCGTCATAAACAGGTATATAATCCGGTCCAGAATAGTCAGTCAATTTTGCAGTTGCTGACACAACAAAAAACAACATCACAAGAGCCCTAGGATTATACAAAACCAAAATCAATAAAACTAAGTTATCTTAAATTGTCCTTGTGGACCACCCTCCCTTTAATAAGAACCGTTGTCCCCAAGTCGGCCTTAACAGTTCCTTCAACATATAAGGGTGTAATCTTATTGCCTAATGTCCTATTTGTCTTCACGAGGACCTTTTCGCCTACTTCGAACACCCTATTTTGTCTCTTTTCATTTAGTCGCTGTAATTGAATTTCCTGTGCTGTTTGTACCCTATTCCTCATATCGCTCTCAAGTTCTGGCGGAGTTGATTGAACAACGTCAATAGGTCGTTTATTTGTAACGGTGTGAATTGTTTTGTTATACTCAATAGAAGCCAGAAGTATCAATTGTAGTGTGTCATTAATAGATTTTTCAAGTTTGAGATACCGAGCAATTTCTAAAAGGGTACAATGTATTCTTTCTACCTGACCATTTGATGTACTGTGAAGTGTTGGTGCATTTGCTATCTGCACATCAAAGTTGTTCGCCAGGGGCGACCTAATTGTTTGTGAATTCAAAGAGGATTCGTTGTCACAAAATATTGTTCTTGTACGAGGATAAAAGTTCATTAGTTGGAGAATTGCTGGTTCAATATCTACAATAGTTCTTGATGCTATAGGTTGGACGATTGCAAACTTAGACAGTTTGTGAACACATGTTAGAAAATACCTTTTGTCCGTGGAAAATATATCCACATGTAGAATTTCCCCAACACACGAAGGAACAGGCTTTTCACCTATTAATTGTTTTTGTGGATGACGATTGTATTTTGCTTTTTTGCAAATTTTACAATTTGTGACGACCTGATTTGCTAAATTGGTCATTTTTGGAAAAAAGTAATCCTTTAAAATCTGTTTTACATTTTCTTGCGCAGCTCTATGCGCCATATTATGCTCCATTGTTACAATTTCTCTTTGTTCGTCTTTGTTAGTTACATCGGTAACCATATTCATTGCATAACGAAACGTTGTTGATGGAAATGCTTCAATCAACCTATGCTGTAGGAATGCCAAAATGGGCAGTTCACAATGAATTGCGTTTACTACGTCTTCTTTTATTACATTAAATACTCTTTCTATTAAAGTTCTTCTATCCGAATAACTTATAAGATATCTGGTTTTTTTCCAAAAAGGATGAATGTACGTGTTGGTAACTCTATTCCTTCTTCAATCACTATCTGATTTCGGAAACAATTGAGAGGCTTGTCTGTAGATTCAATAGTATAAGACAAAGAAATTTCGCTATGTATCGTAGCAATGTCAGAATTTGAATCATCTCCGACTGCGTAGTCGTCCTGCAAAGCAACATTCTGCAAGGCATGAACATTTTGCCGTGATAACGCATCAGCCACATAGTTTTCTTTGCCAGGTTTATAAAAAATTTTCGCATTGTGCTCATCTATAAAGGCTTTCCACCTTTTTATTTTGGCATTTGAATTTCGGTCAGAAACCGCAAACGTTAGAGGCTGATGGTCTGTGAAAATGTTCAAATCTTTCACGCCGTAGAGATAATTTCTAAGGCTCTTTAGAGCCCAAACAATTGCAAGTAATTCGCGCACGTTAGTTGCAAAATTTGATTCTCTTTCCTTGAGAGTTCTCGAAATCATCGTAATAGGTTTTCCATCCTGGGACAAAACTGCCCCCAAGCCGTGAGCTGAGGCATCAGTTGTAAGATCGAAAGGTCTTTTATAGTCAGGATACAGTAGCATTACATCCTCGGATGTTAAGACCTCTTTAAGTTTGTTAAATGCTTGAAGTTGTGACTCATTAAATTTTACTCCAATCTTTTTGGATTGACTGGCACCAACTTTGCCATTGTCTCCTTTGAGGATGTCTGTCAAAGGTCTTGCTATTGAAGCAAAGTCCTTAATGAAGCATCTATAATAACTTGCAAGTCCAAAAAATGGTCTTAGACCGAAAAGTGTAGTAGGCTGTTCATAGTTCCGTATTGCTTTTATCTTATCGGGGCTGGTTGAAACTCCCCCTCGAGATACCACAAACCCCAAGAACTCCACGTTTTCTTTAAAGAAATAAGACTTTTCGCGAGAAACTCGCATATTGGCTTCATACAACCTATCCAAGACCCAAGCGATGTGTTCGACATGGTCCTTCATATTCTGAGAAAAAATAATAACTTCGTCAATGTAAACATAACACGACTTCCCTATTCTCTCTCTTAGCACATCATCAATGGCTCTTTGAGAAATGCTTGGCGCATTCTTCAGACCAAAGGGTAGTCTGCAAAATTCATATTTTCCATTTCCGACTGAAAAGGCAGTTTTTTCCCTATCCCTTTCAGCAAGCAAAATCTGGTGGAATCCTGATTTTAGGTCCAATGTGGAGAAGTATTTTGCTTTCCCCAGGTTTGACAAAATAACATTCACGTTTGGAATGGGATATTTGTCAGAAATCGTTTTAGAGTTTAATTTTCTAAAATCTATTACAAGCCTTTTTTTATATTTCCAAAGTCGTCAGTACCTTTTTTGTCAACCACCCATACAGAGTTATTGTAGGGTGATCTAGATGGTCGGATTATGCCATCTTTTAAAAAGTTTCGAACTTCTGTATTCACAAAATCCACCACACCCATTGGATATGGATATAGTTTTGAATATATAGGATCTTCATTTTCTGTACGAATCGTTGCGACAACATTTGTATTAAAGGGTAATGCCTCGTTTGGCTCAGCAAAAACACCCATTCTTCTATCAACCATTCTTCGAAACTCCTCAGATATAGCCTGAGGTACATTAAACATTTCGATGCTTACGAAATTAACATTTTTACATTTAAGAAACTGAATCCGTTCTGACCCAGCAATTGTTTCCAGCTTTGTGTTTTTAAAATCTAATTTTGAATTAGTTTCAGTTAGCAAATCGAGTCCAACTATTCCATCAAACGTTTCGAGATTAGGTAGAATAAAAAAACATGCATTAGTATCGAATAGATTTAAAACACATTTTTGTGTAATTTTATTGAAGCCATGTAGTGACTTCACCAAAAAGTGTTGATCAACATTTTTTATGTGCCTCAATTCTTTCAATGGTTTTATATAATTTTTTGACGTACCTGTGTCTATTAATAATTTGATAACTCTCCCTGCTATTGTTCTTTCGATGAACGGAAGCAGGGAGTTATTCCTAAAAAATTTATTTGATCAACCTCTAAAAATTCATTATCAATGTCTTCGACTTCTGTATTTGCTTAAGTTCGATAATTTAATTCCCCCTGGTCATATGAATTTCTATTCTGTGAGAAGTGATTAATCCTCTGCTGTTTTGGCCCTGTAAATCTTGCTGTGCCACTGTTTGGCCTCTTTACTACAGGATTTATTTTATTTTGTGGCTGGTTTCGCCACTGATTACTGAATTGTTTGGGCTGTCTGAACCGCGATGATGAATCAATATCCATCGGTTCTACTTGTTGTTCCTGTTGATTTTTATTGACGGTGCGCCAGCTAAAATATGGGTTCTTATTTTTTAACTGTTGGCCTTGTTTGGCTTTATCCTCAATGCTCCTAGCATAAGTGCTTGCAAAGGCATAGCGCTCATGATTTGACTCCACTTCTTGGGCCAATGCTAAAGCTGATGGGAGGTCCTTTGGTTTTGCCGAGAAAAGGATATCACTTAAAGTTTTTTTAGTACCCGAAACAAACACTCGTGAAGCATCCGTTCTGTATTTTTCATTATGAGAAGCAGCCAGAGCATTACCGTATGTCATTATTGTTTTGTTAGTGAGAAGTGTGAGTTTTTTTTCAACCTCTTCATAGAATTGTAAAAGTGTTTTACTTCCCTGTCGCAGGGTGGAAAGTTCCTGTTCTATCAGGTATATTGGTCGCTTGTCAGCGTACGTAAAATCAAGTCTATTTATAATAGCCTTAAAGTTTAAGGGAGTACCATATGAGGCCAGGACATTGTCCGCGTTACCTCTTATTTTATTTCTTATTATGCCAAGGGCTTGATAATGAGTTGAACTGCCTTCATACTTCTCGTATACTTTATATGCGGTGTGCGCCGCCTTCCTCCATGAAACGTACGTTTCAAGTTTGCCTTCAAATTCCGGCAACGATTTTGCAATATCTAAATGCAATATTTTCCCTAATTTGCGCCTCTGTATATGTTTCCACTTCGGGTGCACTAACATTTAAACTATCAACAGATTTTTTTAATTCTTCTAGCTTTTTCTCAAATTTTCGTTCTTGTACGACCAGAGCACTGCAAACAGCACTTTCAACTAGTGCCTTTAATTGGTCAGGTGTCACTGACATTTTTGATTTTTCTGAAACTACTAATATTTGAAATTCTTCTAACAGAGAGTTTATTTCACTATTCATAAATTTATTTATCACGCAAAGGTCGTTATTAACAATTTTTAAGAAAACATTTTTATACCACAAATTGAGCACTCTACTTACATGATAATAAATTTCCTTTATTAAATTTTCTTAATTTAGCCTTATTCAATTAAGTCTGCTGTTGTCGATTCGTTGAAAATCTTCTTGCAAATAATATGGCAGCTTTTAAACGGCTTTGTGTCATCAAATATTGATATCCTTGTCGACGGCGGTCTGCAGCCACAGGAAGAACAGAATTATTGCTTTTATTGCAATATATGTAGATTAATTAATTGTATAGAGTCCGAAAGACCCGTTGGGCGCCAGTAATAAGAAATATGATTTTCTTATCGTTAAGTGATCAGTTTATTTTATCATTCTTCTTTCTTAGAGTAAAACTTAAAGACTAAAGACTCAACTTAAACTTAACTTACAAAATATTATAAAGCAGCCCCATACCCAAGTACTGCTGAGTTTGCGTCTGGTGTTCTATTTCTTTATAATTGTTTACTTTAGAAATGTGTGCAATATTGCTGATTGTACAACATAAGCGTGTTGATAAAATATAATAATTTAAATACCTTGTTGGGAATTTAGAGTTGTGTTAACTTATATAATATCTTTACACTTTTTGTTTATTTGGAGTTATAACTTTTATTCTAAATATTTATTAAATAAACATTAAAAAAAATATTTTTATTTATAGAACACTTCACGCTAAGTGATTTAGAAAAGGATAACGTAAGAGACATTTGTGTTTTTATAGTGAAAATATATTTAAAAGCTTGGATAAAAGCGCCAATTGCTGCTGAAGCCCCTAATCAAGATTTAAATTTATAAACTACAAACAAGACACAGAGAAATGCGCTCAGATTTTTAGAAATATAATAAATAAACACAAGAAATAACCTCATCAAATCGGTTTTTTTCGCAGCCAAAGACGATCGACGCAGATTATATGGAAACTTTTTTATAAAATATTTAATTATTATTCAATTTTAATTGTACATGTATGTAGTGATGTTTTTGTTAGAGAAAAATTTTTAATAATTATATTAAAAAATTATTTTATTATTATTGTTTTATACCCAACAGTGTTTCCCCTGAAGATAAATAGCGAAGCAATTCGAAATATTGGGATGAACAGCAATAGCTATTAAAATTAAATAAAGATTAAATAAAAATAAAATGTTTATTAATTTTATCAAAAACATGACCTTTAGCCGAACAATAGACAAAATAATAATTTATTAAAAAATGTATATGTATATGGTCTGGTGGATGAAAATATAAGTAAAAAGGTATTACAGAAATTTTGCAACCATTTGTGGTACTTATCACCGGAAGCTGTAGCTTTGGCCTTTTTCGATGAACAAATATCTAATAAATCAAAAAAATTTATGGTGGCTGCTTTACAAAACCCCAATAAAACTGACATCAAAAAGTTTAACATTCCCCATGCTAATATTAGCCAGTTCATGTGTAAAAATATTGAAACTTTTGTTACAGAAAAGATTTAAAATTTCTTCAAGAGATTTTCTATTTCAACGGATTTCTTAAAGAAAGATCCAGAAGAATGACATACCGACAGTGGTTACAATGCAGGCTTAGATATTGTAAGTAACCTAAAAGTAGTTAATGACAGTGCAGAACGGGCAGTAAAGTTGATAGAAGAATTTAATCAAGTCTTGTCACGTGATGAGGAAGAAAAGCAAATAATAATGCGAACAGTTGCAGATTATAGAAAAAAATAGCCTCATTCGACCAAATCTTCCCTAAAAAATTAATACGGTAAATGTACGTAAAAGTAAATATAAAACAAAAATCTAATTACTTGTAAACAAATTTTATAAGTATATTTTTTTCCAAACTTATTTTTGAAAACAAATCAAAAAATAATATTTTGCCGTAATTGACGACAATGTTAATATCAATAATAACAATCTTTTATTTGTGTGTATAAAATTTAACCTTTTAATTTTTTGTACAAATGTAAAAACATGTGGGATTATTGGTATTTTTGCAGAATTTTTTGGAAAAAATTTTAGTGTGATGAGTTTCTAGGGATTTTGGTTTTAAGTCCATTAGTTAAATGTACTCCACTTAAAAATACACATACTTTTTTAAAAGGTTTTGCACATAAATAACATTTGTATTGATTTAGTTTATATTGTGCATACATCACTAAGTTTAGGGCGAATGAGCCACGCCTTCCGGTTATGCGATCCGAAAATTTTTTTCAGAACCTTATTTTTTCGATGTGAAGAACATTTTGAGAGGGAGTTACAAACGAAAACTTAAAAAAAATTTTGGCTCATACAAGTAAGGCGCACCCTAATATATATATATATATATATATATATATATGTATATATATATATATATATATATATATATATATATATATATATATATATATATATATATATATACATATATATATATGACCGGAATTATATTCCCCGGGCTGATGATACGCCCTAACCTTTCTTCTAAAGACGACATGCTCAACATATATATATATATATATATATATATATATATTTTTTTTTTTTATTCATGGGATGAATGGGATGAAATCATCGAAAGACCCTGGCAGTGATGGTGTTTGCCAGGAGTGCGAGACTTTAACACGCTAAAACACCCCTTTACACTGACCCAAAACCTTTCCCTGTGGTACTGCCGTAAGGCTTTACATCACAGGGTGGGAATAGATCCTAGACCTAATCTAAACCTAAAGAGATTCTTCTGCGAATCTCTTCTAACCTACGAAGTTCTAATAGAACGAATTTTGCAAAATTGCATACACACGTCCAGTTGTACAAAGATTCCAACATGGTTGGAACTATGTTGTCCGGCCTAATTCTACGCCCTAAATCTGCTTCTAAGCACTCTCTTCTACTATTGAATCGTGGACAGATGAAGAACACATGTTCGGCATCTTCCACGACATTACCATCACAGCTCGGACAAAACGGAATACTGTCATGTCCGAAACGGTACAAGTACGACCTGAAGCAACCATGTCCAGTCAAAAACTGTGTAATATAGTAGTTCAAGTCACCGTGCTTTCTTGATAACCATGTACTGATGTCAGGTATCAGTGAGTAAGTCCATCTTCCCTTATCAGTCGCTGTCCATCGTGCCTGCCACTTACGTAGGCAGAAATCTGTCACACCATTTGTACTGTCCGATATCGCCTCTAATTCGATGGGCATCATACCGGCAATGACAAAAGCTGCCTCGTCGGACACAGTTCGGAATGCGCTACATACTCGCAGGGCGGCCAGCCTATACACAGGGGATATCAGATTCACATACGTAGAATATCTCAGTGAACCTGACCATATAGGGGATGCATATAGGATAATGCTTTTAACTACACTAGAGATCAATTTCCTCTGCAGATATTTCGGACCTCTTGTATTTGGCATGATCCGGGATAAAGCTGAGCAGGTCTTCGATGCTCTGGAACCTATATACTTAAAGTGCTCATGAAAAGATAGACGTGTGTCAATCATGACTCCAAGGTATTTTAGACATTCCCTGGATTCTATGCTACACGTACCAATATTAAGCCTAATGGTTTCCCTACGTTTCCGACTACTAATCAGAACCGCCTCTGTTTTATGGTCAGCTAGAGCTAGACCCATTGACCTGAGCCAAGACCTAACGATCTGAATACTGGCATTTGCAATGGTTTCCGCCTCTAGCAACTCTTTTGCTTCACATACTAACGCTATGTCGTCTGCGAATCCAACTATCTTTGCCTTCTCAGGTAGATTTAACCTCAATACTCCATCGTACATGACGTTCCACAGTAGTGGGCCAAGTACTGATCCTTGAGGCACACCGCCAATTATCTGGCGTCTCCTAGTACCTTTATCGGTGTCATAAACTAGCTCTCTATTTCGGAAATAATCCTGTATAATTGCCAGTAAATACCCTGGGATGTCTAATCTTGCTAAGGCTTCAACAATACGTCCCCAGTTTGCCGTGTTGAAGGCGTTCTTTACGTCTAGGGTTACGACTACACAATACTCCTTAGTTCCATTTCTCCACCGCTCCCCTTGGATAGCCCTAGCAGCAGTTTCTACTACAACCTTGATAGCATCCACTGTTGATCTTGCTTTCCTGAAGCCATATTGGTTATTTGATAAACCATTCTTAGCTTCAACACAGCCTTCCAATCTTCTACAGATTATACTTTCTAGCAGTTTCCCACTCGTATCTATCATACACAGTGGACGATAAGAGGAGGGGTCGTCTAGCGGCTTATTATCCTTGGGTAACAGTACCAGCTTTTGTCTTTTCCACATTGTTGGAAAAATTCCCTGGCTCAAGCATGCGCTTATTACCTTCAAGAAGTACTCAGGGTGGAGTTTGACAGCTTCTTTTAGCACCATATTTGGAATACAATCTAAGCCTGGTGCCTTATTGTCTTTAAATTTCGAGACAGCGCCTTCTATCTCGGAAATCGTAACCGGAGGAATATCGGAAAATGCAGCCGAATAGCTGTTTTGCCACGTAGGAATTTCCTGTTGGGGAAAGAGATGATCTACAATTCCCCTGAGAATAGGCTCCTCTCTTGGCGGCGATGGACCAAGACATTTAAGTCTCTTGGTTACCAGTTTATATGCAAGGCCCCAAGGATTACCATCTAATTCCTCACATATATTAAGGAAACAGCTGCGCTTACTCCTACGTATTGCAATCTTCAACGCTTTCCTTTTATCCTTATATATTTGATGGTGTACACTGTTCTCTAGACTACCTCGCGTCCTTGTATAATGCCTTCGGGAGGTTATGCACTCCGAACGCAACCTAGCAATTTCACCATTCCACCAGTAAACTGGAGGCTTATTTGGTGACCTTTTACGCTTCGTCATGCTCACATTACACGCACTCGTGATATGGCTCACTAATTGTTCTGCCATATCTTCAGACGAACCATTCAGTTGCATGTTCTCCATACAAGCTGCGAAGATATCCTTATCAAAGGTATTTATCTTCCAGCCTGTCAAGTCTCGTGCTTGTACAGCCACATGGTGCTGTTCATCTTGTACATCTATGATTATAGCGCTATGATCGCTATGAGTATAAATGTCAGATATTCTCCAGTTCACCTGGCTTGTGATGCTGCTACTGGCAAACGTAATGTCAATTACCGAACCAGCATCACCTCGTCTGAAAGTTTGTTCAACCCCATTATTCATGAGTACAACGCTCAATGCAGAAAAGGCTTCCAAGAGCACTCTACCTCTTGCATTCGTCAAGGGGCAGCCCCATTCAACAGCCCACGCATTAAAGTCACCTGCTATTATGACTGGGTTCTTGGTGGCTGCATCTGTTACTATATTATCAACTATGCTTCGAAAGTCCTCTATAGAATACCTAGGGGGAATATAGCAGCTGTACAATGTGATACCAGAGATAGTGGCTCGGGCATACCCACATTGTGATGTTATTCTATCCCGTAGTGTTAAGGTGCTGGTGTTCCATATCGCCGATGTATCCGTGTTATCAGAAACCCAATTTACAGATCCCATGGTCCTATATGGCTCACTCAGCACAGCGACGTCTACATTTAAATCTCGAACGCTTTGCTTAAGAAGCTCTTGTGCTGCCTGGCAATGGTTGAGATTTAACTGTAATATACGCATTTTGATGTCTTAAGTTTGGTTTTAAACCTTAAGTTTCTGTAGCGCCTTTTTGTAGTACGGACAAACTACACCTCCGGTGACATGATCACTAGCGGTGTCTGTTGCATTCCTACAAAGCAAACACGACGGTTTTTTGGAGCACGTTCCAATTTTGTGGCCGGTTTCGCCACACCGTAAGCAATTATTAGAAAGGTCCTTCCCCTTACAATTTGCGGCCCTATGTCCATAATCTAGGCATCTAAAGCACCTTATCGGCGTTGCCTTTTCGCGTATTCGGCAGACGACCCAACCAATGCGTATCTTCGCCATCTGCACAAGACGGCTAGCTATGGCAGCACTTACGCCAATGGTGGCAGTTTGTGTTCCTCCATACGCTCTCCTCAACGATTTAATTGCAGCAGGCTGCAGAGATTTCAAATCGTCGGATGCTTTTATGAGGGCTTCATAAACGTCCTCCTTAGAGGTTACCTCATCTATATCCCTAATCTCGACTCTAACCTCATGGGATATTGCCCTTACTTCGGCGACCTGACCTAGTACCGATTCTACTGTCGACCTGAATTCACTTGTATCCTGGTGCGCGGGTTTATTCAACTCCAACAACAATTCACCCTTACCAGTCTTCCTAATGTTCCTCACATTTTGGCCCAGATTATTCAACTTTGGGTCTTTCTTCACTTGTCTGAGGATATCAGCATAGGAAGCATCCCCGCACGTTTTAATTACCAAAGCATCTGGTCTTACTGTCTTCTTTCTACTTCTAACTCTGGTATGGACTTTAACCCAGCCAGGATCTTTAGCATTCACGCCTGGTTTCCCAGCCGTACTTCTGCCTGCCTCACTGGGTGTATGATTTCCGCTATTCCTATTGGGGGTTACACCCTTCTTCTTCTTAGATTTGTTCCCTTTTGGGCTAAGAGTGCTTGGATCTCTTTTGCGCTTTGGGGTTGCGTTTAGCACAAAGGTTGGCCTTGACGGTTCTTCCGTCTGCGTCTCCTTATGAATTTGTGACTTCTTGTCACTAACAGGTCTGCTGCTCAGCTCATCCGCTACTTGCATATACAACGCCTGTATCTCCCGCGACATCGTCACAATATCTTTATGCACGTTCGAACGCGACTTTAAGAAGTCTAACAACTTCGAAATCTTATCTCCTAATTTCCCCAAACTACTGCTGCTTACCTCACTACTATTAGCAACGCTATTGGAAAAGAGATTATCTCCACTTCTAACTCCTGAAGGGGGTCATCTCATGATCACCGACTTCCTCACAAATGGGTTTTCGCTGTCTACCATGTTTAACCCATCATGTCTATTACCTCTATTTTTATTTATATTAATAGTGTTCATTCTAGTGGGTCCAAACTCAAAGCCGCTATATCCGTTCGATGTGCAGTCACGTTAAGATCCCATGGGTCCCTTTGCAAGCAGTGAGGTCCATGCGAGGGTTGACGAAAAGGTCTTATGGATCTTCTTGCCAGAGCCAGATCCGTGCTAACCGGGGAAGAACATCCGAACCTGCACCATCAACTTAATGATGACGAACTTCAAACGTACTTTGAGACTTGCCAAGTTTTAATAGGACGGAGGCAGTTGTGGCATTAGCCTGAGAGCCATTTCTGTAAAATTTCACCCCTACATACTCAGGTCCCAGAATACCACAACCACCAGCCCAGGGTTCTAAAAATTCATTCTCGTATGTCCAGATATGCCATAATTAAGACCGTACTGGACTTGGTCTTAATGCTTTTCAGCGGTGTGGAATCACAAGTCTTTTAAGGGTTTCTATCTAGAATTCCCTCAGACCTGTGATAACTCAGGGTCCGCGGGGTCGTCAATCCCGTTATCCTCATAAGAAGATACCCTTGCGGGTATATATATATATATATATATATATATATATATATATATATATATATATATGTATATATATATATATATATATATATATATATATATATATATATATATAAGTAAATAAAATTCTTTAATATTTAAATTTTTAAAAAATTTTATATTTATTTAGAGGAGAAGACTATGTCCTCTTTATCCTTTTCTTATTTCTAATTATTTAATTTTCCGGAAGACTATGTCTTCTTATTCGGACTTCTTATTATTTACTACTGCTATTCTTATTATTATTTTTACTTAATATTAAACTTTATAAAACTTAAGAATTGTCGAACAGCAATCATCACCTTGAAATGCAACGTGAGCTGTTCCAATTGCATTCAGTGCAAATAAGTCGTCAGCACTTTAAATAAATGTTGTAACAAAAAAAATTCGTGAATTAGAATTTAAATGGAAATGTGTCAGCAATTGAATTGCGACAGAGGAGATTGAACTTTATTAAAGTAAGTAAAATAATTATTAATTGCAACTAAGGGAAATGTGTCAGCAATTGAAGTTTTATTAAAAATAAATATGTTAATTATTAACTCCTCCCTTCTTAATTTGATTGTCCCCAATCATTCAGAAAAATGGGATATTGTTTAATCTAGGAGGTTTGACTGGAGCTTCAAGCTCTATTGGGTTTTGAGGGTCGCGAATAGTTTGTAAACTGAGTACATTCGGGGTTAACTTGCTACTAGTGAGTGGGTTTTGGTGTTCCCAAATTACTTTTTTTCGGGTGCGTTTAAAGAAAAAACCCAGACACGCAATTAATATGATTATTAGGCAAAGTGTCGTTGATATTGACCAACCTCCGATTTCTAGGTTTTTTTTGGATAGTTGAGATTGTCTCAGTGTTGTTGATTTGAAGTTCGTTTAGAGCTTCGAGCGATAAGAGATTGATATGGTCAATTTCGAAAGGCGTTGGCTGTAGTAATGCGGGTATCATTTTTAGAGGAGAAGCCTCCATATTACTGAAAGTTCTATTGTTAGCTTTTATGGTACAATTGTGAAATTTAATGAGAAAGGTTCCAAATAAAGATCTTTGTGTTTCGTCTAAGTAAATGGATCCATTGTAACCATTTAGTAAGATCATGCCAGACTCAATTTCTTCAATTGGTGAAATGTGATGATTATTGCTCGTTACACATGAAGAGTTTCTATTATTAATAATATTAGGGATACAAGTATTATTTGTTATGTCAATTATTTGATTTTCTTTACAAATCATAATATCGTTATATTCTTCACATTTTTCTTTAATAGCATAAATTGTATTTTCATTTTTTAAAATTTCTAGGAATTCAAGTTTGATTACATATGTTTTCTTTTTTACTGGTCTTAAAATTACATTTTCATACATTTCCTTTTTTGTCAATGGTACTTTAACCATGTAAAATATTTTATTATAATTATTTTTGTTATACAAAAAACACTTTGGCAAATTGAAGTGCCTCCTCTGGGTTTACAAAAGGGATGTTTTCTTCTTCGATTTTTTTTCATAGCTACTTCGATTTCTTTTTTATTTAGTATTAATGGGTTTACAATTCCAATTTTTGCCCATTCTAATCCATTTTCATTATTTACTAACTCTTCCTTTACTAATCTTATTCTATTTTGTAAATTAATAACTATTTCATTTTCTAGGTAAACATTCTTTCTTACAAAATTTGACATTCTATTAATAATTTCGGTTAAGTTGTTTATTCTTTTATTGAAAGCTTCATTAACATAAAATTGTTTATTGTTATTTTTATTTAATTCGTAAACGTTATTAGTTAATATTTCGAAGTCGTCATGATCCGGAGACCCTGCGACGTATTTCCAAATTGTTCCTAAAGTGTTTATGCCTCTTTTATTTCTTGTTAGGGGTGTTAGATTCTCTAGGATGTTGTTAATTTTGGTGAGTTCATGATTGAGGATAGGGTATAGGTTATGGTTATTTGGGATGTTTTGTTGGATAAAGGTGTGGGTGTTGGCTATGGATGTTGCGTATTGTTCCAGATCTATTGGATGAATGATAGTGAAGGTTCCCGGCTGAATTTTTGCTGTACCCTTATTTATGGTGACAACGTAGGAGGACGTGTAATCCATGATTTGGATTTCCGTCAGTGCGTAGGATAAGAATAATCTGGAAAAAAAATAGGTCATTGTCTTTTAATGTTACTTTTATAAACCGTTCTGCCTGACATTGTTAATACAGTTGTATTTCGGTCTTCTTTGACTATTTCTTTTTTATATTTTGGGGTTAATTTTGAACCCAATCTCTTGTTGATCCTAACGAATATGTTCTCTCCTGGTAAGTAAGTTTTGGGTGCTTGTCTATTTTTGTTATGGTAGTCCAGGTCCTGTTTTTGTTTTTCAGTCAAGCGATTTATTATTTCTTGTCTTTCCAAAATTATTTTTCCTGGGTCACTATTAAAGTTTTTATTAAAAAATATGTCAATCGGTCTTTTACCAGTGGTAGAATGGATTGATTTATTGTATTCGTATAATGTTTTGGTGAGTAAGTCATGGAATGAATTGTGAAGTTTGTCTGACTTAAGACATCTCATCATCTCGGAAAGAGTAGAGTGAAGTCTCTCTACTTGGCCGTTGACGAAACTAGCGTAAGGGGGTGTAGTGTAGGTTTGTATGCCGAATTGGTCTTTAAGAAGGAAGTTTATCGTTACGGAATTTAGTGATTTTTCATTATCTAAGACTATAAACTTGGGGATGCCAAATGCTAAAATTATTTCTTTCAATGGTTCTTTAATGTCTTCGACTGCCTTTGATTTCAGAATTTTTCATAAGGCGTATTTGGAAAATTTATCTATTGCTGTGAGTACTAGGTTTCCTTCAGTTGAATAGATGTCAATGTGAATAATTTCTCCAGGATTTTTTGGAATTGGTGTAGGCTGAAATTGCGGTTTGTTGGGTCGACGATCATATTTTTGTTCTTTACAGGTTTGACAATTTTTGACTATCCTTTTGGATTTTTCCATCATTTTGGGGAAGTAGTACTTCTGTATTACCTGATTTTTGTTTTCGTTGGCATTTCTATGAGCTCGTCGGTGTTCATTAATCAATATTTCCTCTTGCTCTGTTTCACTTACGATATCTTTGACTTGTGACTGAGTAAATCTTACTTTGAAGTTTCTAAAGTGTTCGGGATAGAATTCTTGAATTGGCCCCATAATTGCTTCGGTAGTAAATAAACCGTTGATTACGCTGGGGTTAAGATATTTTTTAAAAATTGATATTAAGGTGTCTTTAGTGTAAAAAGGTTTTCTAATAATGTGCCTATGGTAAGTTGGGAATGGAATTTCGAATTGGTAGTTGTCTTCGTTACTAACTAAGATATGGAGTTGGTTCTTAAAGACGTTAATTGAACATTCTATTGCGGGGATCATATTATCTGAGGAACTTTCATCGCTATGTTGCGTTGCTGTCATCGAATTTATCTGTGGTGGTCTAGATAGTGAATCTGCAACTACGTTCGTTCTGCCTGGCTGATACTTGAGTTCGTAGTTATACTCTTCTAAGATGGACTTCCATCTTGTGACGACAAAAGTCGACCGGCTCGTTTTTGCCGCAACAAGAATAAATTCGTTTTGAAGGATTATTTCAATTTTTCTGTATTTGGTTTTTTTTATGCCTATATATATATATATATATATATATATATATATATATATATATATATATATATATATATGTATATATATCTATATAATAGTCATAGTATTATATTATGCCCATATAAAATAAGCATTTCATTTCTTTCTTTCATTTGTTTTTGAACAAATGATATAACTGTACGGCCTATGTAAAGAATAGTATTTAAGTTTATTGTAATTATTATGCCTATATGGAATAAGCATGTCATTTCTTTAATTTGTTTTTGAATAAATAATATAATTGTACGGCCTATGTAAAGAATAGTATTTAAGTTAATTGTAAAGGAATTATTTCTTTTCATTCTCATGTTCGGAGTACAGTTTCTTTTATATATTTACACATGTACACACGCGCATGGAGATTGGTCGTGTATTTTTTTTATATATTCATTTACTCTAAAATAAATAAGATGAATGCGAATTGTTGTATACCTGCACAATCAGGTTAAAAGCATTTAAAGCTGACAGCCTCTCTGAGAGTATTGCTCACAGACATGCGCACTCCGGCAGTTAACAACAGAACTGGAAATATTCACTGTTCTGTGTACATGCATGTTGTTGTGTGTATTTCTGTGTGCGCGCCACGAATAATATAAAAGGCGAGCAATTGTTAAACAACAGCGAGTTGGCTGGCAGCTTTTGATGTGACAAGAGCTAGTTTATTAGGTAGAGGGCTCTCCCGTACTTGATAAACATCTTGTAGTATAAAGTAGCTATAGACATAGGAGTCTTTTCCAACTACTGGGAAGAATTAGTTATTGGAGTGAGGGATCGCCCGGCTACATAACTGTTTGTTCTCAAGGCAGGGAGTGGTTATTGAGTGAGGGCTCACCCGGCTGAATAACTACTTACTCTTGCTTTCCAGTCAAAGTGGGGAAACGAGGATTGTATTCAGGGCTCTCCCGTTGCAATCTTCGATCCTGCACTTGCTCTCCAGTAAAGGTCTGGGAGACGAGGATTGTATTCAGGGCTCTCCCGTTGCGATCCTCGATCCTTGAGGCGGCTCGTGTAGGCTGAGAGCAGTGGCATCGGTCGTCCAGCCACTGACCTCCACCAACACCGTCGCTGGATCTTTTGGGGACTCCTCGCTGTTCCATACCTACATTTAAGTATAGAAGTAAGGATACTTTAAGAAATATTAAGCAGCAATAAACATTGGAAATCAATTGAAGAATTGAAAGTGTTTCCTTTAATTACAAAAACCAACGACCCCTGGACGCCGCTGAGCCTATCCTAGCACCCAGCGGAAAACGTGTCGTTACATTGGCGCCCGAGCAGGGAATTATCTGGCCACCATCATTAATTTGGGACAGATTTGTTCATTACAAAACACAAAAAAAAAACAACAACAACCTTAGTGACATTTTTGGCGACGAGGTAATCATCAAGAATGCCGAGTGACAACTTCACCAAAGAAAAGCCCTTGGAAACTTCATGGGTCTATTCCTTGAAGAAAGAGGATATTGTATCGTATTTAGCTGAATTCGAACAGATTACCAGTGGAACCGTAGACCAACTGCGAAAGAGGTTTGCTAAGTTTATACTGTCGGAGCACGAGGAGGTGAGATTCCAGAAACTACTAGAGATACAGTCAAAGCACGAAAGTATTGCGTCAACAAGCCAAGGTGATAGTCTGGCAGTGCCAACAAAATTAACCGCCAGTGTGCCCACATCGCCGATGAAAAGCGAAATCCTCTCTGAGAAGCCCAGAATGACCACAGAAACTTCCATTCTAATCATTGAAATAGTTCGCAAGTGGGGAGTAAAATGTGATGGCGGAAATGATCCATTAGGCTTCATAGAACGAGTGGAGGAGCTGTCAAAACTGTACGCGGTAACTCTCGAAGATGTGCTAAAAGTGATGTCGGAATTCTTCCGGGAGAAGGCTCTGTGCTGGTTTAGAAACAACAACAAACAATGGACCCAGTGGTCACTATTCAAGGCAGATTTTTTGACATTTTTCCTCCCTCCAAGGTTTTTCGAAAAATTGGACGACGAAATCCGGAAGCGAACACAGAAACCCCGAGAAACATTTAAGGATTACGTGCTCGCCCTTCAGAATCTGATGCGCCACTCCGACCTTACTCCTGAGCAAAAGTTGGAACGCATTTTCCGAAATGCGCAATCGGACTACCAGTGGTATATCCGGCGTAAAGACTACACGAATCTGGATGAACTCATATACTTGGCCACAGAACTCGAAAGTATCCCCCAAAACACACACACCCACCGCAGAGAACATCACCGTATGCTTATGGAACCACCAACCCCGCCTGCGCAGTTGAATAAGCCTAAGCGGAAGCGCAAAACCATTACCAATAACACACACTTGTCATGTGAAGATGAGAAGATCAAAGCCAATATTCTCATCGAGAACCGACAGGTAGCAGCAATCATCGATACCGGGGCCACCAGAAGCTTCATTTCTCTCACGCTGGTACAGAAACTGTACCATAAGCCCACGTACGTAGACGTGGATATTGCAGTCTTCTTGGCCGATGGCTCCTGCAAAGAAATCTCAAAGGGTGTACTCTGTGACGTTACGCTAGGCGGAGCGACCCTCCAACACAACTTCCTCATCATGGACGAGGCCACCGAGCACATCATATTTGGCCTCGACTTTCTTCGGAAGGTTAACACCACCCTAGTTTGTGCCGGCCTTGTCGTAAGATTAGAGCAGAAGGGGAAGCCAGAGGGACAGGACGAAACAAGTGACAAGGTAAGAGAACCCCAAAGTGAACCAATGTACGCAGTACGCAGCGAATTGAGCCGCAGCCAGAAACAGAACGTAGACCGCTTTCTTAAAGAAGAACTCCCGAAGTTTCAGCGAATACAGGGCTTGTCTAATATTGCTAAACATCAGATCGTCATGAAAGACGATCGTCCTATAAAATTGCGCTATGCACAACGCAATCCCGCCATGCAGGCGATCATAGATGAAGAGGTAAACAAATTGATCGAACGAGGGTGTATCGAGCCGTCTTGCAGCCCCTACAGTTTTCCAATAACCCTGGTGCGGAAGAAAAATGGCGCATGGCGGACGTGCATGGATTTCAGACAATTAAATGCCAGGTCTGTGCCAGATGCTTACCCACTGCCGCGCATTGACGCCATTCTTAACCGACTCCGCAACGCCAAGTTCATTAGCAGCTTGGACCTTAAAGACGGCTACTGGCAAATCCCAATGGCAGCAGATAGCAAGAAATACACAGCCTTTGCGGTTACGGGGCGAGGACTGTACCAGTGGCGGGTCATGCCGTTCGGACTACACTCCGCACCGGCCACCTTTCAAAGGGCCCTTGACAGTGTTATCGGCGCGGACATGGAGCCACACGCATTCGCATACCTAGATGACATCATTGTTATTGGAAGTACTTTCGAAGAGCAGCTCCAAAATCTACGAGAAGTCTTTAGGCGACTAAGGGCGGCCAACTTAAAAATAAATGTAGAAAAATGTGAATTTTTTAAATCCGAGACCAAGTATCTGGGGCATGTGGTCACCCCAGAAGGAATAAAAACTGACCCTGATAAAATAGCGGCTATGACAACAATGCGACCACCACAAAACGTGCGGGAGGTGCGCCGGTTCCTAGGCGTCACCACGTGGTATAGAAGGTTTGTACCCAATTTTGCAGAAATTTCGCAGCCACTGACCCAACTGCTGAAGAAGGGCCGACATTGGATGTGGGGAGACGAGCAACAACGGGCTTTCGAAACCCTCAAAGACCACCTGACAAAGGCACCCGTGCTAACTTGTCCAGATTTCACGAGAACATTTGTGCTACAAACAGATGCCAGTGACTATGGACTTGGTGCGGTGCTCACCCAGGAAATCAATGGCGTGGAAAAGGTTATCGCATACGCTAGTCGCCACCTTAATCCCGCGGAAAGAAATTACTCCGCCACTGAAAAAGAATGCCTGGCTATCGTGCGGGGAATCCGGAAAATGCGACACTACATAGAAGGGTACGAGTTCAAGGTAATAACTGACCATCTGGCTCTGAAATGGTTAAATTCCATAGATAACCCCGTCGTACGACTGGCACGGTGGGCATTGGAGTTGCAACAGTTCAAATTTTCAGTCCCTTATAGGAAAGGTAAGCAGAACCTTGTAGCCGATGTTCTTTCACGGCAACCGATGGGGCAATTGAATTATGTGCACACTGAAACAGGATCGTGTAGGTGGCTGGAGAAGCGTATCATGGATGTCCAAGAACATCCTGAAAATTTTCCGGACTACGCTGTTGTCCACGGGCAACTCTATCGCCATCTCCCCCGACAAGTGAATGATGAAGACAGCACGCCCTGGAAACTCTGTGTCTCCACCCCGCTGAGACTCCAAGTCATGCAAGAAAACCACGATCAGCCGGCAGGGGGCCATCTGGGTGTGAGGAAAACCATTCACAAAATATGCAACCGATATTACTGGCCGGGAATGACCCGTGAGATTACCCGTTATGTCCAGCAGAGCGAGACGTGTCAGAAATTTAAAATATCTCAACGCATGCCGGCGGGAAAGATGCTTACGCGCATACCCGACGAGCCCTGGGCATTCCTGTGTGCCGATTTTGTGGGGCCCCTACCCAGAACACGCCATGGTAACACGATGCTACTTGTTTTCTTTGTTAGTTTCTCTAAATGGTGCGAACTGGTACCCATGAGGAAAGCTACCGCCACAGGGGTAGTAAAGGCATTTCGCGAAAGAATAATCGCCAGATATGGGATACCAAAGGCCATAATCACCGACAACGGTGCACAATTTACAGCAAGTATCTTTAAGAAATTCCTAGAAGAAATGGGTGTACGGCAACAGTTTACTGCCCCCTACACACCCCAAGAAAATCCAACTGAGCGCATCAACCGCACGCTCAAGACCATAATGGCACAATATGCAGGGGCACAGCACACTTCGTGGGACGAAAATTTGCCCGAGATTATGCTGGCCATCAATACAAGCACTTCCGAATCTACCGGATACTCACCCGCATACCTTACGCAAGGGAGAGAACCACGGTTGCCAAAGACCCTATACGACGAGGTAACAGTAGCCACAGGAGCACGGCCAGTGCTTCCGAGGGAAAGGGCAAAAGAACTAGACGAAATATTCAAAATTGTACGATCTAACCTAAACCAGGCCTCCCGAAAGCAGCAACGGCATTACAATTTACGTCGTCGCGAATGGAAGCCTAGCACCGGTGAACAGGTACTACTCCGCCTACATCCGCTGTCCAAAGCAACGGAAAATTTTGCGGCCAAGCTAGCACCTAAGTACGGTGGTCCATATGTCATAAAGGGATTCGTGTCCCCCGTTATAGCGAAGATTCGTAGAGTTGACAGCTCCGAAGAGCGGACTGCGCATATAAAGGATCTGAAACCATATTATACCTTAGAGCACTAATATCTCTGTTAATTTGGTCTCTTTGACTTTTACATATATGGATCAGAGAAGAGAGCCATAACAAAACTTAACAGCAACAAGAAAAACCTCGCAGCACACCCCGCCGAAACCGAATGCCGTATCGCCCGACAGTATGTCACCCATGTCTACCACCAAACCATACCCGCGATGAAAGAATGTCACAGTCAGCCTGTACAGACGCAGCAGTGGACTCCACCAACGGGTGGAAATGTACCACGCCAACGCGCCCCACCGGTACCTCATCACCGGCGCGCACGCCACCATGGCCTACTAGTCCAAGGGTGATCAGCATGCAGCAAACACCTGAGCAGTTGCAGCAGCGAATCCAATGCGCGGTCCAACAAGGGCACCTACCATCCCGCACGAGATTTTTCGAGATGATTCAAGTACAAGCTTACCGCGTAAACATCTACCGAAACGGAGTTGTCCAGATCATCTGGCGTCGGCCTTAGATCTCCCTGGGAAGAGGGGCAGTGTGACGACAAAAGTCGACCGGCTTTTGCCGCAACAAGAATAAATTCGTTTTGAAGGATTATTTCAATTTTTCTGTATTTGGTTTTTTTTATGCCTATATATATATATATATATATATATATATATATATATATATATATATATATACATATATATATAGATATATCTATATAATAGTCATAGTATTATATTATGCCCATATGAAATAAGCATTTCATTTCTTTCTTTCATTTGTTTTTGAACAAATGATATAACTGTACGGCCTATGTAAAGAATAGTATTTAAGTTTATTGTAATTATTATGCCTGTGGTATATGTATGTACGTGCATATGTACATAGTTCATTATAAAGTACATAGCAAAGTATAGGTCATGGTTTATTGTATTATTTGTCTGTCTTGTGTTTTGCATTATCACATCACGTGATGGACATACGGCATGCAAATAATAACAGCAAGCATTTACTGACCACTGCAAAAATACTGGTTTTTGCTATGGTCACTCATTAGCTTGATATACTTAAATATTACTAATTAATTTTACTCGCTAATCAACTAAGAGATCATGAAGACGTGTTAGTTCACATTTAAGAATTTAAATAAATAATAAGAGTTAAATAAATAATCTTGTAAAAACCAAAACTGGCTGTTTGAGTTTATCACAGTGGCGACGAGGAAAAAGGATAACAATCTAAACAAAATGGCAAATCAAATATTTGGAAAAATGCCATATTTTGATCACACTCAAAAAAATTGGGCTGTGTTTCAGACGCAATTTGAGCAGTTTTTAATTGCAAACGAAGTAAAGGATGCAGCTAAGAAGAAAGCCATCCTATTAACATCGGTATGTGAAACGTCTTATATGCTGTTGCAGAATTTGGTGAGTCCAGCAAAAGTGGAAGATGTAACAACAACGTATGAAACTTGTTTGCTAGTTATGAGCAAACACTTCAAAGCGGCCACATCTGGTTTTGCTGAGCGTTACAAATTTTATAACGCTATGAAAGCAGCTAATGAAACAATAAATGAATGGGCAGTTCGAGTTAGATCGCTGGCAGTGCACTGTGAGTTCGGGGTTAATCTAGAAACAGCTATTCGGGATAAATTCGTGATGGGGCTAGAAAAGGGTCCAGCCCGTGATAAAATTTTCCTTGAATCGGTAGATTCGTCTTTTGAAAAGGTTCTGGAATTAGCCAACAACGTGGAATACACGAAGCAGCAGTATAATTTGATGCAAGAGGTAAAAGAAGAAAGTTTAAACTTCATAAATAGAAACAGAGGAGGACAACAGAAAAAGCAGCAACAACAAGAGCAACGTAAAGTATCATCAGAGCAGTGCAAGGTTTGTGGGTACAGAAATCATAAGAGCGAGAACTGTAAGTTTAAAAATTATAAATGTAACAATTGTAAACAAAAAGGCCATTTGAAAAAGATGTGTAGTACAAGAAATTGTAATTTTATTGACAATAGTGACATAAGTTTATACTCTATTAGTAGTACTAACGATGGCCCTATTAAAGTAAAACTTTTTGTAAAAGATAAGTTGTTTGAAATGGAGCTAGATACTGGCTCCGAAAATAATGTAATTTCTGCCAAGTTTTACAAGACACATTTTGGAAATTATGAACTCAGGAAAGTAGACTTATTGTTGAAGGCATATAACGGTTTAAATATAAGTGCTATGGGCGCTTGCGATCTTGCAGTGAAGTACGGAAATAAAATAAAAGTAATTCCATTTATTATAATTGCAAATGGTGGACCACCATTGCTAGGCAGAAATTTTCTTAAAATGTTTGACATTAAGATTTGTAAGTTAAATTACAGTGTACCCATGCCAATCGTGCAACCAATTATTAAGAGATTTGAAAGCCTTTTTGATGGCGGTCTAGGAGTTTTTCGAGGCGGTGAGGCAGTTTTAAATGTAAAAGAGGGTACAGTACCGAAATTTTTTAGACCAAGGCAGTTACCTTTGGCGATCAAGAGCAAAGTAGAGAAAGAAATAGATAATTTAGTAAAAATAAAAGTTCTTCGGCCGGTGAAATATTGCGAGTGGGGTACTCCTATTGTTCCCGTTTTAAAAAAGAATGGCAAGATTAGAATTTGTGGAGATTTCAAAGTTACGTTAAATCCACAGTTAAATGTTGAGAAGTACCCACTGCCTAGAATCGAGGACATTTTTGCAAAATTGCACGGGGGAGAGGAGTTTACTAAGTTAGACTTAAGCATGGCATACCAACAAGTGAAATTAAGTGAAGAATCTATGAAATATACAACTATTTCAACATCTAAGGGTCTTTTTCAATACACCAGGTTAATTTATGGATTAGCTTCGGCACCTGCGATTTTTCAGAGAATTATGGATTCTCTTTTAGCTGGTTTAGATGGTGTTGTTGTTTTTCTAGATGATATTTTGATTAGTGCAGCGAACAGGAAGTTACACATTGAAAGACTCGAAAAAGTTCTTAGAATTTTAAATGACGTTGGGTTTAAACTAGCAGCAGAGAAATGTGCATTTTTCTCAAAAAGAATTGAATATTTAGGTCATATAATTGATAAAAGTGGCTTACATATGAATCCAGAGAAAATCAAAGAGATAACGAATATTCCATATCCAACCAATGTTAAGGAATTGCAGGCGTTTTTAGGGGTGGTAAACTTTTATCGAAGATTTTTACCGGATGTGTCGACATTGTTGCACCCATTATACAAATTGCTTAAGGCAGACACAAAATTTATTTGGAGCAACATCTGTTCCTCTGCTGTGGATCAGCTAAAGTCGTTTTTAGCAGCTGATAAGTGTTTAGCCCATTTTGATGTCAAGAGTTGTACGCGATTAACGGTAGATGCTAGCCCAGTAGGGGTGGGGGCGGTGTTATCGCAAGTAAATAGAGAAGGAGTAGAGAGGCCAATAGAGTTCGCGTCTAGATCTTTAACAGACACGGAAAAACGATATTCACAGTTAGACCGGGAAGCTGTAGCGATTTTGTTTGGGGTGAAGAAATTTCATCATTATCTATATGGTCGTCATTTTACTTTGGTGACGGACAACAAACCATTACACCATATTTTTAACCCCAAGAAAGGAATTCCGATGATGGCTTCTAATCGTCTACAACGTATTGCCTTAACCTTATCTGGCTATCAGTTTGATATATGCCACATAAAGTCCAAAAGTAATATTGCTGACTATTTTTCCAGGTATCCAAAAAAAAGTAATGTTATGGTGGAGGAACTGCCTAACAATGTTTATATAAATTTTTTACAAAATCGCTCAGATGAGGAGAAATTTTTAGATTTTCAATTAATTATTAAGGAAACAGAAAAAGATGTAATATTACAGCAAGTGAAGAAATTTCTTAAACACGGATGGCCACAAAAATGTCCTGAATCCCAACTTTTGCCTTATTTTTTGAAGAGAAATGAGCTGTCAGAGGAAGAAAACTGCATTTTTTGGGGATATCGGGTAATCATACCTGCACATATAACGAAAGAAGTAGTTAGGTTTTTACATGCGTCCCATATGGGAATAATCAAGATGAAAGCCATGGCTCGTGAGTGTTGTTGGTGGCCTGGGCAGGCTAAAGATTTGGAAAAGGTTACTAAGTCGTGTGAGGCCTGCTTGATGAATCGACCTAACCCCCACCAACAGGAATTAATCCCCTGGCCCCGGCCTGAGGAAATTTGGTCTAGAATCCATATAGATTTTTTTGGCCCTTTTTTAAAACGTTGGTGCCTGGTAATTGTAGATAGCAGTAGTAAATGGGTAGAATGTATTGAGATGGGTACGAATA
The DNA here is from genome assembly GCA_951800035.1 of Linnaemya tessellans. NCBI lineage: Eukaryota > Metazoa > Arthropoda > Insecta > Diptera > Tachinidae > Linnaemya > Linnaemya tessellans. The sequence goes on along the minus strand of OX637537.1, from coordinate 13,746,791 downwards.
CAACAAGTGATGCGGTAATTTCGGTTTTACGCGAAGTTTTTGCCCGTTTTGGACTACCAAAATGTTTAGTTTCGGATAATGGCACATCCTTTGTTTCAAACAAATTTAAGAAATTTTTAGAAGTAAACGGAATTAAACAAATAACAACCCCAGTGGGACATCCCGCTACAAATGGTCAGGCTGAAAATGCCGTGAAAATAGTTAAAAATGCGTTAAGGCGGAGTTTGCAAAACGCTCCAATATCACAATTCAACAGCGCTCTGTGCCGTTTTTTGCTTGATTATAGGAACACCATACATTCCAGTATAGGAGTTTCGCCAGCCACCTTGATGTTTAATAAGAGAAAAATACGAACTAGACTTGATCTTATTAACCCAAAAAGAAAAGCTGAAATAAAAAAGACCAAATATGTAAAAGAATTTGTGAGAGAAAAACAAAAAAAGCAAATATTATATCATAAGGGTTTTAAAAAAACGAAATTTTTGGTAAATGATTGTGTTATGACAAGAGACTATTCCATTCCTGGTAAAGTGTCATGGACACAAGGCATAATTTCCAAAGTCTTAGGAAAACAGACATATTTGGTAAAAGTGAAATCCAATAAAATGTGGAAAAGACATGCAAACCAAATGATGTGTTGCAAAACGTCTGGGGAACCAGAAAATCCAAACACAGTGTCAGATCCATTTCAGGAAGTTTATCCTAGTAATATAAGAACAGATTGTAATAAAAATTGTGTAAAAGAAAGTAATGAGAATCCAAATAATCATGCTAAAACCTCCACTAAACAAAACGAACAAAATACTGTAAAAAATACTATGATGGACAAAATTGGTCCAAATGTAGAAATAACTGAAAACGAAGAGGTTAGCAAAAATAATACGATGAATAAATATAATTTAAGACAGAGAAAATAATGAAAATAATGAAAAATCTAATATATAATTATATGTATTAAGTATATACATGTAGGTATATTTACATCTTAGTTTTTTTTCCTTACTCGTTTTGTTAATCCATAAAATTTTTTTTTATGAATAACGTAGCTATAATGAATATATAAATTAAAAAACAAAAAAAAATTTTGTGGATGGAAGAAAAATTTAACGAAGGGGGTATTGTGGTATATGTATGTACGTGCATATGTACATAGTTCATTATAAAGTACATAGCAAAGTATAGGTCATGGTTTATTGTATTATTTGTCTGTCTTGTGTTTTGCATTATCACATCACGTGATGGACATACGGCATGCAAATAATAACAGCAAGCATTTACTGACCAATGCAAAAATACTGGTTTTTGCTATGGTCACTCATTAGCTTGATATACTTAAATATTACTAATTAATTTTACTCGCTAATCAACTAAGAGATCATGAAGACGTGTTAGTTCACATTTAAGAATTTAAATAAATAATAAGAGTTAAATAAATAATCTTGTAAAAACCAAAACTGGCTGTTTGAGTTTATCACAATGCCTATATGGAATAAGCATGTCATTTCTTTAATTTGTTTTTGAACAAATAATATAACTGTACGGCCTATGTAAAGAATAGTATTTAAGTTAATTGTAAAGGAATTATTTCTTTTCATTCTCATGTTCGGAGTACAGTTTCTTTTATATATTTACACATGTACACACGCGCATGGAGATTGGTCGTGTATTTTTTTTATATATTCATTTACTCTAAAATAAATAAGATGAATGCGAATTGTTGTATACCTGCACAATCAGGTTAAAAGCATTTAAAGCTGACAGCCTCTCTGAGAGTATTGCTCACAGACATGAGCACTCCGGCAGTTAACAACAGAACTGGAAATATTCACTGTTCTGTGTACATGCATGTTGTTGTGTGTATTTCTGTGTGCGCGCCACGAATAATATAAAAGGCGAGCAATTGTTAAACAACAGCGAGTTGGCTGGCAGCTTTTAATGCGACAAGAGCTAGTTTATTAGGTAGAGGGCTCTCCCGTACTTGATAAACATCTTGTAGTATAAAGTAGCTATAGACATAGGAGTATTTTCCAACTACTGGGAAGAATTAGTTATTGGAGTGAGGGATCGCCCGGCTACATAACTGTTTGTTCTCAAGGCAGGGAGTGGTTATTGAGTGAGGGCTCACCCGGCTGAATAACTACTTACTCTTGCTTTCCAGTCAAAGTGGGGAAACGAGGATTGTATTCAGGGCTCTCCCGTTGCAATCTTCGATCCTGCACTTGCTCTCCAGTAAAGGTCTGGGAGACGAGGATTGTATTCAGGGCTCTCCCGTTGCGATCCTCGATCCTTGAGGCGGCTCGTGTAGGCTGAGAGCAGTGGCATCGGTCGTCCAGCCACTGACCTCCACCAACACCGTCGCTGGATCTTTTGGGGACTCCTCGCTGTTCCATACCTACATTTAAGTATAGAAGTAAGGATACTTTAAGAAATATTAAGCAGCAATAAACATTGGAAATCAATTGAAGAATTGAAAGTGTTTCCTTTAATTACAAAAACCAACAACCCCTGGACGCCGCTGAGCCTATCCTAGCACCCAGCGGAAAACGTGTCGTTACAATCTTTTTATCTTGCTGTTTGTGTTCTTGCTACTGAGGGCATACGTCAAAGGTTGGTGGTCCGTATAAATGTTTACTTTCCCAGAACCGTACAGGTAATTTCTCAACGAATTGAGGGCCCATATTATCGCTAGCATTTCTTTTTCATTGGTAGCGTAATTTTCTTCAGTTTTGCTGATCGTTTTTGAAAGAAAGGTAATGGGTTTCCTATTTTTGCGCCTATCGCATAATCAGAGGCATCTGTTGTCAGATCGAAGCCTTTTTCAAAATCAGGGTGAGATAACATGACATCACCGGAGATGAGTGAGTTTTTTAATTTCTGGAATGCGTCCAAAGCATTTTGATCTAAAGTAATTTTTAAATTTTTGGACGCGTTTTTCGAAATGCGTCCTTCCATTCTATATTTTTTTCCCCGGATGCATCCATTTTTTTCGGAACGATCCAAACGGGTGCATTATACGGAGATCTGGAGGGTCTGATAATTCCGTCATTTAAGAGTTCATTAATCTATTTCACTTTTCAATGCCATGGGATAGGGGTATGATTTAGAATAAATTGGTGAATCTGAATGTGTTCGGATTTCTCCTTGAACTCGAGAAGTGAATGTAAGTTTCTTGTTGGGATCCGTGAATAGGTTGGGATGCTCGTTTATAGTTTGATATAACTGAAATTTTTGAGTTTCGTTCATATGATTTGTTCTGAATTCCATTTTATTAACTGATTGGGAAGTGTGTTGATGAATTTTTATTCTAGTTGTATTGTTTATTAACAAATATTCTTTCTTAATATGGATAGTTGCATTTAATTCCTTTAAACTATCATGAGCAAGGATGCCATGAAACGATTTCAAAGAAGGTAGGATGAAGAATTTTATATGGTGGTCGGGTAAATTGAATAAAGTTGCGAATGTGTGGTGCGTAATTTTAATGTCTCCTGACACTGAGTTTGCAAAAAAGGTGTTTTCGTTTTTGATAGGATTGCTAACGAGGCATGGTTGAATGTAGTTTTTGTTAGATCCAGTGTCTATAAGAATTTTTAGAATTTTACCATTCTTCGCTTTGCACTCAAAATACGGGAGCGAAGAATTCGTTAACCTAAAAAATGGATATCTGTGAAATTTTGAGTGGGTATTTCATCTTGTTGATCTTGATCATAGGATTCGGCTTACTCGTCAATTCCTTGGTTTTGGATTAATTGCTCGTATTCAGTTTCATTATAATTTCCACCTTGTTCGTCCTGGTAATTCGGTACCGTGGAAAGATCTTGTCTACTTTCTATATGAAAATTGCGTTGTTGTTTATGTGGTGGTGGAACGTAGCTTAGGGATGGAGGTCTTTTGTTATTAAATTGGTGTTGATTAAAAGGACGTGATCTGTTTTGATAATTTACGTTTCTTGTTTGAATTGATTCGTCAACTTCCATAGGTTGAGGCCTTTGAGGTTTCGGTGCAACTGGTCTTTGTGGTTGTAAATTTTGTTGAAAATATTGGTGCGATTGAAAACGCGGTTGGGGATTTTGTCGGAAGTTAATGTTGGGGATGGTTTGACGATTTTGGAATGCATTTTGCATATTATTCATTGGTCTATTGTATTGGTTAAAATTTTGAAATGTCAATTCTGGATAAAAGGGTTGTCTATGAATTGTATTTGCATTCCGTATTGGAAGGGGTGGTGGTTGACGTTGTCTATGATTTTGATGTTTATTCGCGTATTCTGTTCTGTAGCTTTGATTCTCTAGCTTTAAGCAGAGATGTAATGCTTACGGGAGATCCGCAGGTTCACGGATGCCAAGGAGTCTTGGTAGATCTCCATTCAGGCCCCTAACAAAGGTATCTAGGGCTTTGTCCCTATAGGTTTGCGTTAAAAGTCGCAAGGACTCTTGGCCCATTTCCATGCAACCAATTATATTTAGTATAAGGGACAAATGGGTGTAAACTTCTTGATAAAATGTTTGGATGGTATTTCTTCCTTGAATTAAGGAAGTCATTTGATACTCAAGCGTCCCTAAATCTCGTTTGTCTGCGTAATGCATAGATAGGCATTTTACAATGCAACTCCAATTTAATGGAGTATTGTAGGATTCTAAGGCAATGTCAGCGTTGCCTGTTATTTTGTTTCGGATGACGCTTAAAATACCATAATATTTAGGTGTGCCTTTGCTAGAATCGTAAATTTGCAACACTCTGTCCACGCTTTTTTTCCATGAGTTAAATTCCATGGGGTTACCCGAGAAATCTCTAAGACTTCTTACTATGTCGGGTATTTTATCTAATTCACTCAAGTCATTTCTATATCTGTCTTCAATGTTTTGGTCTATCCCGTGGTTAAGGTCATTATTTGGATTCATCAGAGATTGAACTATGTTTCTGCATTGTTGCGCGCAAATAGCGGCTATTCTGTTTTCTACTTCTTCGTTGAGTTGCGCTGCTGGATTTGGGATGGGAATAGGATTTGGAGCGTTAATAACGGGAGGTCTTATTAGGTTATTGGGGTTAGACATGATTTTTCGCAAATTTTGGGAACAATTTTTGTGAGATAAAAAAAAAATTCTATTTTATGATTTATAAAAATGGGTACTTTTGATATTCACAGTAAATGAAAGATTTCTTCCTTTCTTATTATCTTGTTTTATTTTCTCTTCTTCTTTTCTTATATAAGGGTGGTCTTTGTCACTTATGAAATAACTTAAAAATATTCTGAAATATAATGACTTACAGTATAAGATGAATTGGACACATTGTGTTGACTGACTGATGTTATTCTGCTGATCTTGTTGTAGCTATCGATGTCGGCCAGATATTTGAATGGTTGTCTTCTACGGTGCAGCTTTTAATGGCAAGGACAAAGCTGTTGTTGAATATTAGGTCTTTTCTAAAGTCTTTTAATTAATATAGTTTTTCCTTTTATAATATATATTTTTTTTTGTTATTATAATTTTCAATTTGTTCACTGTTCTTTTTATTTGTTCACTGTTCTTTTTATTTGTTGTGTCTATTTTCTTATTTTAAATTGTAAACTTATTAAACTATACCGTCCCGATCACGCGGATTTTGTCCTTTTCGTACTTCTACTAAGGATTCACTTATGACACTTTATACGGACGGTCGCCTGCGGACGGACACTTACAGGCTTAATTAATATTATTTTTTTATTTTTAGGGTTCTTTTAGTACACTATTTTTGTACCGGTTGCTCGGGCGCCAGTAAATAAAATTCTTTATTATTTAAATTTTTAAAAAATTTTATATTTATTTAGAGGAGAAGACTATGTCCTCTTTATCCTTTTCTTATTTCTAATTATTTAATTTTCCGGAAGACTATGTCTTCTTATTCGGACTTCTTATTATTTACTACTGCTATTCTTATTATTATTTTTACTTAATATTAAACTTTATAAAACTTAAGAATTGTCGAACAGCAATCATCACCTTGAAATGCAACGTGAGCTGTTCCAATTGCATTCAGTGCAAATAAGTCGTCAGCACTTTAAATAAATGTTGTAACAAAAAAAATTCGTGAATTAGAATTTAAATGGAAATGTGTCAGCAATTGAATTGCGACAGAGGAGATTGAACTTTATTAAAGTAAGTAAAATAATTATTAATTGCAACTAAGGGAAATGTGTCAGCAATTGAATTGCGACAGAGGAGATTGAACTTTATTAAAGTAAGTAAAATAATTATTAATTGCAACTAAGGGAAATGTGTCAGCAATTGAAGTTTTATTAAAAATAAATATGTTAATTATTAACTTATATATATATATATATATATATATATATATATATATATATATATATATGTTTGTTATGTGGTAATATATGTCTATATGTCTACATTTCATTGGTTCTTACACCAAATCATCAGTAGACTATAACCTAATTCCAAAATAGCAAAACCTCTCAGCTTATATGTACATAAACTCACAAAAATGAATTGGAAATTACAGAAGCAAATCAATAGGATTTGAAATTTTAAAAAACACAACAAACTAATTTTATTGTAATATTTAATGTTAATAGTTCTAATGAATTTCCTATAATATAATGCATATTTCTGAAGGTTGAGATATTCTCGATGTAGTGAAAAATCAGTTAATTTAACCAAAAAATGTAAAAACTTGTAATTATTGCCCTTAGCAAGATGTTCTTCAACTGTTTCATTGATATTGTAGTGTATGCATATATACAATTAGTACTGTAATATGCATGTATAGAGTAAGTACTGTAATAGTTTAAGAATTTCATTTATTATATGTTGGGCCAGCAATAATAAGCATTTGAATTTTTGTTTGTATAAAATAATTTGTATGAGAATTAAATTGTGATATGAACTCTGTTTAAGTTTAGTGAACTGTTGGTTATGGGAATAATTGTAATACGAAATTCGTATTGAAATTTTCTTATATTGATTTGTTGCTGGGCTTGGCACCCAAAAGAGTTTCATATTAAACTTTGTCGCAATAATGTTTTTCACGTGCCAATGGTTTATGGAAACTAAAGTAAAATTTGCTCAGACCGTGGGAACAGCAAATCAACTATTGATTTGTTGGTACCCCAAAATAATGCTGACCAATAGAATATGTTAGTATATAAGTTGGTGATATAAATAAAATTCAGAAATAATTGATTAAGCCAAGACGCAAGTTCTTCTTTTTTCTAAATCAAAATCGGCACTTCTGGTGCTGAAGAAAAGCGTCTGTAGAGCTTAGAAGTACTGACAAGTCATACAACACAGTATATACCCACACTACATGGCGATCCTGCCAATCTAAAAAATAAACGGAATAAATTTTTAAAATCCTGCTTATTTCCTTTTTGAAACCTTAAAATTTTTTCTCCCCCTTGCTGGAGATTTCTACAAAAATCTAAAGCTATGTACAGACGATTGGCAGATCTTCCAATATTGTAAGATCTGTCAATGGGCTGGCAACGTACTGACAATGACAGATTGGAAGCAAAAGTTAAATTGCGTGTTTAGACGACTGTAAGAAAACCTTACAATTTCATTGTCAGATAATTGTAAGACCATAAATTTATCTGCCAACAAAAATTACCAGTTCAAACGGTTGTCAGATTGTTGTATGATAAAAAGTGCCAGATGCATTGTTAGGCATTGCCAGAACTGTCAAAACATTTGACAAAAATTATCTAGTGTTTTATTTTTTATTGTGTGAAAATTATTTGAAATAAATTGTGTGAATAAATTGATATATGGAACGTAAAAACGGAATTGCAGTGATTTTAGCTGCATATGTCTTAGAAAGTAGTGAAGATGAAGAAAAAATAGCAAAACAACCCCGCAAAGTTTGGGTGAAGGATTGGGTGCTTCAGCGCCAGCAGGAGGGATTTTATGCTAAATTGCTCATCCAACTGCGAACTGACGAGCCGGATTTGTACCGTTATTTTGTGCGAATGGACTCCGAACAATTTGATAATCTTCTTGGCCTAGTGACACCACATATTCAAAAACAAGATACCAACATGCGCAAGAGCATCTCAGCAGGTGAGCGACTCGTGTTAACCTTACGATACCTTGCTACTGGAGAGAACTTTCGGTCATTGCAGTACCTGTTTCGTATTCCAACATCAACTATATCGTCCATTATTCCTGAAGTTCTAGATGCCATTTACAAAGTGCTTGTAGATACGTATCTCAAAGTAAATTTATATTTTTCATTAATAAAAGCATCAAACTGACTTTATTTAAATATATTTCTAGACGCCAAAAACAGCTGCTGATTGGGAAGCTATTGCTGACATATTTGACAAATTGTGGCAATTTCCTAACTGCATTGGAGCAGTGGATGGAAAACACGTTGTGATGGATGCACCAGCCAATGCCGGCAGTGTCTTTTATAATTACAAGGGTACGCATAGCATCATACTAATGGGCATCGCTGACGCGGAATATAAGTTTTTGTATGTTGACGTAGGTCGTAATGGTCGCTTTTCTGATGGTGGAGTGTTTAATCGTTGTACATTCGGACAAGCGCTGGATACTAACCAGCTATTTTTGCCACCCCCTAAGGCACTACCCGATCGACAGCTGCCTGTTCCCTACGTACTCGTTGCTGATGATGCGTTTGCTATGCGGCATAATCTGTTAAAGCCATATAGCCAACGAGGTCTCACTATGGTGCAACGCGTTTACAATTATCGGCTAAGTCGTGCTCGCCGTATTGTTGAAAATGTATTTGGGATCATGTGTTCACGTTTCCGGGTACTGCGGAAACCAATAAGCCTAAATCCAGAAAAAACAACTAAGGTGACACTTGCCTGTTGCGTGCTCCACAACTTTTTAATCACAACAAATAAAAAAATGTATGCGCCGGCCAATGTATTTGACCATTATGATGACAATGGTGGACTTATTCCAGGTGATTGGCGTAGCGAGGAAGCAGTGGGCAATTCAATGTTGCCATTGCAAAAATCACGTAATGACGCTTTCACTGCCAAAGATGTCCAAAGAGAATTCACAGAATATTTCGTCGAAGAAGGTGAATTAGATTTTCAGTACACACAAATAAGTCGACAATGAGCACTTACTTTCACTTAATGAATTACATACATATATTTATATGTATGTAAGTATTATTTCGTTGTATAAAATGTTTTGAGTTTGATATTAAGAATCAATATCTTTTTTAAGTTTTGCTAAATTTATTCAATATTTCTCCAATCAAAAACATTGACTTAAAGCTTAACAAATCTTTATACCATATGAACGTATAAGCTGTAAAAACCAATAAAAAAATTTTTTTTTAATCTAAACATATAATTATAGTTTTATTCATATATAATAATAAAAATTTTTTGTACATATTTATTAAAGGCACATTGAGATCCATGTTTACATTAAACATTAAAGCTAATTTAAAAACAAAAACATTTCACACATATATATATATATATATATATATATATATATATATATATATATATATATATATTACATTATACATTAAAGCTAATTTAAAAACAAAAACAAAAACATTTCATTCATATATATATATATATATATATATATATATATATATATATATATATATGAATGAAATGTTTTTGTTTTTAAATTAGCTTTAATGTTTAATGTAATATATATATATATATATATATATATATATGTATATATATATATATATATATATATATGTATATATATATATATATATATATATATATATATATATATATATATATACTACATTAAACATTAAAGCTAATTTAAAAACAAAAACATTTCACACATATATATATATATATATATATATATATATTACATTATACATTAAAGCTAATTTAAAAACAAAAACAAAAACATTTCATTCATATATATATATATATATATATATATATATATATATATATATATGAATGAAATGTTTTTGTTTTTAAATTAGCTTTAATGTTTAATGTAATATATATATATATATATATATATATATATATATATATGTATATATATATATATATATATATATATATATATATATATATATATTACATTAAACATTAAAGCTAATTTAAAAACAAAAACATTTCACACATATTTATATATATATATATATATATATATATTTATATATATATATATATTACATTATACATTAAAGCTAATTTAAAAACAAAAACAAAAACATTTCATTCATATATATATATATATATATATATATATATATATGAATGAAATGTTTTTGTTTTTAAATTAGCTTTAATGTTTAATGTAATATATATATATATATATATATACATATATATATATATATATATATATATATATATATATATATATATATATATATACATATATATATATATATATATATATATATATATATATATATATATATATATATATTACATTAAACATTAAAGCTAATTTAAAAACAAAAACATTTCACACATATTTATATATATATATATATATATATATATATTACATTATACATTAAAGCTAATTTAAAAACAAAAACATTTCATTCATATATATATATATATATATATATATATATATATATATGAATGAAATATATATATTCATATATATATATATATATATATATATATATATATATATGAATGAAATGTTTTTGTTTCTGTTTTTAAATTAGCTTTAATGTTTAATGTAATATATATATATATATATATATATATATATATATATATATATATATGTATATATATATATATATATATATATATATATATATTACATTAAACATTAAAGCTAATTTAAAAACAGAAACAAAAACATTTCATTCATATATATATATATATATATATATATATATATATATATATATATATAGTAATCATAACCAAAAACAATTCACAGAATTCACAGCTTGCACTGAATAGAAACTTCCCAAAGATATTTTATATGAGGTACCAAACTCCATTGGTTGTAGAAAACAAAAAGGTTAAAAGGAAGATAATATATCAAAAATAAAAACATATTTGCAGGTAATCAAAACCACTGCTACTCTGGTACCTGTATTGGAAGGTAAGGTAATTAAAAATACATTAGAATAAAACCGATTAGAAGAAAGAAAATTATGATACACTTACCATCAAACTCACTTCATCCAATATGTCGTTGAACGCACGCCTTAATTTCGCTCTAGCTATTGCAGATAATTCTGGCGACAGATTTCTTAATTCGGCGGCTATATACTCCCCAATAGCCGTAAACGTATCTTTTGGTTGAGAGTCGGTACGTTGCAATGATTGCAGTGCCTCTACTGCCATCACTTTCAAATCTCCTTTGCGTCCACATATTGATGGTGTTGGCGAAGTAGTTAAAGCGGGTTTGCGTTTGCGTTGTTTCTCCAACGTGTAGGGTGGAATTGAACTTAATTCGCCTCTAAAGCCCATATCAGAGATTACTGACTCATCCGTGGTTGCAGAGTCCTGTAAAAATAGAAAAATTATTCGTATATCCACGTATGTATGTTTACTTTATTTACAAATGCATTTAATACTTACCAATTTCATAGAGGAAATGGATTGAGTACTTTGTCGTACTTTTGTCGTCTCCAAAAACATCATTGGTTTGAAATACTGCCAAACAATTTGAAATTGCTCATCAGTACTTTGGCCGGACTTTTTTCTTCTATATTTTTCCATATTGCAATTGAATGTGGTGCGGAGATTCGCCCATTTTCCTTTGCAATCATTTACGCTGGCATGAATGGAATCTGCGATCTCTTGCCATAAAATATCTTTTGGAAGTTTGTACTCAGCGCAACCAGCGTCCCACAAACTTCGCCGTGCCTCAACTTCCTCGATAAGTTTGATTATACTTTCGTTTGACCACACGGATTCCACCTTTTTGCGGTAACATTTTTTTTTCTTTGACTTTTGCCCGCATTCTGAGCCCGTTGGCGAATCTATAAGAAAGGGCAAGTCAATTGGATCATAGCTGCATTGTATGATGCAGTTTTCATTAATGGAAGTGTCGCTGTCCATTTTCAACTTAATTTTTTTATTTTTTTAACTTTTGGCTTTGGTTTGTTTCACGTATTTATGAACAGCGTTGCCAATAGAAATATTTTGCTGACAATAGTGCCATTGTCAGCTGCATGAATTTCACACATGTGCCAACATCCAATGAGCTTACAATGTCTGACAATTGACTAACAATGACAAAATAAGGTGTTCACACGATTGTTAGATAGCTTACAATATTATTGCCTTACAATGTGCTGCCAATGGTTTTTCTAACAACGTTGCAATACAAAAATTGTAAGTTCACACGGTTGTTAGACATTTTCTTAAAATTTTTCTGACAATATTGGAAGATCTGCCAATCGTCTGTACATAGCTTAACGTAAATTTATTTTTCTAAATGACTCAAGAAGAAGTCAACGAAATTTTTGAACGGTGGCAACAATTTCTACACGAGGAGTACGTTCCAGAAGGAACACCTATTGAAGAACCACCTACATATACACAAACTCCAAAGTCCGCTGGCCCTAAGCCAATTACAATAGAACAATATCAGGCTAGGCAGAAAGATTATAAACAACAACTTCAAAATTTCAGAAATTAACCAAAAAACAAGAAGAAGAAAGGTGGAAAAAGGTGACATTTCAAAAAGCCTGCAAGGACCGGCAGCGCGTAATAAGTATTAGTCAGGGGAACCAAAAACAAAGTCTAATACAGCAGCTGATAGAACTCAGAAGAACCGGTTGGAGAAACTAGTCATCAACCTAAATAAACAAACTGTAGAAATAAATACAACAAATGTAATGTTTCAGCAAATTGTTAGTCAAGAGTTTTGGCCTAAGAATGCTTTAGTACGTGAATTCATTTATAAAGATGATAATAATGCTCGCTTGCCTAATTTAGTGCATCCCAATCAAAAAAACTAATATCTATTTTATACCAAAATGTCAGGGGTATTAATTCAAAATTGTCATCGGTTTACCGAAACAGCTTTGGATATGACAACGATATTATAGCATTGACTGAAACCTGGCTTAATAGTAAAATTAGTAATACCGAAATTATGTGTTCCAGATACCAAATTTTCAGAAAAGATAGAGAAAGTTGTCAAACAGCCAATAATATTGTAAAAAAATTGGGTGGTGGAGTTTTAATTGGTGTCTCAACTATGTTTTCGTCGGAAGAAATTTTACTGCATGATTTTTTGCACATGGAGTTTATATGCGTATTAGTGAAAATACATAAATAGCTTATGTATATTATTTGCTTGTATATTCCTCCTAACTCGCAATATTCTATCTATGAGGATTACCTAAAAGCTATAAATGTTATTGCAGATAAAGTAAATTCAAATGATATTATACTTGTGCTGGGAGATTTTAATATGCCAAATGTGTCCTGGAAATCTGTGCCTGATTGAAATTATTTGTCACCTCTTCAATCTTCGGAATTATCGCAGTATTTCATTAACAGTTTACTGGAGTGCTGCCTTTTTCAAATGAACTGCATCACAAATACTTCTGATAAATTGTTAGACCTTGTATTTGTTAATGAACCGTCAGACTTTTCGATATCGCAGCATCCCCCGCTTTCAAATTCTGAGGATAGTTATCATCCTACGATTGAATTAACTTACCAACCTCTTCGACGGTCAAATACATCTCAGCAAAATAAAATTTTTCGTTTTAAGTCAACAAATTACATTAAACTTCAACGTGAACTCTCTCAAATCGACTGGTTAAATGAATTATCTTATGGCAATGATTTAGACAAAAGTATCGAAAAATTTTACCAGATACTACACAAATGCTTCCTATCTTCAATACCTAGAGTACTACCTGCCCCCTGCCATGGTCCACCTTGGAACACTAAACAACTTTCAAGACTTAAAAACCGAAAGAGTAAACTATTTAAAAAGTACAAGCAAAATGCATCTCAACTAAATTATTCTATGTACTCCTCAGCAAGATCTGCATATACCATTGCTAATCAACTGGCTTATAGTGCTTATTTAAACAGGATAAAAAATAACATAAAAAATTATCCCAAATCTTTTTATAAGTTTGTCAATTCAAAGAGGCGTGTGTCAGATTTTCCTTCTGTTATGAAATTTAAAGATTATGAGCAGTGATGCCAGAAGAAAATTTTGAAAATCCCTACGTTACTCAAAAAAATTCCCTTTTTTCCCTACGCCTAATTTTTTTCCCCTACATTTTTCTCTACGCTAAAATTCAATGATTTTTATAAAAACAATAATTTTTTGAACAAAAGTAAATTTTATTTACATTTTGAAAAGCTTGTACATTAATTCGTTCAGGTACAAATGTAAAAAAATAACGAAAACATATATTTTTTTAATTTCATTGAAAACATACAAATAAAAAATGGTTACATAACAAAAAAAATCACAAAAATAAAGTACATAGTGTATAAACTATAAGTAAAAAGTTTATAATAGTAATTAAAATTGTTAATTATAAAGATATTTAGAGTTAATTCTTTTAAAATGACTCGTTGTACACTTAAAAGTTATGCAATTCATTGTATTAGCTTGTAAATGAGATCTAATGATACAAATTGAATTTAAAACGTTGTGGCTTAACTTGTTCCTTTTTTTTTGTTCGGACATCTGTTACAATGGAAAATATTCTTTCAGCATCCGCATTAGCATGTGGTAAAGCTAATACAATTTTTAGCAATTTTTTAAAGTTTGAAAATATTAAATTATCATTAAAGTTTTTGGATTTACATATATGTATATGACGTGGAGAAATCTCCACGTCTAATTTAGATAAACACTGCTTTTCATGCTCGGAGAAATTGTATTCCATTGTTAACCACTCTTGTGTTAGATTGTTAATATCAATATTAAATTTTTGGCACACTAATTTAAATTGAAATGCATTTTTATTTATGTCACCAATGGCTACTTCCGGGCTCAAAAATTCCATTTCTTTAAAAATAGTATCATTCTTTAAAGGCAGTCTTCTTTGGGTTTCCTCTAGAGCAGTTATGTAAAATTGAAGACAATAAGATTTTATTTGGTAAGCACTTTGCTGTGGAAAGCTTTTTAATAATTCTTCGCATTCACTGCCAACGTAAATTTCTTCGATTTGCAAGGAAACATGTGGCGATCTTACAAGACAATCAAATTTTAGCTCGAATTTTTTAATAAAATTTTGACCAAGCTTAAAAAAAATTTTCAATGACTCAGAATGTAGTGCATGAACTAACGGCTTTTTAGATTGGAAAAGTGCATTTAACGAATTAAAATTGTTTAAAACATATTTAAAAAAAAGCAAATATGCCTTGTTGCATTCGTTTGTCAATTCATTTATTATCAAATCGGCTGATTTTAATTTGTCTTTAGTTGATGCGTATTTGAAATATTCTAACAAAACATGCCAGTTTTCCAAAACTCTTTCCACACACTTTTGGTGGGATAGCCATCTGGTGGCCGATGTTCGTAGTATTTTTCTTTTTTCCGCACTCAGAATTTCCTGAAATTCTTCCAATTGACAACATCTTTTGGAACTTCCCGAAATATAAGTTCCGATTTGCCTTATCAAATCCTCGGGTGCTCTTGGCAACATTAAACATGCTTTGTTTGCAATGATGGCTGCTGAGTAGCATATGCATTTAATTGTAATAACATCTGGATTATCAGCTAAAAGTCTTGATGCAAAAGAATTATACTGACCTACCATTACGCTGCCACCATCGCACCAAAGACCAATAATATTTTTGTATGGTATTCCATAGCCTGAAATTCTTGTTTTGAAGATGTTATATAATGATTCGGCAGTGCAATCTGATCCCAAGTGTAGTAGATCCAAAAGCTGAACTAAAGTTCTTTCTTGATTCTCGTCAAAATATCTTACAAGAACACACATTGTTTTTTGTGAGGCAACATCAGTGCTTTCGTCAACCAGTACCGAAAACATATTACTTTGCAGATTTTGAATCAACTTTTCCTTTTCTTCATTGGCCAAAACATTTCGAATAATTTGTGTACATTTTGTTCTACCTAACTGATTATTTCAGAATCTGGAACAATGTCCTTCAAAAGCGGTATTAAATGCTCAACAATTTGTATCGCTACATTATGTTCAGCAAAAAACAAGCTAATCCGTATTTCAAAATTGGCAACATCATTGTTTTTGTTGACGACTTCTTTGTTAAGAAAATAATCCATTTTTTTTTTGTAGAATTTATAGCTAAAACTAGCTTTTTATGCGTCTTGGTTGCAGCATGTTTTATAAGATCTGATTTTCCACAGTTCAGAACTTTGTCACATGCCTTACATTTACATTTAAAATCGTCATTTGTAATAGGTTCCAACCAACCCTTAAAGTTAACATCTTTAATCCAACATGGACAAAATCGTTGCTTTCGATATTTGCTTTTATTTGTAGAATCTCTTTCCTCAATAGAAGTATCAGAAGATGACATTTTTCTGCAATTAAAATTTTATTAGACAAAATTACAATAAAATGTTAATGTTTTGTTTATTTACAATGATGATATGTAAATGTATTATTTTATTTTTATATTTGTTATATATTGAATAAGACTACCTGTCCACAATCACTGAAAAACTTCTTATAAATTTTAAAATTTTTAATTTGGCAGGTTACTGAAAAGCTGTACGCGCACATGAAAAGAAAATGCAATCTGTAACAAAGCAAAAAAAAAAAAAAACAATAGAGTAATGCCACCTTTTCATTTAGCTGGTATTACCACACTTTAAATTGTTTTGATGATTACCCGATTGGTAGGGTTTCTCATTCAAAATATTTGGGAATGTTGAACATATTGAAATTTAACTATTTTTATTTACTTCTTTCAAAAAATTTGTGTAAAAATTTGAAAAATTCCCTACATTTCGCCTAAAATGAAAAATCTGTCCTTATTTCCCTACGCTTCAAAATTTTCAAAAAAATCCCTACAAAAAGGGAAAATTCCCTACATCTGACATCACTGATTATGAGTCATCAGATGATAAAGTTATAAGTAATATGTTTGCTGATTTTTTGCATCAACCTATTCTTCGTCTACGTTTAGCAATATTGAGCAGTATTCTTACCATATCCCTGAATCAGTGAATTTTAATGTACCCCGTATTGAGCAGCAAACTGTTTTGACTTATATGAAAAATCTAAAACTTTCGTATGTTCCCGGTCCTGATGGTATTCCAAGTAGTATTTTAAAATACTGTCCTCATTTACTAAGCACTCCATTGACCTATTTATTCAACAAATCACTCAAATTGAGTTATTTTCCTCCAATTTGGAAAAAATCGTTCATCATTTCGCTGTTCAAATCTGGATCTAAAGCTGATATATCAAATTATAAAGGTATAGCTAAACTGAACGCTATACCAAAGTTGTTTGAGCAACTCTTATGCGATACATTGCCTTATCAAGCAACGTCTATCCTTTCTTCTGCGCAGCATGGTTTCTGTAAATGTCGATCAACTATTACGAATCTCTTAGAATTAACAACCTTAGTTAACGATGGATTTGTCACTGGCAAACAAACAGATGTTATCTATTTCGATTTTAGTAAGGCCTTTGATAAGGTGAATCACAACTTACTCATTCATAAGCTTGATCGAATTGGATTTGGAACGTCTCTAATAAAATGGATCGAATCTTATTTAAAGAACAGAATGCAGTGTGTTAAGTTCCGCAATATGCTCTCTACTGATGTAAATGTTATATCAGGTGTGCCTCATGGTAGTCATCTCGGCCCACTTTTATTTACTTTATTTATTAATGATCTTCCATCCAATGTTGAAAATTCAAATATACTAATGTATGCAGATGACGTCAAGTTATTCTTTTCGTTTGATTCTATTGATCAACAGTTGCGTCTCCAAGCTGACATTATACACTTAACCGCTTGGTGGACCTAAATGTGAAAAAGTGCAAATATATGATTTTCTCAAGAACAACTCCAATCAATGGACTCTATATAATGAATAATGCTGTTCTTGACCTAGTGGATTCATTTAATGACTTGGGAGTTATTTTAGATAAAAAACTGGACTTCAGGTGCCATATAACTTCGACGATTAACAAAGCTACTGGTGTTCTGGGTTTTATTAAACGCTGGGCTAAGGAGTTCTCTGACCCTTACACAACCAACATGTTATTTACTACTTTAGTTCGACCAATACTTGAATACGGATCTGTTGTATGGGACTCACAATATCTTTCACATTCAAATAAAATAGAGTCAGTACAAGTGCAATTCTTATTATTTTGTCTTCGTGGTCTTCCTTGGAACTCTAATATAAGATTACCATCTTACGAGAGACGCCTAGGACTTATTAAGCTTCAAACCTTAAGGAGCCGTCGGCAAATGCTAAATGTTACCTTTCTGCTGAAATTAATAAACGGCTGCATCACATCTCAATTTCTCCTGAGCAAAATAAACTTGAATATACCCAATCGTCCAACAAGGTATTATAGCTTCTTGAGAATTAAGTTTTACACTACAAACTATAGTAACTTCGATCCCTTTCGGAGAATTTGCAGTGATTTTAATAGACTTTACCCTTGTATCGATTTCAACAAAAGTATTGATGTCGTAAAATATTATATAATTTTACATCTTAACTCATTACAAAATTGATTATAAATAAATGTTTAATTTGTAAAAAATCGACATTTGTTAAAGCCATATTTTTTGTTTTTGCTGTAATTTGTCTTGTTACTATTAAAACAAAGCTTTATAGATTCCATTTATATATGTATGTACTTACTTATCTGTAAGGATTAGTCCATAGACTAAATAAATAAATAAAAGAGGCCGGTGATCGCGAGATCGCCCCGTACGGCGGAGAACACGGCGCATAGGGGAGGTTTTGGCATGTTTCATTTCTGAAACATTGTTATATTTTAATTGTATCAGTCTGTTAGGATTAATCCATAGATTAAATAAATAAATAAATAAAAAAAAATGGTACAGATTTTTGAAGAATTAGAAAAGTTAATTGTGAATGCTAAAAAATCAATTGCAAAGAAATACACAAAATAAACTATACAAGAAAAACTAAAATCAATAGAACAATTAAGTGAAAAATTCGGGAAACTTGTAGGTCATTTAGCGAATCCCTTAAGAGAACAAAAATTACTCAATTCAGAGATTTGAGAGAAGCAGCAATTCAGCTATTGACAGAACATAAAGGAGAAAAATTAGAAAGCATACATTTTGAATTAAAGAATACTAAACAAAAAGGAAATGTACTATATTACAAACAACGGATTAACACTTTGATGGTGGATTTGACATTAGTACAAATCTCAGAAATGGAGGACAGTTCAAATCAAGTAGCTCTAGAAATCTTTCAAGAAGGTTTATATAAAGACATAAGGACCGCTGTAATAGCTGCACAACCCAAGTTTTGCTTTATATGAAAAAGAAAATTTTAGCTTAACCGACACTTTGCAGTCACAAAAAAATTTAAACAAATCAAAAATTTAAAGGAAAAATGCAGTACAGGCTAAAATTTCTTTTGTTATATTTCCGTAACGGTAATTAATATGACTGTGATTATTGTAAATAATCTATTATCAACAAAAACGATTTTCGAAGAACATGTTGCTTTTTCGGCGGTTATGACTCGATATATATACACTATATATATATATATATATATATATATATATATATATATATATATATATATACACTATATATATATATATATATATATATATATATATATATATGTATGTATATGTATATATATATATATATATATATATATATATATATATATTTATATATATATATACATATATACATATATACATATATATATATATATATATATATATATATATGTATATATATATATATATATATTAGGGCTGGTCGATTTAAAAGTTTCACAAATTACAAGGAAAATCGTATTCTAGGGATCAAAATAAGAAACTTTGCCGAAGGAACCATACCTCTACAATGTATTTTGACGTTCCAAATTTTGACCCGAAGGGTCAAATGTTGAAAAATCTTACTGTGCCCCATTTAGAGTGCCTCAATCGAGTCAAAATGTGTGACCGACCCCCACTAACTTTGGAGGGCCGACCCACCAAGAATGAAATGAAAAAATGAATTTAAATAGAAAAGAGTATAAAAAAACTTATTGTATTAAGTCTTTTTTGCTTTCAAGTCTGGGCAATTTCGCACGGCTCTCTAATGTCGTCACCATAACAGCCTCTATATTTCCCGGAATAGCCCGTTTGAAAACGCTAGCTAGCAATTGAACATGTCGTTCCATTCCTTGTATGTGTGATGGAGTTTTTGGATCAAAAAACGGTGGATCATCTTGATTTAAATATTTTTTCAATGTATCGTTCGGAATGCCTAGCGTGAATGGTGGTTCAAATACGTTACTTATATCATTCAAATTGATCATTTCGGTGTAACTTGTGCAATTAAAGTTTATATCTGGTTTTTTATAAACTCTAACTTTCCTTGGGTCATCAACATCGGCTCGATAGCGTAGAATTATCTTTATAGCACAGTCTCGCTTTTCTTTCCTATCATCAAACAACATTAATAGCAAGATATTTTCCGAATGCGAATAATATGAATTATCTTTAATTAATTTATTGACAATACTGCGTAAATGAGGTTATGGAAACCGTGACCAACTAATGAGCTTGAAAAATACTTAGTGCATTACCGTACACGACAGAGCTGTAATACTTGATTTTGAAGTACATTGGTAGATAACATTTAATTATAAATTCAACCATAATCCGTAAATTTTCGGATGGATTTTCCGTTGTCGCATACAAACGTAATAATCTACCGGCCTTGGTAAACCATCGAAAATGTACAATTTTCCCTGGTTTGATGTTAGCCAGATCCACCAAAACCACGCCGCTAGAAAATTCAATTTTTCTGGAGCAGGGGCATATTTTTTAACTCAATCTTCTGAAAGCCGTCCACCACTTGAAATATATAATAATAAAATAAATAAAAACGGTTGACAATTTATTGAAATAATTTGTTTTATTATAATGTTATTCTACTTGTTTTGAAAATCACTTAATATGTATTTTTAAAAATTAAATCAATCATGCTTTTCATTATATTCATTTTTGATATAATTGTCAATAAATTTTTTATTTATTCTTGAATTTGAATCACAAAACAAAAGTTGGCTTTTATTTGTTCAAAAGGTTATGGGCCCAGACTACGTTTTCTAAATTACATTATACATTTTAATACTCGTAGAAGGGCAGAAATAACAAATATATAAGCATGGAGACTGAAGGCAAGATTGAAAAATTAAACGACGCAACTCAATGGTCAACATGGAAGTTTCATGTCAAAATAACAATGATTGCCGCAGACGTTTTCGAATTGGTAACTGGGGACGAAGAATGTCCATTAGAAGACGACGTAAAAATTCGCCAGTGGCGGAAAAAGGATGCTAAAGCCCAGCAGATTATAGGAATTTCGGTAGGTAGTAAGCAGATTATTCATATTTCAAATTGTGAATCTGCTAAGGCTATGTGGACAAAGTTACATCATGTTTTTGAAAGAAAAAACGAGTCCAGTTTACTAATTCTGCATCAACATTTTTTTAATTTTACGAAAAATTCCGATGAGAATATGATCACATATATTGCAAGACTCGAGGAACTAGTTCAACGGTTAAGAGACCTTAAGGAGACTGTGTCGGATGATATGGTCATTACAAAGCTAATATTATCATTGCCGCCTGAATATGCAGCATTCAGTAGCGCATGGGAGTCAGCAAATAAAGCAGAACGCACTTTTGATAATCTAAGGACAAGGCTGGTAACTGAAGAAGAACGTTTAATTTCTCGTGGACAAATTGAACCAATTGAAGCTTTGACTGCATCTAAGGGGATAAAAAGAAGTACAACTTTTAAAAATATGACGAATTTCAAACCTACTGGTCGATGTTTTATATGTGGTGATGAAGGGCACTGGAAACGAAATTGCCCTGATCGGAATCTTACCAAAAATTTTACTGCTTTAAACTCTGATGCATTAAATTTTACAATTACAAAAGACAGTTGGCTATTAGATTCTGGTGCAAGTCATCATATGACAGCTAATCGTGACTGGTTTCACACGTATCATTCAGAGGTAAGAAGTGTTAAAATAGCAAGAGGTACTATTATAGCGCATGGAATAGGAACTATTCATATACAAATATTTGATGGTATTAATTGGACCAATGGAATACTAAAAGATGTTCTCTTTGTTCCTCAAATTGAGACCAATTTGTTTTCACAAAATCATGCGTTGGATCAAAATTTAACTGTCGAAGGTGACAGCAAAGAGACAAAATTTAGACGAAAGGTTGATCAAAAGGTTGTTATTGTTGGCCAACGTCATGGAAATTTAACTGTCGTTTGTATAAAAGTAATAACGAGCAAGGCGTTTTTGGCATCAAATAAAATTTCTTCAATACAACTGTGGCACGAGAAATTAGCTCATCAGAATATTGAACAAGTTCGAAAAACTTTGAAAAATAATAATATAAATTATGTAGATAATTATTTTGAATGCGAAGCTTGCTTACAAGGAACGACTGGATGGTAGTATAGAGAGATTTAAAGCCAGATTGGTTGCACGTGGCTTCACACAAGAATACGGAATTGACTACGAGGAAGTATTTAGTCCTGTTGTAAAATTTACGTCAATTCGTGTGGTTTTGTCACTAGTAGCTATTAATAAAATGGTAGTAAAACAATTTGATGTTAAGACAGCTTTTCTACACGGAGATTTAGACAAAAAAGTCGTGAAATTGTATCAACTAAATGTGGTCAAATTATACATGCTGATGTTTGTGGACCGATACAAGTTAAATCTATTGGTGGATCTAGGTATTTTCTTGTAATGAAAGATGACTTTTCTCATTATCGATTTGTTTTTTTTTTTAATCGTTTCATGTTTTGAGCCGCTTCCTCTTGAATCAAATTTTCCGATGACCCACAATTATTATTTGTGAAATTTTCGACTAATTCTGAAGATAATAATGGTTCATTTGTAGAAGCATTGTTAACTAAATTTTCACAAGCGTCTTCATAAACGTCGTTTTCAGAACTTTGAGCATCAAAATGGTTACTAACTTTTTCTTCATCATATTCACCCAATCGGAACATTATATTTTCCTTTAAAGGAAATTTGCCTTTACTACTGTTATGAGCAGATGAATCTAAGAGTAGAAATTTAACATCTATGGAGTGCTCAATTTTATTCTTACTTGGATTCCACACACGAAAGCCCTTTACATTTTCATCATAGCCGACGAATATACATTTTTGCGATTTAGCATCTAGCTTGCTTCGCTTTTCTTTTGGTATGTGGCAGTAAACTTCGCTGCCAAAAGGTTGAAAATAATTTATTTTTGTACTTACTGCCACATACCAAAAGAAAAGCGAAGCAAGCTAGATGCTAAATCGCAAAAATGTATATTCGTCGGCTATGATGAAAATGTAAAGGGCTTTCGTGTGTGGAATCCAAGTAAGAATAAAATTGAGCACTCCATAGATGTTAAATTTCTACTCTTAGATTCATCTGCTCATAACAGTAGTAAAGGCAAATTTCCTTTAAAGGAAAATATAATGTTCCGATTGGGTGAATATGATGAAGAAAAAGTTAGTAACCATTTTGATGCTCAAAGTTCTGAAAACGACGTTTATGAAGACGCTTGTGAAAATTTAGTTAACAATGCTTCTACAAATGAACCATTATTATCTTCAGAATTAGTCGAAAATTTCACAAATAATAATTGTGGGTCATCGGAAAATTTGATTCAAGAGGAAGCGGCTCAAAACATGAAACGATTAAAAAAAAAATCAAGAGAACTTTCTTATTTAAGCGAAAATGATGTAATTGAAAGACGATTACGGGATAAGTCAAAACCTTTTGCTGATAAATCTGATGCTAGCGGATATATGTCATTGATGGGAGATCCCGAAAATTATAGTCAGGCAATGAAATCTCCCAACAGAGCTCATTGGTATCTTGCAATGACTGATGAACTTAAATCATTAGAACAAAATAAAACTTGGACGTTAGAAGATGCTCCATCAGGTAAAAATAAAGAAACTAGGCGGTCAACATCTGGTTTCATATTTATGTTTGGAGAAAACGTTGTGAGCTGGGGCTCGGAAAGACAAAAATCTGTCGCTTTATCAACCACTGAATCTGAATATATTGCAGCAAATGTGGCTATTAAAGAATTAATTTGGTTGCAACGTTTAATAACAGAATTAACGGATATGAAAATGTCAGCTGAATTTAGTATGGATAATCAGAGTGCAATACGATTAATTAAAAATCCAGAATTTCACAAACGCACAAAGCACATTGACGTGCGTTATCATTTTATAAGAGAAAAATATGAAGAGAAATTATTCTGCTTAAATTATGTATCTTCTGAGGAGCAATTAGCTGACATTCTCACGAAAGCTCTCCCAAAGTCCAGATTTGAATTATTAAGACAGTTAGTTTATATTAAAGAGAAAAATAATTCATTATAAACAAATAGTGGGAGTATTGAAATAATTTGTTTTATTATAATGTTATTCTACTTGTTTTGAAAATCACTTAATATGTATTTTTAAAAATTAAATCAATCATGCTTTTCATTATATTCATTTTTGATATAATTGTCAATAAATTTTTTATTTATTCTTGAATTTGAATCACAAAACAAAAGTTGGCTTTTATTTGTTCAAAACAATTATAGTAAATGAGTGATAGCAATAACTTACAGGAAGAGTTTCACAAATTTCGATTTGACAGCTCAGTTTTCCGCTTGCCGATCTTGGTCCAGTGCTGGTTGATTTATCCAAAGCTTCAAATAAATGCCGAAACGGAAGTTCGTTGAAGTATAGAAGGCAAACGAGCCAATGCAATGGTCTTTTTACAGAAATTGGAATCGTCGTATAATTCCAACGTGTGGGCCAGTGTTTGTTGGCTCACCGTCAGTGCATATGCCAATTAATGCAGCCAGTGATATATTTTTATCGTTGAAAAAATCATTTAATTTGGTTGTTTTGTATTCAGCGGTTTCATGTTCCAGTCTTACGTAACCAACCTATTCAGAATTCGGTTCCCTCAAAA
The DNA here is from genome assembly GCA_951800035.1 of Linnaemya tessellans. Taxonomy (NCBI): domain Eukaryota; kingdom Metazoa; phylum Arthropoda; class Insecta; order Diptera; family Tachinidae; genus Linnaemya; species Linnaemya tessellans. The sequence goes on along the minus strand of OX637537.1, from coordinate 13,721,659 downwards.
TAACTATATGAGGTTCTTTTACCATCCTAGTATGATACTTCTCATCAATTTTATGTCTCGTTAAAGTATCATCTTTTCTGTCATCGAATTAAAACGTTAACAAATTGCTATCATCTAACCGTTTGCGAAGCACTTCTTGTCTGCATTTCTCTTTTTCTCTGCGAACTTTCGATTTATCCATGATGAGAGTTTCGCCATGCTTATCTTTCATTTTGAAATCTTGGAAAAGAGCGGTTCCTAATGCTGATGCTACTCTATCAGGCACGCCAAATGTGTCACATATCAAGGCAAAGTTAAAACAATCGTATCTTACTGTGTATTGTGAACTTATGCTTGTATACATATCTTCTTGAACCGATGGCGGTACGTATGTTGAATCATCGGGATGTTGACATTGGTGACATAGACCTTGCTACTTGCTATTCAATTTCCATCATAAATGCAGCCACTGTTAGTATTCTCTGATTATGTTGATCGTGCATAAACTGTTTGAGGCGTTCTGAAGCCAAGCCGCATGCACATGCAGCTGGCTTCAAATCGCATGTTCCAATATGAAAAATTGTTTCCAGAGATTTTGGAAACTCTGGAAATTTTGGGTATTTCTTTTTGCTCTTGATTTGGTCTTGATATTTGTCAAGCATGGTGAATTCATTGTAATAGGATGGTTATTTAAATAATAAACTTGTAGCTTATGCTTTGAGTAGTTCTAAAATACTGAATTTTTATTATAAAAAATTCGACTTAAATACTAAAAATGAGAACCTTAAAACTAAATAGTACATTTGAGTACCTGATTTTGGGCATGTTCTTTACTGCATATAGCTACATATTGTAAACACATGGGAAATATATTTTATTACGTAGCTATCACGGACTACCAGTATTTAACCCAAGAATAACACAAGATTCTTAGAACGACACAATTAAAAAGTAGTTAGCATTTTCTATTCTGTTGGTAATTACACTTCTGAAAGATATGTGTTTACTTTTATCTCGTTATCAGGTAAACAAGGGCTGTATATATAACTTTTTGACTTAATAAAAAACATAGTCATTTCGCTGACTTTTTCTTGTAAATTGCCAAAAAGTATAATTATTTGATATGTTTGTATGGGGAACCCCCCACCCCTTCTTTTCATACTTTTCAAAAGTCGGGACATCAAAATACATTGTAGAGGTATGGTTCCTTCGGCAAAGTTTCTTATTTTGTAAGGATCAAATACGATTTTCCTTGTAATTTGAGCGATTTTTTTGCCTCCATACAAATCGACCCGCCCTAATATATATATATATATATATATATATATATATATATATATATATATATTATATATATATATATACATATATATATATATATATATATATATATATATATGATTTTTATTTTTGTTACTGTTCACTACAAAAATAATATTTTAAATGTCTGTCTACTTTTAAGTTTAATTACAATTTTGTTTCACAAAATATGCTTATTGGCACGCTTACAAGTTTAGTTTCATAAAATATGCTTATTGATACGTTTTTCTTACCGTAAGCAATGAAGTTTCTGACCGTCTGAAAAAGTGTCAGCAGTTTCCAAAACAAAAACTTTTAGCAAGAAGTTTAACAAACTGTAATAGGGTATTCGGGTGTTTTATTTTTATTAACACCACCCCACTTAAAACCGATTGCCCTCGTTCGGTCAAAAATAAGGAATATGTGCGATTCTCGTTATTCTCTGGTAATCTTTTTCTTTGGTTTCGGATAATTCAGGCATGAGCATGTGAACCTGTGTCGGGTTGTCGACCACCGCCGAAACTTTTTCTCCGTTTTTTAGCCATTAATTCTGGTAATTATAAGAGATGTTGAAAATATTGCTGCAGTGATATTCCATGATTTATTCCCAAGTTCCATTTATTTCTGGTATTAAGTAAATCTATAGCTTCTGCATTGGTAAATTGCATCTCTTTTATTATTTCTAATGATAGGTCTTCTTCGATGGTTGGTGTTGGATGTGTGGGTTGCAAGATAGCGGGCAAAGTGTTGATCTAATATTCGAATATATTCATTGTGGAATTGCACTAGGAATGTATCAGTAAAATTCCGAGACTCTCAGTTGATAAGTATCCTCCCTTTCATTCCTTTTCATAATTACATTATTTTTGAAAATAGGGGCAGAAAAAATGGCATTTTACAATATCCCGGGTCCATGCCGGGTTTTTGAACTTTCGTCGACGTTAGCAGTTCCGTTTTCTAAACAAAAGTAGGGGATAACTTAAATCAAAATTTTATTTTTCAGAGCTAGGATTAGATTTTCTAAGGGGAACTTTTTTCCTTTAGTTATATTTTTCCTATTTTCTATAATTTTTCATCAATGCACCTACCCAATAACTTTTTAGAATCAATACAAACAAACAAGTAATGCACGGCTAGATTGGCAAAACACACCTGTATGCGACGTTTTGAGTCAAACTGATTCCACAACTTCAGAGGGCCAATATGTTGAGTTATTCGCCGCGCATAATCACCTAGCGCAACTAGTGAATGAACCAACACATATACCGTGTGTTGAAGGGCACCAACTAAATACGCTTGATTTGTTCCTAACTTCACACCCCCAAAAGTATAAAGTGAACGTCAGCGCACCTCTCGGTAATTCGGATCATTGTATCATCTCCGCTTCTTTTTCGTTCTCGGCACTTCGAAACGTTTAACCCACAGCCACGAAACGTTTAAAATACGTATACGAAAAAGCTCGTTGGGCAGAGCTCAACGAATTCTATTGTACTTTCAATTGGAAACTATGTTTCTTAGATAAAAATATCGATTTAATGGCGGAAATGGTTGGAAATATAATTTTGCTGGGAATGAAATACTTCATCCCATTCAAAAAAATTTCGGTTAAGCCGAGACAAAAAACTTGGTTTAACCAATCTTGCAAAGAGGCAATCAGATCCAGAGAGGAAGCATTCAGTACTTGGCGGAATAACAAAAACGCAAATACTGATGCGCTGCGCAAACAAGCGTGTGCCAGAGTGCTAATGCGTGAAAAAGCTTTATACGGGCAGCGCCTTCGTGCTAAAGTTCTTACCGCCACGAGAGGTAGTAAAACCTTCTGGTCATTCGTTAAAAGAGTAAAGGATAAAGCTAGTTCATCAATTCCAAATCTTTTAAGGGATGATCAAATATTCACTGAACCTGTTGATAAAGCTAACCTTTTGGCTGAGATGTTTGCAGGTAATTCTTGCTTGCCAGGTAGCAATCAGCAATTGCCCGTGGTGGAAAGAGTATCAGTTACTATGCGAAGAATATTCTTTCGACCAAGTGCAGTTAAAAAGGTTTTAGCGAATCTCAACATAAACAAGTCTCCTGGGCCGGATGGCATTCCAGCACTGGTCTTAAAGCAGTGTTTTTCGACGCTAGCGCGTCCATTGGCTAAGCTATTTAGTGCATCGAACCATGCCGGTAAATTTCCGATGTGTTGGAAGTTAGCCAATGTAACGCCGATCCCTAAGAAGGGAGAGGCGCAATACCCCGAAAATTACCGCCCAATTGCAGTCTGTTCTGCAATTTCCAAGGTCATGGAAAGTATGACCAACTTCCACCTGGTAAGGTATCTGGAGACCAACACCTTACTTAACGACCGGCAGTATGGTTTTCGCAGAGCTCGCTCTACAGGAGACCTCCTCGCTCTGTTAACAGGAAAATGGTGCAATTCGATTCACCATTTCGGCGAGAGTAAGGTGGTGGCTCTAGATATCTCAAAAGCATTTGATAGAGTGTGGCATGATGCATTTCTGTCAAAACTGACTGCTTTTGGTGTCGGTGATGATTTCTCTCGCTTCATAACGAGCTTCCTCAGGGTCTGCACTATACGAGTTGTTATAGACGGGGTCTCATCAAACGAGTTCAAGGTAAATTCAGGGGTGCCGCAAGGCTCTGTTCTATCTCCTACTCTCTTTCTCATCTTTATAAATGGCCTTCTATGTCAAACTTCAAACCCTATCTACTCTTTCGCGGATGATAGCAGCATTATCCATTCTTTCTCTTTCACCAGCCGGCCAAGCCTGGAGGAGATTGACACCAGGAGACAAAGCATGAACGAGTCACTCACAAGTGATCTCGTGTCAATCTCCGAATGGGGCCTCGCGAACAGGGGTAACTTTAACTCTCATAAGACGCAGTGCTGTGTGCTTACGCATAGGCGGCTGGTCGAAGGTTCTGCGCCATCCGTGTTTGTGGATGGTATAGGTATTGGGGAATCAGAAGCTCTTGATGTTCTTGGTATGAAAATACAGTGTGACGTTCGATGGACAGATCACATTTTTCATATTTCAAAAGAAGCATTCAAGTGTCTCGGCTTTTTAAGACGGTGCCCAGCTAGCCTTTTCAATCGCTGAAGAGTCTACTGCGAATCTTATGCAGAGCGTTTTTAATCGTCGACGAGCGCATTTTTTAATCGTGGAAGATAGAGCGTACGGGAGAAACTGTTACATGTAGATGATTCGTCTGCGAGAGTCTTCCACAACACAGCGAATGACGCTTGTATTAATCGTAGATAGAATCACTGAAGATTTATTTACAGATTATCTTACAAATCTTTTATTAAGAACATGAAGAATCGTCTGGGGCTCATGCAGAGATTATTTTACAACTTCTGAACTGCTCTTAATGTTATTATTATATAAGTCATTGAAAGAGTCATAAAAGGATCATTTGATGATAATTTGTCGAACCCGACAATGCTCCTACCGAGCTGTTCATTTTGCAAGCTATGTATTAAGAAATCAGTTTTAGTCAAAATCAATCAAAAATAACACACATTTAATTTATACTTTCCTTTAAAAATTTTTTTATTTTATTTTCTTAAATCAATTTTTAGTAATAAACAAATAATATCTTAAGATATCTTAAGAAACGAATTTGATTCTTAAAAATACCACTTTACACAACCGGCACGGGTCTTAATCAAAACATTAATGCAAATATCAACGAACAAAAGAAGAATAAATAAAAATCTTAACGGTTAATTGCATGAAAATAAAAACAATAACAAAAATATTTTGGCAAAAAATCGTCGATTAAACATTGCAAGACTAAAAACCAATCCTTTCAAAGAAAGATGAAAGATAAATCTTCAAAAGATCATCAGAAATATCTTTAAAGTTTTGTATATTAATCATTGCAAGATTAAACGGCGAACGTGCCTAAAAACTTAAAATAAACAAAAGAATAAACATCGTTTTGTTATTGTAACCCGTCAAATAATCATCAGGAGTTTCGTTTGGGAATTGTATTTTAGTCACAATCGTCTATTAAACAGCTCTTGGCTAGCTGGGTGTAAGACATACTTCACCCCAACTGATCTCCTCAATATATATACCACCTACATCCGACCAAAGATGGAATACAACTCTCACGTATGGGCCGGTGCTTCAAAGTCTGTTTTGAAGTTGCTCGACCGCGTACAAGAGAGAGCGAAGAAGCTCATCGGCGACAGTAGGGTAGCCAACTCTATTGACTCACTGGAGCATCGACGCAACGTGGGGTGTGTTTCACTGTTCTACCGATACTACAACGGAATGTGTTCTTGTGAAATAAGGGAGCTTGTGCCGGATAACCGTTTATTTCTGCGAGCTACCCGCTCTTCACATAGGGCACATCCTTTTGTGGTTGAGTTGTCAGTGAATCGCACCACGCATTACAGAGAGAATTCGTTCTTTGGCCGAACGGTTCGTATGTGGAACAAACTTCCAGCAGAGGTCTTTCCTGTCAGTTTTAACTTGGGGAGGTTCAAATCGAACGTCCACAAACACTACTCCCTCTATCCTCCTTCCCATAACCAACTTTCCTAGTTCTGGCACAATGCATCGCATATGTAGGGGTCATCCCCTGAGTGCTGGTCCAAGAAAAAAAAAACAAAAAAAAAACTAATGTGTGCCAATCGAATTTGGTAGTTGTTACATTCATGGGGAGAGCAATCTTCATCAGTTAAGTGGGTAAATTTATTTGAACCCTCCTTTTTTATTGTAATGTTATGAAGTATGAAACATGACATATTATGTAAAGTTATTCATTACCAAATAATTTCAAATTCAAAAAAAATTTAATTTCTCAAAATGTCAAAAGATTGCTCCACACATACTCCTGTGGAGCAATGAATATTGATAAATCTTTTTTGCCATTATCTTTGTAAGGTACCATCAAAAATTGTTCCAGCGGATAAGCTGTATATCCGAGTAAGTGAAACTCTGCTAGAAATCTTATCAATCTCCTTACTATTGCTCTCCTCATCGGGCCATTCTTCCAGACATTGGCATCGTGGCAACGACCAGAATAACCAACGGAAACGTCAGTAAATTTCATTTGGCTATGTGCAAAGGCCTAAAATCTAACATGATATAAAATAATAATAAAACAAGTAAAAGTGCTATATTCGGCTGTGCCGAATCTTAAATACCCTTCACAGATGTAATTCTTCTTTCTTGCCAAAACAGAAAGTAGGTTTAATTATAAAATCAAAATGATGTTATCGGCTACTTTTATATTTAAGAAAATGTTTAAATTTTTCGGCTAGGAAGCTAAATGTTTGGCTTTTCTTATATCTAATACCTATCAACGTCTTTCAAAAATATAAAATATGTTTAAATTACAAACAAAACAAAAAATCCGTTTCATGTAACCCAAAAAGTTCTAATTGTCCAACCGTAGAATCGTCTTTTAGATTTTGTTAGTTTTTAATACCAGTTTACTTCTTTCTGATATATAAAGTAGGTATAATTCATCATAAAAATCAAAAATAACAAATAAAATTTCTGCTTTTATGAATCGAAAAATGTCGATTTTCCAACCCTGGAACCGAATTTTTAATTTTTTAATACTAATATAATGTTTTCTGATATATAAAATAGCTTTAATTCACTAAAAAACAAAATTTGGAATTTATGTATGTACTTTTATATACCAAAAATATTTCAATTTTCCAACTCTGGAACCGAATTTATAATATTTTGATACTAGTTTAATTTTTTCTGAAATATCTAATAGGTTTAATTCACTAAAAGCACAAAATTTTGAATTTATGTATGTACTATTATGTACGAAAAATATTTCGATTTCCCAACTCTGGAATTTTTATTTTTTTACCAATGCAATTCTTAGTGAGGTGTAACATAGTTTTACTTGACAAAATAATTAAAATTTTTAAACTTTTTGGTCACTTTCATGTACCATAAAATATATCATTTGTCCAACCCTGGAGTCGAAATTTTGATTTTTTAAGATTTTAATACCAATTTTGTTCTTCCTGAATTATAAAACAGCTTTAATTAGCAAAAAAAAACAACGTCAATTGCCTTTATGTTTATATTTATGCAGAATAAATATATCAATTTCCCAACCCTGGAAACGAAATTTAATTTTTTTTAACCAATGCAACTTTTAATGAGGCATGAAATAGTTTTATTTAAGAAAAACTTAATATATATAACCATATAGGTTATAAATATAGTTTTAATTAGTCAATTGCCATTTTGGTTACATTTATGTTTAAAAAAATGTTCAATTTCCCAACCCTGAAAGCGAAATTTAAATTTTATTTATCAATGCAAATCTTCATGAAGTATAAAGTAGTTTTGTTTAAGAAAAACTCGAATTTTGCAACCATTTTGGTTATAACATGTACTACAAAGTATTGCATGTACCAAAAAAAATTAATTTTTCCAACCCTGGAAGCGATATTTAAATTTTTAAAATTTTCTTTATCAGTGCAAATCTTCATGAGGTATAGAGTAGTTTTGTTTAAGAAAAACTCGAATTTTGCAACCATTTTGGTTATTACATGTACTACAAAATATTGCATGTACCAAAAAAAAAATTTAATTTTTCCAACCCTGGATTCGAAATTTTATTTTTGAATTTTTGATACCAATTATGTTCTTCCTAAATTATAAGACAGTTTTAGTTAGCAAAAAACAAAAAAAAAACAACATCAGTTGCCTGGTAGATTACTTTCATGTATAAAAAAAATTCAATATCCCACCCCTGGTAGCAAAATTTGAATTTAAAATGTTTGATTTTTTTTTTGGCTAATGCAAATCTTCATGACGTATAAAGTGGTTTTGTTAAAGAAAAACTCGAAATTTTTAACAATTTTAGTTACTACATGTACAACAAAATACTGTATAGGCCGAAAAAAAAATTTTTAATTTCCCACCCTGGAAAAAAAAATTTATTATTTTAGTTTTTAATAGACCATTGAGGCTCCCCAAAGCACGAAGTAGGTTTAATTTACAAACATTAAGAAAAATAATTGATTTTTGGTATAAATTTTGCGTCCAGCTCTGGAACCATACTTTGGATCTTAGGAAAACCGATTTCACGTACAGACGGACGGACATCGCTCAATCGTCATGGCTATTCATAAGGATCCAGAATATATATACTTTATGGGGTACCATGTGCATATCGAAGAAATTACACACGGAATGACAAACCTATATATACCCTTTCACTTTTTTGTGAAGGGTATAAAAAGAGGATTTGCTTGCATACGTGTACCACCACAAAATTTTTTCCTTTCCGATTGTAAAAGCTGATTCCAGTGATGGGAAATTCAGTACTATTGTACTATTTTCAGTACTTTTTCACAACAAAAACACCGCAGTACCCCCACGTCATATTTAGTACTCTTTTTTTGTTTTGCTTTGTTCCCTGTTTAGAAACCTAGCACTACTATTAACATTGGCTACAAAACAAGAACATAACGAATTCACAAAATTCGTTAATCATGTTGTTGTTCATGTGTGTTTGTTGCAAAAGTTGTTGTTATTCAAGCAACCAATTATAATACGTTTTAACTATGTACATAAGTGGTTTCGATAACATGCTACTTTACACATTACTAGTCAATAAACATATTTTGCACACCACTAAGAAATAAAACATTTTTTGTCCTAGAATTTAAAATTAAAATAAAATAGTGATTTAAAACTTTGCAAAATATGGAGTCTGCTTCCAACGGGTAATCAAATGTTACATTTTGTATACTTTTATTAATTCATACTAATTCTAGAAAGAAGAAAGTCTATATTGCCGGTTTTCGAGACGAATGGAGGGAAAAGTTTCCATGGTTAGTTAAGGACAAGTTCAATGGCAAAAAGTGCGTAATATGTAATGTTGGTGTAGTTGGTGGATTGAGCCACATCAAACGGCATACCAGCCGCGAATATCACATTAATAAGTTGCAAATGGCAAAGAACACTCCGAAAATTAATACATTTTTAGAAAGCACACATTGCACAAGTACGGAATCAGCAAAAAAACTGGAAATAATGCTTTGTTTGTTTGTGGCAGAACACAACTTGCCATTTGCGATGCTTGACCACCTCAACAACATTATTAAAAACGGAATTTCTGATTCGCAAATAACTAAAAAATTTTTAATTAATCAACATAAGGCCCAAAGTATCATAACATCTGTAATCGCTCCAGAAAATACAAAGATGATTTCAACGTTTTACGGACAAAATTGAATACGTTTTACGGGAAAACAATATTCCTTTGGAAAACATGATTGGGTTTACGGCTGATAATTGCAATGTAATGATGGGACAATTTAGTGGTGTTCAGGCCAGACTAAAAATGATATTGCTAAATTTGTTCGTAAATGGCTGTGTATGCACAATTTAGACTTAGCTTCGTCTGCAGCATATTTATGTCTACCTAAAGATATTGAGAGATTCATGAAGGAAATAAGCTTTTACTTCTGTAACAGCTCGAGCCGAAAAGAACAATTTCAAAAATTTCAAGAATATTTTGGTACAGATGTACACGTGATTCTGAGGTATGCCCAAACTAGATGGCTTTCGAGACAGGCCGTGGTTGAAAGATTTTTGGAACAATGGGAACCGCTAACGTATTTCTTTAACTTGAATAACTTTGAAAGCGGACATAAAAATGAACGCCTGAAGTTTATTGGAACTGAAATCTTAAGAGTTGAAACGAAGATGTATTTTTTATTCTTGTCATATATTTTAAAAATAATTAACTATGTTAATCTTGAAATGCAGTCTGAGGAAGCAAGGATACACATTTTGCACTTTTTACAAGTGGCACGAAATTTCATTAAAAAAATGTTTTAGATAATACGCCCTTAGTAAATTTAAACTTAGATGAAAGCAATTTAGACGAAGTTATTTGCGGAGCTGCGTTAAATATATTTATAGAAACAAAAAAGGTGGATAAAGATATTGTTAAAAAAGTCAAGGCAGCGGCAAAGTCTTTTTATATAAAATTTTGCGACTCACTTCGAAACAAATTTAATTTTGAAAATAAAACTTTAATTATGATTAAAGACTTTACGCCTGAAAATGTTATTGCTGGTAAGACCAATAGTATAGTGCCCTTATTATTAAATTTGTTTCCAAATGAGGAAAAGAAATTTGAAACGATTAATTCCCAATTTCGCGCGTTGGCGGATCTCCCAGAACTAAAACAATTAAAAAAGGAAAATATTTCAATTTTTTGGGAAAATGTAAGCCAAATTAAAAACGAAATGAATGAACTTATGTTTCCAGATATATCACGTATTGCTTTCGGAAGTTTGTCATTACCCCATTCATCAGCAGCGGTTGAGCGCATATTTTCAATACAAAATGATACGAAAACAAACAAAAGAAATCGTTTGCAAGTACAAACTGTTGCCAATTTAATAAAACTAAAGATCTATTAAGATCAAATGATTCTTGTTGCTACAATTATAGCATTACAAATGATCTCATTTAGTAAATCAAACAAAGTGCCTAATAGTCTTAAAGACAGAAATTTTTTTACCTTATATATTTTTTAAATTTATTTCATAAAATTTATTCCCGATATGCACATATGTATATGTATGTTGTAATGATGTTTAATGTTTTTGATAGTGTTTACCCTGTAGCCCTTTATTTATTTTAAACAGCTGAAGGGTTCCAGCTCAACACTAGGCGTTCAAAGGAATGCCGAAATAATTGAGACTTAATAAAGAAACAAGGCAGAAGTGTGCCGGATTATGTTAAAAAATCAAGTCTGTTTTATTTAAATTTTTCTTTGGCTTATATACTAGTTTTACAAATTTAACTTAGCCCTTCTAACTTATTTTAATATTATTAAATATATTATTCGTCTCTTTCACATTTATGAAAATGTGAAAGGATTCGAATTACTTCTGTTTACTGACCAATCATAGAACATTGCATTGGAATGCACTCAATTTATTTATACACTTGAATTAGTGTCACTCAAAATATTCTGATTGATCAGCGTTTTGTAGTTTCATTACCAATTTGATATTGGTGAGAAAGAATAGTGCTTGTGTGTTACACTTTGCAAAATACACTACAAATCAGCGGTATGCATTGCACATTAGTGAAGCACACTACACCCTCACCCTTAAGAGAAAAATTATGGAGGTGATTTTTCCTTCCATCTTAAATTTTCACAATATATTAAATTACAATTATAGTTGAATATTCATATATGTACATGTTTTGCTTAGTAATAGGTTTAATTAGGTTTGTTTATTTATAAAGTAGCACACAATTATATAGGTTTTGTTTAAAATATGTTAGGATGTCTTAACTTTTTGTAATAAGTTTTCTTATATTAATTATTTATGTATATATTTTATGTTTAATTTGATTTTTTTTTTTGTGTTAATTCTATAAGTTATTTAGCAATGATTTATATGGTTTTAGGTTATTGTTATGAATTTCCTTTTCTGTACCATTATAATCTACAGTGGTGTTTACATTGTTTCTTCTTATTATTCTGTATGGTCCCTTGTACGGACTTTGGTGCTTTTTTCTATTTTCTACTTTGATTAAAACTAAATCTCCTATATCTAAATTAAGTTTATTTTGGTATTTTGTATTGTTAATTCTTTTTTCTTTAGCTCTTGATAGCATATTTTTAGCTCTATTTAGAGAGTATTTTAGTTTGGTTTTTAGTTCTAGTACATAATCTTCATAATTGTAAAATGTTCTTTCAGTATCTAAACGATCGGATGGCAAGTGTGGTATTATGAAACTCGTCAATTAGTTTGTATTTTAATATGTCATCTGATATTCTTTTTGGGGCGTTGTATATTAATATTTTTAGTTGAGGACTTTTGTTGTTTATTTTTATCTTTGCATATGATAAAATATTTAAAATGTATACAAAAGAAGATATAAATTCTTTTGTATACATTTTAAATATTTTATCATCATTACGTAATGCTACTTCATATATATTTTCTTTCAATAATTTGGATATCAGTTTTCTCAGAATCGAATCTAGTTTCGCTGAGTTATCGCTGAATCCTGCTAGCTTATTTTTACCATTTTCTTTTTTATATGTATTTTTGGAGCGTGATTTCTTCATATTCGAAACTGGTTTCGCAGAATTATCGTCACGTCCTATGTGCAAAATATTATTCTCAATTATTATATCGATATCTTCTATTTTCTCAAAATTATTAAATTGCAATTGCTTCATATATTTTATATCATTAATGGATATACATTCCCACATTTGAAGTTGATCAGACTTCTGAGAGCTGTATCTTTCCATACTGGTTTCTTCTACACGTGTTTTATTTTCTTCATTACTTTTATTTTCATCTTTATATATTCTTTTATTTGCCTCATTTTTAATTTCCTCATTATTTCTTTTCATTGCCCTTGTTGTGATTAAACCTTTCTTTTCTTTTTCGTCATTTTCTTGCGGTATCATTTGTTTTAGTGTATCTGAGTTTATTTCTATTCTGGAAAGTGCATCTGCATTAGTGTTCATCTTTCCCTTTTTATAAATTATTGTAAAATCATAATCACTTAAATCTAATCTGATTCTTGTCATTTTCGACGAAGGATTTTTATGTGAGAATAGTGAAATTAAAGGTCTATGGTCTGTAATTACTATAAATTTTCTGCCGTATAGATAGGGTTTAAAAAAATTAATACTCCAATGAATTGCTAGAAGTTCTTTTTCTATTACTGGCTTATTAATGTCATGTTTTTGTAATGATTTACTGGCGTATGAAATAGGTAAATCTTGTCCTATTTCGCCTTGAGATAGTACTGCACCTAAAGCATAATTTGATGCATCGGTTGTTAGTATGAAAGGTTTTTCAAAATCTGGATATTGTAATACAGGTGGGTTTATTAATTTTTTTCTTAACTCATCAAAAGCGTTTTGGCATTGTTCTGTCCATATGAATTTTGTTTTTTTTTTTAGCAGTGCGTTCAGATCTTTGGCAATGTCCGCAAAATTGGGTATGAATTTCCTGTAATAGTTGCAGAATGCAACGAAACGTCGTACTTCGTCAGCGTTATTAGGTATGGGATAATTTTTTATCACGTCGTATTTTGATGGGTCTGTTTTTACTCCGTCTTTTGTTATTAAATGTCCTAAATAAACTACTTCTGGTCTCAAAAAACAACATTTCTTCGGGTTTAATTTTAAATTATATTTTTGTAATCTATCTAGTACTTTGATTAAATTTTGGTTGTGATGGTTCAAACTACAACCGTAGACGATTATGTCATATACGTAGAGAAAAGCTTCTGACTCTAGTCCGGATAATGCAATTGTAAGCATTCTTTGAAAACTGTTTGATGATATTTTTAATCCGAATGGAAGTCTTTTGAATTGATAATGTCCTTGTGGTGTAGAAAAAGCTGTTAGTGGTCTGGATTGTTTGTTTAATTCTATTTGGTGAAATGAGCTAGTCATATCCAGTGTAGAAAACCATTTGGCTCTGCCAAGTTTGTCCAAAATGTCTTCTAATCTAGTTAGAGGAAATTTGTCATTTACAATTTTATCGTTCAATTTCCTAAAGTCTACTACTAGTCTCCATTTCTTTTTATCTTGCGTGTTTTTCTTGGGTACCAGGAGAAGGGGAGCATTATATGGGCTGACTGATGGTTCTATTATGTCGTCATCAAGCATTGTTTGTACTTGTTCATTTATTATGTTCGTGTGTGAATGTGGTAATCTGTAGTTTTTTATATATACTGGTGTATTGTCTGTGGTCATGAGTTCTTGGGTATAAAAATTGTTGACGGTTAATTTTTCATTTTCTAAATGAAATACATTTTGATATTTTTTGAAAATGTTTACTAGTTCTGCTTGAGCATAATTGTCGTTGTTATTAATTTGCAACTCAGCTAGAATTTTTTCAAAACGTTTGGGGTTATTGGCACTGGTGTAATTTAAGATATTGTAATTTTTTAGTGAATCTGTTCGAAGTTTAATGCCCTGTATTGTTATTGTCTCGTTCGTTGTGTTCAAAAGTTTTATGTGTATCATGCCGTTTTTGGGTGCTATTGAGTTACTTAGAAATAAACCTGGTTTTATTTCATCATTGAAAATTACGCTGTCTTCAGCTAATTAATTTAATTTAGCGCTTGTATTATCTCAGTTCTTGGTGGTATTTTTATTTGTAGTGAGGCCAGTGCTTTTGTATGCATTGGAAGAATTATGGTATTATTATTTATAAATAAAGTTATTGTAAATGTTTCATAATCTATTTTGCATAGATATTTCTTTAAAAAGTCTCTACCTATTATTCCGTCTGTTTCTATTGGAAAATCTGATTTTACTAAGTGGAAATCGTGAAATTTTCGTTAGAATATTGGTTAAATAGTTGATATTCCTACTAACTAGCACCACTTGCAAAAGTGGAAAAATTGAACAAAGAACGCTGATGAGATGGCGTAGCGGCCTCGAAGTCAGTACTGATCCGTTCTGCTGGTTTGATGATTATTGAAAAATATTCTTAATATTCCAATCTTAATATAAATTAATAAAATAGAATTTGAACAAATTCATTTATTAATAAAAAAATAATAAAAAATGGTTTGCAGTCTTGCAGATTCGAACTTAAGCCCGTTGATAAAATTAGTTTTATTTTTAATTAATAATTTTACGTAATCAACGTTTTTTTACAACTTAGAAAATATTGCTACTTCTGTATAAATATGTAATGCAGCATTATCTTTCAAACGCTTGGCTTTTTGTTTGGTGGGTAGCTCGCAAGATCAACACATACACAATTTACCAATACATTGACAGTGCCCACCACTGCTCTAAATATAATTAAAGAATAACATCAAAGAGAATTTCCTATTACTTATGCCTGATGATGTTAACAACTGGTTGCCGAAATGTTGAATAATAAAATATAATTGTAATAATTTTATATAAAGAACGACTTCGGCCTTAAAAAATAATTAAATTAATTTTTATATTAAATTGAATTAGGATTTATAGGCTAATTGTTCGAAATTTGTTTTTAAATCTCAGCAATATTTCAAGGCACAAAGGAAAGTCAACATCAGAGTTTAGTTATTCAACTTACACAGCAGAGAAGAACAGCTGTTTTCGAAAGCCGCAACACTTTCATCATCAATGCTCATGTGTATTGTGTTTGTCACCACTTATTAGGTGGCTTAGTTGAATGTGATAATAGTTCCTATTAACACAAATTTTATTATGAAAAAGGATCCGACAACTGTTTCAACCTGATGTTAACAAGTTATTTTTTTAATACCAGTGTTACCGTTTGATTATTTTCTTCATGTCCCATTTTTCTGAATTTTTTGTTCCATCATACCTAAGCCAAACCTTTTTGGTTTGAATTTTCTACTTAAGTACATGTGAACGTTTTCCAATTTATTATTGGTAGCTCAAGCCATAGCTTAAATTTGTATGTAGTAAGTATTCTGATGTTACTTACTACATATAAATTAATTTTTGTTTAATTTATATTCATGTACAAGTGTATACATATGTGATAGCGCATAAAGAAATGGACCTAAGGGTAAAAATAATAAATTTTCACTTTTTTTTTTTATGTGGATAACATCTGAGCATCGAATGAGACCGATCCCATTCCGAAAAAGTGTTCCCTCCCAGAGATATGCGCGTTTTATGAAATTGAAGTACACCAAACATACACGTATTTAAATCTTTAAAATGGCTCTGCTGAACAAAACCGGTTTTTACCCTTAGGTCCCTTTCTACTTTACGCGTCACATATGTATAATGTGACCATCCGTCCCGATTTCGGCGGGACAGTCCCGATTTCCAGTTCACCTTCCGGGTGTCCCGGAAGTTAGCTTTAAAATGGGAATTTGTCCCGGTTTCCTGTAGCATAATAAACATGTTTGAAAATTTAAACATTTTTATTCCGTACGTTTTTTTCCAAAATAGGGCAATAGATTAAACAAGAAATAAGAAAGCAAACTTTTTTTCAAATTGCTCGTGTAGATCAAAAAGTATAAACGACAAAATCTAGCAGCCGTCGCCTGAGTCAACGGCGACCTTAACTATTAATCAGCTTATTTGTTTTTCTTCAAAATTTGCATAAAAAAGCTTGTAAACATTTTAAAAGTTTAATCTTTAAAAGAAAAAATATTGTTTTCGTGCAAACGCTTTTTTACCATGGTATTTAAACATGCCGAAACGTAAATGTGCTTTTAGTGACAATTTAAAAACAAAATATCCTTTTATTGAACTTATAAATGCTCCTTCAGGAGTCAGATGTGAAAAGTGTCGAGCAGAATTTAGTGTCTCCCATAGTGGCGCCGCTGATGTCGAACGTCACATAAAATCAGAAAAACATAGAAATGCAGATAATGCAGCCGCTTCAAGCTCTTCAATGAAAAACTTTTTTAAGAAATTGGACGATCCAACATCAAAGGATTTACAAATTGCAGCTGCGGAAGGCGTTTGGGCCTACCACACAGTGCAAGAAAATCACAGTTTTCGCTCAAACGATTGTGCATCAAGGTTAATCCAAGCCTGTTTTGATCAGAAATTTAGATGCGCTCGTACGAAAACGGAAGCAATTGTAGTTAATGTCTTGGCGTGTGAAGCAATCCAAGAATTAAAACATGATCTTGCAAAGTCTACGTGTTTCACAATTTTAACCGACGCATCAAATCACGGCAATAAAAAAATATATCCTGTTCTTGTTCGGTTTTTTCAACCATACGAAGGTGTCCAAGTTAAACTTCTAGATCTTCAAGACCAACCTGGTGAAAATTCTGACATCATCGTAAATTATTTAGTCAAAGTGTTAAAAGAAAATAGTTTAGCTGCAAAATTCGTGGCATTTTGCGGCGACAATGCCAATGTCAATTTTGGAGGTGCAGCTAGACGAGGAACTAACAACGTGCTAGTTTAATTACAGTCATCACTGAAAAAAACCTTGGTGGGTATTGGATGCGGGGCCCATATAATTCACAATGCCATTAAATCTGCTGCAGATGGGCTTCCAGTAGACTATGAATGTATCATTGTAAAGATATACTCATATTTTTACATATACACCGTTCGAGTTGCAGCTCTGAAGGAGTTTTGCATCGAAACAGAAACAGAATATCAGAAAATTCTTGGCTATAGCAAGACAAGGTGGCTAGCGCTTATGCCTGGCATTGAGAGGGTTTTAAAAATGTACCAACCCTTAAAGATATATTTTTTAAGCATAGAAAAATGTCCCTATATATTGAAAATTTTTTTTGAAGAACCAACATCAGAATTGTGGCTTTATTTTTTACATGCTCAGTCTGCAGCCTTTCATCAAGCCGTCTTGAAGGTTGAAAATCAAAAAATTTCTGCAATTGAAGTGGCAAAAGAACTTAATCTGCTGAAAAATAGTTTGGCTCAGAAAGAATCTAATCAATTTATTCCATTTACAGTCCGTAGTTTGATAAAATAGCTGAAAAATAGTGGTTTAAATATTAATGAAGAATGCGTAAAAGGTACAGCAAGGGAATTTTATAAAACAAGTCGCGAGTATTTGGAACAGTGGACCTGCTTTTTCACTAAAGAATTGGAAACATTTTATTGGGCAGAACTAAAAACCATTCCTGTTTGGGAAGACGTGCATTGGATATGTTGATTGAAAAGAAATATGTTATGTGCAGTAAAGACATAGAAGTGTTTGACGAATTTTCATTGATTTCTAGCTACGTCACATCCCAAAAAGTAGCCGAATGGAATAGTTTAAATGCTTCTACGGAAACACGTTGGGTGGAAGTATTCAAACACTTTCGAACCAACAATCTCTCACACAAAAATATCTCTGTTGTTATTGAATACATTTTATGCCTGCCGGGCACAAACGCACCGGTGGAAAGAGTTTTTTCTTTAATGAATAAATTGTGGACGAGTGAAAAAACCCAGTTAGAAATTTCGGTACTGATGGCGATGTTGATAACTAAAGTAAATATTAAAAAAACATGCAGCGAATTTTTTTCCTATTTAAAATCAAAACCAGCTATTTTAAAAAAAAATTTGTTCCGTTGAAAAGTACAAAAATTTAGTGTTAAAGTAAGTGCACAAAAGAGTATTTAGAGTAGGTACGTCAAATTGAAATAATTTTTTTAGTTCATAAAAATATTATATTTTTGAATTCTCCAAAAAAAAAACTTTAAGTACAAATTAATTAAATAAGTTGAAACTTTTAATTTTTATTTTAATTAAACAAATTAAAGAATGTGGAAAGCTGAAAGTACAAAAATGTATGTTTATATACAAAAGGTGTATATTACATATAAAATTAAATTAATATTTTTTAACAATTTGTGTGTTTATTATTTAAATATTTTTGATTTTTTAAAAAGCAAAAACATCTTTGAGATTTAAAATCAAAATATGAAGATTTATTTGATTTACTTTATATTAATAACAACTTTTCTGTTGCATTACTCTTTATAAAATACTTTTAACTCAATTTGCAATATATGTACCTATGAAGAAAAAAAATTTGTTTCCTTAAAAAAAAACAAAGTACAAATTAAATGGACTAATTTTTATTTTAGCAAAAAAATTAATAGAAGGTACAAAATTGAAAGTAGCAAAATTTGTATAATTTAAACTTGAATTAATTTTGTTTTGTTAAGTTTTTTTTAACATGTATGCTATGAAAAAGGTTTTTTAATTCTTTAAAATGTAACAAATGTTTGAGATTAAAATAAGATTTTAATTTAAATAAATTTGTTTTAACAACAACTTTTTTCTTCCAATACTGTGAAAAGCGTTTAATTTAATAAATGCAACTTGTTTAAAATTTATATATCTTGTTCGTCACTTGAAGATTTCAAAACTGGTAGTGTAAAAAAACTGGGCAAAAATTATTTTGCGGTGTCCCGGTTTGAGTTACAAAAAAAAATGGTCACGTTACATATGTATGTATATCAGTGGTGGGCACCGTCAATGAATTGGTAAATTGTGTATGTGTTGAGCTTAAGAGCTACCCACCAAACACAAAGCTAAGCGTTTGAAAGATAATGGTATATTTATACATAATTTGCAATATTTTCTAAGTTGAAAAAAACGTTGTTTACGTAAAATCATTAATTAAAAATAAAACTTTTTCTAAATAAACAGTCAAATGAAAAAATTGAAAAAGAGGACAATAATTTGTTACGTTTTCCATTCAAGAAACAATAAATAAATAAAAGAATGGTTGCTTGCTAGAGCATAACACTGCATATTCACCAAGAACAAAAAAAAATACGCGGTTGGATGTATCAAACTTAATAAGTTTTGATATTTGTCGGCATGGAAGATCATTTTCATATGGGAAACATATTCAATATATTTTTGACAAGATTTTACACAGACTAATTAATAAGACTAAGTGTATTACTAAATTAAGAGAGGAAAATTGTGTAAAAGCCATTGTATGTTATCGAAAGCATTGTTGATGACAAAATATTTTCGCATATCATCATAACTGAATTTGTTTGCTGGGCAAATATTCTGGAAAAAAATATAACAAAATTCGTAAGCATCCAGCGTTGTCAACTCAGTGCTTTTAGCACTGTTTTTAGTGCTTTTTAAAATTTATTACGCGAAAAATTTTGGCTTCAGTGCTTCTTGGTTTTTAGTACTTATTTTGGTGTTTTTTTTTCATTCGGTGGCACCAGACAATAAAAAACAGGGACCGGAAATAAGAGTTATTTTTAAATTTTTAAGAAATAAATCATACATAAATGAACATCGTAGAAAACTTTTAATTACGCCATCATGATTTTTAAGCGAAATGCATCCAACATATTGCATGATTTTTAAATTTTTGATTTTTATTTTAACAATCATAAGTAAGAGTTATTTTTGATTTTTATTTTTTAAATGAAAAATAAGAGTTATTTTTGATTTTAATTTTTTTAAATGAAAAATAAAAGTTATTTTTGATTTTTATTTTTTTAAATGAAAAATAAAAGTTATTTTTGATTTTTATATTTTTAAATGAAAAATAAAAGTTTTTTTTGATTTTTATATTTTTATATCAATAATAAAAATCAATAAAAAACTCTTATTTATTTGTTGATGCCGTATGTATTATAATATGCTGCTTCATTCAAATTTCTATATGAATATAATATATTATGTGACTTATCCATTATCAGCTATAAAAACATGAATGCATAGAAATAGCTTATAAGTTTTGGCTGCCATTCAAGTCAGTGTTAAGAGGTCGTTTTCAGGTGTTCAACTTTACCATCATAATTGATTTTGAATGTTCCTCAGATAAATTATATCTCAAATCTCCCAATATTAATCTGAGTGCTGAAAATGACCTTTCTACACTCACTTGAGTGGCAGGTACAGAATGAACAATTAAAGCTAATTTTCGAAGCCATGGAAACACAAACATATTCCTGATAACAAATTTTGCTATTAACCTTTTATCCTTACCATATTCCAATGCTGAAGTAGAACCAGTTTTTAGCTCAATGAATCTTTTAAAAAGAAAAATTAGAACCGAATGTCGCTGCATTCGGTTAATGCGCTTTTACAAATCAAAAACGGACTTAAAAGGGAAAATTCTTGTTGCGAAACGTACGAAATTCCAGATGAGGTCAATATTCATATTAATACAAAAATGGTTTATAAAACGTTGGAATATGAAATAAAAACGGTATAATGGGCAGATGACCGTGATGAGGAATTCACGGACTTTGATATTGACCTTTAACAAATACAAATTGAAATTCATTCGTTATTACATAAATATATTTTCTTATTTTAAACGTTATTTTACTTTTGTTACCTTAAAGGAAATAAAATATGGCAGAGAAAGTGCATCACTTTAAAAGTTTACAGGAGAATAAAAAACATTGTAAAATTTATTGCATTTTCTATGACAATATTTACAATATGTTGAGTTATATTTTAGTGTAATATGAGAATTATTAGAAATAGTAGTAAATGAGCTAATATTATACTGGGTTTTTTGATCTCTTTATAATTATTATTGTACTCTATTATTTTTAAACTTAAGGTCTCTTTATTTTTATTGGAAATTAATTATTTAAAAATAATTAATTTCCTGAAGAAGTCACACAACGGAGTGACGAAATATTGAAAAATAAAATATTTTAAATAAAAATAAAGAGACCTTAAGGTTAAAAATAATAGAATACTATAGTAATAAATGATCTCTTATATTATAAATTTTTTGTTAATAAATGTGTAAAATAGAAAAAAAAAATAAAATCATATTTTAAATAAAAGGCAATTAAAATAAAAAAATATTTATATTTAGTGCTTTTTTTAAAAATTACGCGTTTTTTGTTCGACTTTGGTGCTTTTCAAAATTTTAAAGTTGACAACGCTGTAAGCATCCGCCTGATATTCATTCGTCGCTGTCTCATCGACGACTAAATTAAAGAGGGTAAAGGCCGAGTCAGATAGAACTTTTTCGCTTTGCGTGACGTTTCTAACTTTAACAGAAAAGCGCAAAGCATAAGGTGTATGTCACAATAAAAACTTGGACTACACCCGTGTATTGTTTCTTTACCATAAAAAGTGGTTGATAATTTTGTTATTATACATATTTTTTTAATATTTATTGCATAAATTATACATATATATTTAGCTTTTATTAAAACACATTCAGATATTTAAAACTTAAGTCCGAATTTGGCAAAAGAAAAAAAAGATTCCCGCTGATTGTCATAGCACGCAAAAAGATGAGAGTTGTCCAACTTTACGCTTCGCGTTACGTTAAAAGTACTTTATGTGACATGTATCATATAGGTATATATATTTCATCTTAAATGTCAAAGCGAAACTATAACGCAACGCGAAGCAAAAGTTTTATCTGACACGGCCTTAAGAATACGTGTGAATGATCTCAGCACAATTGTGCTATGAAACGCTCGTATCTGATGTGTATACCAGTGGTGTTCAAAAATAAAAGTGAAGATGTATTGGTGAGAGATTTTGCCCAGCAAACATAATGTCAAACGCTTAAAATAAGAAAAACAGACAGAGTTTTTGCCATATATAAACAACTTATTAAGTGAATGTAATTTTAATTTTAAGAAAAAAATATCGGGGACCGTAAATAGCAGTTATCAATATCAAAAAATAGAACAGTTATATTGAGACCAAAACAAAAATAAATCTATTTAAAACAGTTTTTATGTAAGATTAAAACTTGAATGTTATGAGAAGTTATCATAAAATACTTTTCACATTTCATTCCGTGAACGTGTATGTTTTTATTCAATTTCGAGATTAATTTTTGTGTTCAATTGTAATTGAATCGCTTGTGTTTGCTATGCTTCGTCCAACAAGAAGCAACAACAATGCTTAATAAATTTCTGAATTAAATGACAACAACCATCCGCATGTGTTCTCATCGCTTGCTCAACGACGACTGAATGAAAATTTTTATAAGAGCATAACAAATGTGTGTAAATTTTTTAAACAATTGATGTATGGGCTGAACACCACTGGTGTATACATAGAGTGCTGTGCACAACAAAAGCAACAAGTTCTTTTGTAGTTAATATTGTCTTATATAGCGAGATGTAACTAAAACAGGGATCTGCAAAACACCGCACAAGGCGAATTCACTACTAGGTGGCCTTAATTCAGAAAATGTCGATCAGCTGATACCAAAGCAAAACTCACGGGCTGTCAAACTCTTCAGTATCTCCATCACAATCGCCATTTTTCTTACATCTTTCTATTTGACAGCTCGTGATATTTTTCTGCAGGGTTGCAAATCGAGTTCACCTAGTAGTGAATTCGCCTTGACACCGCACATGTGCGAATGCTCTCTTACTAATGAAGAGAGCATGAGAAGATAATTTGTATTTTTATTTAATAAAATCATTTAGTCTTGTTGGATCATTCATGCGAGCAGTTTGTCTAGTCGCTTGTTTCTTTTCCCAGGGTTGCCATTTAGATTTTATATAATTCCTATGAGCAGGTTGTGTAGTAGCTTGTTACTAGACAACACTGAATAAAATGTTTAATATAGAATGGGAGAATGCAAGTGGTAAAGCGAAATCATTCGGTATTTTTGTTACTTCTTCTTTAACATCATGTAGTTATATATTATTAAAAACGGCTACTGAGGTGTATTAGTAAACTTTCAAAAATATATATTCAATAATTTTGTTATTGAAAGTTTTTGAAGTTCATTTTAATCTCGTCAACTTACTAATCTTAGTTACGTTATTAACACATCAGTATTTATTTTGTATTGATGAAACGTGAAAAATAGTTAAATTTGTTATTCCTATCTTGCAGCTGATAGTTGAATTCTGTTATATTAGCCAAGAACGTAAAATCTAAGAAATGTTTTTTCTTGAAAATTATAAGAATCTCGTTTGTATCTTTTAAAGGATTTTTCTCTATATATAAAATCACATATTAGCGATGAACCTTTCAAAGTGACGTCCGTATTTCATCAGAATTATTTTTAAAATTTCGATTAATTATTTTTGTGGCAACTTTCATAGTGATCTCATAACGCAATATTTTTTTGTGAAAAATGTCTGTTCAATTAACAAAATCTTGCAAAACTCACATTGCCATCATCAGTGCATACTTAATTTATTACACTGCAACCAACATTTCTTACTGGATTTCGAAATGTTGCTCAACGTATAATCAACATGAAAAAAAAAATGGATTATTTTTATTTATTTTTTCTTAAACTATTACTTCTTTTATAATTATGGATTAAATAAACTCATATACTTAAAGCGTTTCTTTGAATTCTTCTGAAATCTATTTTTATTTCGTGATTTTCTATTTTTTAGAGCTTAAAATATATCTGAAATTAATTTATTACTTACGGTTTAAAACGCATCAATGGTGCAATTATTAATTTTTTGAAAATATGAAATTTACTCGGATTTGGTTTACAGAACAGGACCGATGATTTTGTTTTACGAGTACCAATTACATAATTAGCCCTGAATAATAATTACAAAAATTCGAATTAAAGTTTTACAAAAATTATAAAACATATAATTATCCAATTTAAAAATATAATTACGTAATTTAAAGAGAATTTTATATTGTTTATTTTCAAAATAAAAAAATAAAAAATTTTGTTTACCTTCCAAGCTTTCATTAAAAGTTTATTTGACATTAAGTCTTTATTTGAGTACAAAATAAAATAACAAATTAAATGGTATTTTTAATATATTTATATCACATGATGCGACTTGTGATTTTTTTTAAATTTGTTCCGGGACAGCAGCAAATATGTCCTGGAAACCCTAATGCAATGAGAGATAAATAAATTACGCTCAAAATCAAACAACCAACACAAACATAAATGTGAATGTATGTGTGTGGGGATCCCTGAACTAAAATAAGAATGTTTTTATATGTACAATTATTTACATTTAAATATGCTAACTAAATTATTATATAAAAAATATTATTATATCAATGATTATTTAAATATTAAATAAAACAATTCAGGTTTTCATATTAAAGTGTGCAAAACAAAAGCAACAAATCAATATTTCGTATATGAACGCCGGCATGCATTCGACAAGATTTTCAATTATGACGTCCTCCTAAATGCTTAACGAACACTTTTGTGGACTCATACTTTTTTATCAATCTCATAATAACATTGTTGATGACATACAAAGTGATTTATTAAAATCTCTCAGACTTTATCAATTGGAGTTCTCGATTCTTTTATAGGGTTCGAACAACTACATCAAACACCCCTAATCACGTGAGAATCGGTTGAAAATTAAAATAATAGTGTTTTATTAGAATCACGTTGCAGTTTTAAGCTCGAAAGCAAATTGTGTACTGATATAGAAAAATGTTTGTTAAACATGAGCAAACTTATTTAGAGCATATGTATGTGTGTGTGTAGCCCGAATGTGACCGTACCGGATAACACATATGTACATACCATTTGCATAGTACCTGTGCTCATTTTTAATGCACATCGAAATGAATCACCTTTTAGAAATTTATATGAACTTATACATATGTATGTATGAACATTAGGGTGTCCCAAAAATTTTTTTTTTCTGATTTTCATAAGCGCTCAATCAAAATTTAAAAGCTTATAGGGTAAAGTATTTTTGGTTTTTTTTAAAGAATTCTCGGAATAGGTCTAGAGGTCGCGCAAATGGAGTTTTCATAAAAAACCGGAGTTTTCGGCGTTTTTTCTAATTTTACTTATAACTTGGTTAATAACCACGGGTTTCTTCACTCCTGAGGAAACAGTTTTAAAGAAAAGTATCCAAGCTTTATTCCTGTGTGAAAAACTTATAAGTTTTGGTGATGAGTTTGCTTATTTAGATACCCTAAATTACAATTTTTCGTAGTTTTTTCAAAAATTTTGTAATAACGCTTTACAAGTTTTTAAGTTTCAATGAAAGCGAAAAAAACTAATGATGCAGTTTGAAAGACAAATTAATTCTTATTAATATAAATACAACAATTTTTAAATTTGCTCTTACCGTTTCTGAGTTATACCCGTTTTTATCTTTATACCCAGTATATGTTTTTATAAGCTGTTTGCCAGTTACCAATCATACCCAATCAATTAAAACACCAACTTTTGTTTAGCTCTGTGAAAAATCATTTATTGAGGCTCTTGCGATGTAGTTCTACAACTTGCAATAAATTCTGGAAATCAGTTTCAGAAGTTGTGACATTAATATAAGTATTAGCCAAAGCCACACCTCGTTCTGCGACATCATTTACCACTTGTAAATGTTGAACTTTTTTCTTTGCATCTTGAAATGACTTGTTACTTTTCCAATTCTCTGGATCTATTTTAAAAAAATCGATTGAAATATTGCAAGCTTCAAAAAAAGTTAGACTGGCTTTTGAAATGAATTGTTGAATTTCCTTATTTCTAAAGTTTTCTTCTGTTAAAGTTACATTTGCTACTTCATAATCGCTGCATGGAGTATCTGCATTTTTTTTTTGTCATTAAACGCAAACTTTTGGTGTCGATACGTTCATCAAAAAACGATAAGGCAGCCAATTTCGGAGTTAAGTACCACTGATGACCTAGAAAAGTTTTAAGCGAGGCTTGTGCAACTGCTTTATTAATAATTTTATAACTATCCAATTCCTTTAATAGGCTCAGATCATTGAGAGGAGCGTATCGAGGGCACTGGCAGAGGTACCAATATTTTATGTATATATTCTTAAAATAAATGAACTAAATTCAAGTAAGGCATCAATTGTTGTGTTGTCTATATAACATTGCAACTGGTTTCGGAAAATGCATATTTTCAAAGAATATATGATTTTCATCATCCAGCGAAATTGAAATGAAATAATATTTTATTTATTCGCAGAAATCTACTTAAAGACCCAACTATAAAAATTTATGGAAATATACAAAAATTATAACGAAAAAAGTATCACCATTTTTAAGTTACAAACTATAAAAATAGTGTAACTCGGGAACTGTAGGACCAAATTCCATTTTTCTTCTTCTTAATTGTTTAGAACTTATCCGTTTTCAAAATCGCCTCACTAGTTTTTATACCTTCCATATAAATTTGAAAAGTAATAAACCGTTTTTTTACAGAATTTTTCAAAATTGCAAAAATACTTAATATCTGGAATCGTAATGGACTAAAATATTGCCGAAACTTAAAGTTTTTGCATATGGATATAAAGTTTGGAAAATTTTCTTTAGAAATATTTGTTAAAAAAATTAAATCAACGTGGTGATTGACAAAGTTATGAGTCAAGTTTGAAAAAAGGTCGAAAACCCTGATTTTTAACAGAGATTTGATTTGCGCGACCTCTAAACCTCTTCCTAAAAATCAAAAAAAAATTCAAAAATAGTGGACCCTATAAGTTTTCAAATTATGCTTGAGCCTCTGACAAAAAAATATTTTGGGACACCCTAATGTACATGCGGTGTATGTGTACCTAAGTATAAATTCATTATTGTACGTTTTTAAAAATTGTACAAATTTATGACTGTGTGGGTAGGTACGTAACATATTTTTTCACTTGTAGATAGATTGTTGTAGTTTACTTGGAGTACCACAATGTGTGTGCGGTTGTGTTCTTTATGTTACTATTCGTATTATTACGGTTTACCTTGGCACGCGCCTTATCTTGCATTTGTGTCTTCGCGCTCACTCACTGGTTAAATAAAAAACTATCCCGCGCGTGCTACATCACATCATAATTAACATCATGCTTCGCTTGAGTTTCTGTAATATACACGCACACTCATACAAATGCATGGAGCATCCAAGTGTAGCGAAAAAACTGTTTACGAGTAATTCACTACATAAATACATACATATGTATGTATTAGACCACTGCATAAATGTATTTGAAGAAAAAAGTACTCCTAATATGGCAAAGCTTGTATATAGTTTCCTACTGTAATGTACTTATTTTCTAAAATAACAACATCAAAGAACAATTTTGTTGTTTGGTCAATTATATAAGTACTTCGCAATTTTATGTTCCAGTCTTTTATCAAATATGTCGAGTAAGAATTGAAGATCGAACTTCATGTTCTACAACGTGAAGGTTTACAGATAAAAGACATCTGTTAAGTTTTAGTCTGAATTTAATTGTCTGCATAGTTAAGGTGGTTAATTTAACATAAGTAATTTTAGCAAAAGAAAGATTAATCCATAGTGGTTTAACACAAAACTTAATAAAAAGCATCAAAACTTGATAAATCGATTTTAAAATTTGTATTTATTCAAATAATATAATTTTTAAATCTTGTACAGATCATTGACTAATCTGCAACAAAAATTCATATCAAATACAAGTGGAATTACCTAAAAAAAAATATTTTCTCAAATTGTGCGAAAACACAAAAAGTGGATTTATCAAGTTTTGAAAAAATCCTCTTAAATTTAAGAAATAAATATATTAATAGCGTAAGTATTGCAAACGTATAAAATTATTGCATCACTTTTCTATTCTCTGTTAAAAGACTACCAAAATGAACACTTCTAGAAAATAATAACATCATTATGAAACTTAACATTGCTGTTAAAAGTATTTGAAGTACAACGAGTAGGAACATAAAATTTGAGGAACTTATTTTTCTTATGTTCTCATTTTTGTATGTTCCGTACTTACTGAACAAGTACGAAGTCGGCTACATACACGTTGGTATTCGTCCATCAAACCTTCTCTTCTCTTCATTACTCGCGTTTTCTTCGAATGTCGACTTATCCGAAATCTTATTCGTTGCAGACTCTTAGTATGCAAGAAATGTCAGTTCCGAATTTCGGTTAAATGAAATCTGTTTCGTTTAAACAAATTCTGTATGTTTGAAATTGTCCTATAAAAACAAGATATGCCAATAAAAATAAATCGGGTGCCATATAACCTCATTCGATAAGGATCGGAAATTCACAATTTAAATGTAAATTTCGCTTGATTTGAAAATTTGCCGTTGAAAATTTCGAAAAAGTGGCATAAAAAGGGCATTTAAGAAAAAAAAGGAACAAAAAAGGGTATTTATAGTAAAAAAAGAGTAATATTTTTAACAAAACTATAACATTTATTTCAATTTAAAAAAAAAGCAAAAACTAATTACAACAATTTTATAAACACATTAGAGTAAAATAAAATTAATTAATATACTTAAATTATAAATTCACGTTAAAACTAAAAAACAATTCACAGCTATATCCAATATAAATCATATTTAAAATAAAATAAGTTACTTTTACAAAACTTGTGATAATGTTTATCACTTTTTAGAAATACTTATTCTATATTTTGTAATTAATTATTCACTTGGAGTCCATTCTTCCTGCTCCGATTCGGGCAAATTGAGGGAGGAAAGCATGGACTCACAAGTTTCTGTTTTAAGTTTGTTTCTAAGTTTACTTTTAATAAGTGCCAGTTTAGAAAAAATTCATCGTTGCCAATCCTTAAGCCGAAACACATACATAAAACAAGGCATACTCACAGCTGATCCACATTTCATTTAACACAATTGTCAAACTTTATATGAAAAAAAATAGGTAAGCATGGAATATGACAGTCGGATGCAATTTTTATATGTACGCTCACAAAACTAATGTATGGATTATGTATTCAACACACACACATATATATATATATATATATATATATATATATATATATATAAATATATATATATATATATATATATATATATAAATATATATATATATATATATATATATATATATATATATATATATATATATATATAAGATAAGTGTACTGAGAACTTTCGTGAGGAACATTGGAACTTTAATTCATTTCCAAAAAGGGTCAAAAAGTGGCATACATTTTGTTAAAAGATACAAAGGTATAAATTAAAAAAGGCTCATAAAAAGTGTCATTGCCATGAAAAAGGGTCAAAAGTGAAACTTTAGTATCTCAACGGCAACGCTGAATACAGTAAAAACTTGATAGTCCGTATAATTGATTGGAGCCCATGATCTGGATTATCAAATTATCCGGATTACCGAATTACATATAACAATTAAAAGTGATGTATTAGGCTGTGCCGAGTCTTAAATACCCTACACTGATGTACTTCTTCTTTCCTTCTTTCTTTCTAAATAGAAAATAGGTTTAATTTAAAATAAACAATATCTTGTTATCAGTTACTTTCATATCTAAGAAAACGTTTACATTTTTCGGCTAGGAAGCTATATGTTTGGCTCTACTTATTTCTAATAACTCTCAACTTCTTTAAAAAATATTAAATATGTTTAATTTACAAACAAAAAGAAAAAATACGTTTCATGTGCCACAAAAAGTTCTAATTGTGGAACCCTAGAATCGTCTTTTAGATTTTTTTTTGGCTTTAATACCAATTTACTTCTTCCTGATATATAAAGTAGGTATAATTCATCATAGAAATCAATAGTAGCAAATTGTATGGTTACTTTTATCAAAAATTTGGATATTCCAACCCTGAGATTCTATTTTTAATTTTTTGGTTTAACTCTTCTCGAAGTATAAAAAAGATTTAATTCACAAAAAACAAAATTAGGAACTTACGAGTGTATAGGTACTATCATGTACTAAAAAACTCGATTTTCCAACTCTGGAACCGAATTTTTAATACCAATTTAATTCTTCCTGAAGTATAAATTAGGTTTAGTTCACTAAAAGAACTAAATTTGGATTTTACGTGGCTACCAAATATATTCGCTTTTCCAACTCTGGATGCGAATTTTTATTTTTCTTTTTACCAATGCACTTCTCTTTTACTGCACTTCATAGTTTTACTGGACAAAATATTAAAATTTGTAACCTTTTTGGTCACTTTCATGTACTACAAAATATTGCAGTTGTTGATTTCTTTTTAATTTTTGATACCAATTTTGTCATTCCTGAATTATAAAATAGTTTTAATTAGTAAAAGAAACAACGTCAGTTGCCTTTTTGATCACTTTTATTTATAACAAAATATTTCAATTTCCCAACCCTGGAAGTAAAATTTTATTTTTTGTTTGTTTTTTTACCAATGAAACTCTTAATGAGGTATAAAGTAGTTTTATTTAAAAAAAAACTTAAAATTTTATAACCATTTTGGTCATACAAAATATTGCACTTGTCCAATCCTGTATTCGAAATTTTGATTTTTTAAATTTTGTATACTAATTTCGTTCTTCCTGAATTATAAAACAGTTTTAATTAGCAAGAAAAGGAAACAACGTCAGCTGCCTTTTTGGTTACGTTTATGTATAAAAAAGAATTTTCAATTTCCCAACCCTGGAAGCAAAATTTTATTTTTTTTACCAATGCAACTCTTCGTGGGGTATAAAGTGGTTTTATTTAAGAAAAACTTAAATTTTTTACAATTTTGGTCACTTTTATTTACCATCCCTAGAAAAAAAGTTTTTTTATTTTTAAATTTTAATACAAATTTGATGTTTCCCAAAGAATGAAATAGGTTTGATTTACAAGCAAACAAAAAAATAATTGGTTTTTGGAATCGTGTTAGAATTTTTGTGAATTTCAATACCACTCTATTTAAGTTCATTTTCAATCAGTCCAAGAACGAAATCTCTTGCTGTTCTGAAGGAAAACCGATTTCACATACAGACAGAAGGACAGACGCACACCGCTCAATCGTCATTGCTATTCATAATGATCCAGAATATATATACTTTATGAGGTCCCATATTAATGTTGAGGAAATTACACACTGAATGACAAACCGATATATACCCTTTCACTTTTTTGTGAAGGGTATAAAAAGAACAAAAAACTGAAGGTATTTTGCACAAACACTGAACTTCAAAAGAAAAAACCAAGAGAAGAAAAAAAATTTTCCACATAAATGTTTATTTTATTACTTTTCTATGCTTTAGGAAAAAAAACATGGAAAATAGTTTGCTTTTGCAGCAGAAAAAATATAAAATATGTTTTTGGAGTAACAATTAATAGAGATTAGCACCTTACAATATTTTGTGTACAATCAGCATTATAAAGTTGCAATCAATCCGGATTATGGAGTACGCAATACGAGTATAATGAACAACGACGTCCGGATTACCGAATAATTCAGATTAGCTATGTCCGGATTATCAAGTTTTCACTGTAATAACAAAAAAGAATTATTTAAAAAATATGTACTTAAAATATAGTAGGCTCAATAAAATTTATTATGGATCATCACTATATTACATATTTTCATCTTGTTCTAAATGCAATAACTCCTCTCTAATCTCCTGTACGGTTATATAACTTTATAACTGTTTCTGCTGCTACATTCGACCATGATATTTTGAAAATCTACAAGCATCTAAAATATTATTTTTTTTTAAACTCTTCAAGAGAAAATTTATTCACATTCCAGAAGTTTAAGTTATATTGATATGATAACTCATCGATGTTGGGTCTTGAAAGATCGGATAATTGCTTGATCTAATATATAGCTTTATAAACTACAGATATTCCAAGAAAAATACGTCCTAATTAAATGGGTTTTTGCTTAAAAGGTTTTTGGTAAGACATACATATCTGTGGAATAATGTTGAAATAGTAGTACTATGTTCTTATTGCGAAAAATGTAAAATGAATTTGGCAATAAGTTTCTTCCAAGAAATAAGTTTCTGGCAACATTTCTTCTTTAATTGCGGAAAAACATGAGTCGTACTTCTTTCGCCCGAAAACATAAGAATTCTGTGTATATATAAAATAATGTTGCATTCAAGCAATAAAAGTCATGAAATAAAAAAAATCGCGCGGACTATTATTTTTCATAAATAAATGGTGCTTAAGAATTTTTGCACAGTTGAATATACAGGGTGCCCGCCGGGAAGGTATATTACTCTGTTGTTTATAATGATTAAATGAAAGAGAATGGATCTTCCATTGATCAATGATTTATTTAATATCGGCAATTATGTATGGAATACAATATCAGATAAATGTCCGCCTCTATTAGCCTCAAAAATGCAAGCCCTTTTGACCACATTTTTCATTACATTCCCACACATTTCACGCGGTATTTCATTAATTTCATCACGAATATTTTGTTTGACTTCTGGTTTGTTTGCATAAACCTTGCTTTTCAGATATCCCCACAAAAAGAAGTCCGGAGCAGTCAAATCAGGCGACCATCTCTTGAAATAATGGTGAAATGGTTTATTGAATATTTTTCCATAATAAATTTGCCACGTGTCTACTTCACGACTGCCAAATATGAACTGTCAAGACTAATGTTTATTTTTCATAAATAAATGGTGCTTAAGAATTTTTGCACAGTTGAATATACAGGGTGCCCGCCGGGAAGGTATATTACTCTGTTGTTTATAATGATTAAATGAAAGAGAATGGATCTTCCATTGATCAATGATTTATTTAATATCGGCAATTATGTATGGAATACAATATCAGATAAATGTCCGCCTCTATTAGCCTCAAAAATGCAAGCCCTTTTGACCACATTTTTCATTACATTCCCACACATTTCACGCGGTATTTCATTAATTTCATCACGAATATTTTGTTTGACTTCTGGTTTGTTTGCATAAACCTTGCTTTTCAGATATCCCCACAAAAAGAAGTCCGGAGCAGTCAAATCAGGCGACCATCTCTTGAAATAATGGTGAAATGGTTTATTGAATATTTTTCCATAATAAATTTGCCACGTGTCTACTTCACGACTGCCAAATATGAACTGTCAAGACTAATGTTTACCAAAATGGCAGCAAAAGCAAGTAGTATACCTTTCCGGCGGACACCCTGTAGTACTAAGCTTAGGCGAAAAAAAGTGCTTGGAAATAGGTGCAAAGGAATAAATAAAAATATATCATATTAATTAAGCAATTTTTTCAATTAAACAGCATGTGCTTCCCAGAATTCGACTTACCATTCTCTTAACAATATTACATGTATGTGTGTATGCTTTACAACTAATTCTAATGGGTAATTTTTTAAGAGCTTTTGATTTAAAAAATATATAAAATCTAGAAATCTTGATGTGAGTCGATTGAACGATCGATATACATAATTCAACGTTTAAAAATAATTTCATGTAGATGTTGACCGCGGGCTACGCCCCAAATGATTCATATGGTAGATCCAATTTTGGCATACTCTCTCTAATATATAAGCCATTTCTTCACTAATACATTCTTCAATATTGGCTTCCAGTGCATCAACCGTTGCATGTTTGCCCATATAGACACGAGCCTTAACATATTCCCACCAATATTGTATACAGGCGTTAGATCGCACTATCTGGACGGCCAGTTGAGAGACCTAAAAAGTAAAATAAACTGTTCACCGAACTCGCTTTTCCATTAAGCCATTGTTCAACGTTCTGTGCGGGATGTGGTACCCTCTTGTTGAAACCACATGTCGCCATTCACAGTAACGTTCTTGCGATAGTCGTTTTTGAAAAATTATGTTTCCGGATCATAATCCACATCAAACAATGCATTTTTCGGATGGCATTGACAGCTCTTGCGATTTGTTTGGCTGTCCGCGTATCCATTCAATCAGAAAAGAACTTCGATGCTGCAACCGTTGTTAGTTCGTAAGTAAGTAAAAGGGTGCTGTTGACTGAAGTAGCTAAAGCGAGACTATGAAGAGAAGTGTCTAGAGTTCGACTCCGCGCTCAATCATGAATATTGTGTTGAATTCTTCTGATCAGCGTTAGTGCATGGTTGTGTTAGTTGTTTCCCGCCTGTTTCAAGGATGAAGACATAGCACTGGTCGCTGAACATAATTGCCAGCGATTGACACTATCATGTACTAAAGAGAAGAGGAACAGCACCTTTTGTCGTTCGCCCTGTAGCAAAAAATTAGCAGGCGAAGTGGAAGATTGAAATAACTACAAAAAAATTTCTATGATCTCATCTACCTTCATCTGTCCTCTCATTACCAAATTGAACTTGTTTAACAGTAACACGTTAAACGAAAACAGCTAAACTACCAAGAAAGTCAAAA
Source organism: Linnaemya tessellans (assembly GCA_951800035.1). NCBI lineage: Eukaryota > Metazoa > Arthropoda > Insecta > Diptera > Tachinidae > Linnaemya > Linnaemya tessellans. The sequence goes on along the minus strand of OX637537.1, from coordinate 13,686,961 downwards.
CTGCTAAAACATTACCCTTTAGATCGTGGAGTTCTGCTAGAATTAGTGGCTCAGTACTTCATTTCTTCCGTGTTAAAATGTGTTATTTTTGAATCGATTAAAATCATATTTTCTTAAAGAGTCGTCATGTTTATTATGTTAAGCCATATTGCGGCTTTCTTTAAAAATCGTTTGCCCTTAAAATTTTATCAGCTGACTTATTATGTGTTGATATAGCATCAGCGTTAAAAAAAACGTACTTTTAATATAATATTTGTTACAAAACTATAAAAATTTATATCTGAAGCCCTTTCGTGCATGCAAATTTTTTAAAATTTTATTTTATTTAGTATTACATTGTCTTAAAAAATATTTCAATATGTACGAATGAAGTGCAAAGCGACTTTGAAAGAACATCATACTCAAGACTTTGCAAAGTAAACTTTATCAGTTGCCTTTCCACATTCTCAAAATTATTTTGTATTTTTTCTTTGATTTTCACACTCCACCAATTTGTGTTTCCACAAAGTGATACTGCACATAAAACAAGAAGCAGATAATTTTTAATGTCACTGACCGAAGCCGAACCCTTTCTATTGACATCGGCAAAGTGAATAGTGTAGACGAATTGTTGACGTTGACACCGCAAATATTCGATTAAGTGTTGACTCTTCTACTCAGGTGGAGAAGGGGCTCCCTTCAGGGTATATGTTAACATAAGTAAATATGTATATATATATATATATATATATATATATATATATATATATATATATGTATATATATATATATATATATATATATATATATATATATATATATATATATGTATATATATATATATATATATATATATATATATATATGTATATATATATATATATATATATATATATATATATGTGGACCAGGAATGTCAGCGTCATAAATATACAATAAATAAAAAGAGGCTGGTTAAAATAAACTGGAGCCACTGTATGTACATACTACATCTTTTAAAAAATTTCTTAAAGCAGCCTTAAAGTAGGCCTTTACAAATATTGTTTATTTAAATTTTAAACTAACGAAACGTTCAGGTAAAAAATAGAGACATATTTTAAAATTAAATATATTTTAATCTTCTGAAGACTCCATCCGAGGACAACATAAATAGAATATACAACTTCCTCCAGCATTTGGGACTATTGAATAAAATTTAGTTTCTATTTAATTTTTTGGGCCGATAGCCATTAGTTGCTAGTGCCTTCACTTCTTTTTGTTTATTGTAATTTTAATTATAATAGACTTGAAATAATAATAATAATAATAATAAATATATTTTTTTGTTGCATAAAATTAGCTGTGATCCACTGAATGTTGACTTTATTTGCCTATTGTAAACTTCAAATTATGTATGTATATTTATTCATCAATTAGATGATGTAACGACACTCTATGGCTGGTGGCTGGGGTAAGCTCAGCGGAGCGCCGCGGCGTTCAGTGTCGTGTCACATAGATAAATAAAACAAACAGCGTCGGTAGCTTGGTTTACATTCAGAACGAGCGGCGCACGCAAAAAAGTAAAATTTATATAATAATCGTGTAGATAAGGTCATTAATTAGGCTTTGCAATCGCACATTTCTACCGCTGGGAATGTAAGAAATAAGAGTAATCTCACCAACACAATCGTAACTGACTTCACTGATGGGGACGCAAATTATGTATATGAATAAAAGTATGAACATACATGTGTATACGAAGAGATATATATTCGAACTGTAAAAATTGGACATACTTACATACATACTTACACACATATGTATATGTGTGTGGATGTGTAGATGATCATACTCTTACGTATGTGAATGAATTTATATCGCTAATTTATTGCAACATCAAAATATTAATATGTTTTAGTTATTTCAACAAAACTGGTTAATGGCCATCCCTGCAACTTCCTGCTGTTATGTACTCTAATTTCCAAACTGCTATAATTTTTGAATGGATCAGCCTATTCCCACGTGATAAGCTGAGATTTATGTAGAGTTCGAGTTCTATAAAAGAAGCGAAAACACTAATTGATCACATATATAATTTCGAAGTTTTTTAAGAAAATTCACTTTTTTAATATTTTTCGTTCACGATAACTCACGTGACGTGGTTTTTAAATCTCAAGTTCAGTTTTTGAAGTCGATCGGCAAGGGTCATTCTAAAAAAAAGACTTGAACAACCATTTTTCAATAATTCTCAAATTGTACCGACTCGAATTAGTCCCAATTCACAAAAAATCTAAGTTTTAAAGAACGCTTTGAAGCGTGAAAGCTTTGGTTCGATTTGGTTCAGATGATTAAAGGTTATCAGCGGGTCACATACTTACACTCACATATACACAGACCAAGGGCGGATGCAGCCTTCAGCTCAGGGGGGGTTATGTAGTTGAAATTCAGTCGATACACACAGCAAAAAAGGAATGTTAAACTAGCATCACAAAATGTTAATATAAAATCATGGTAAAATTTTACAAACCTGATACCTAATATAAGATTATCATTAATACGAATAGATTTTAAACGTTATAGTGTTAATATTACCTTAAAACACATTACAGTGCTATCCTGATAATCCGGACACATATATAATCCGGACACTGCTAAAAACCGGACAGTACCACTTTTTTTACTCTATAATACGGACAGTAATTTTTATTTTTTTGTTTCATTCATGTGATACTCTTTTTACAATAACGAAACTTTTTACTGTAGTATTCGTCTACGCGTGGAATTTTTGCAATTTTGCTTTAGTTAGTTGAGTGTTTTTGTTGACATAGGATCGCAAAACTTATTGAAGTTTAAGCTATACATATTTTTAAAAGTGTCTTTATATAACTGGACATTGTAAAACAATCACCCCTATTGTGTTTGGCGCTTAACGCATGAAAATTCGACAAATTGTAATAGCTTAAAGACAAAAAGATAAATTTTCTTTAATCTAATACAAAAAATTCAGTGAGAAATGTTGCAGACAAATTTGGCGAAGAAAAACCGACCGTATTTGATATTAAAAAAATAGTGCTGCTATAAGAGAATTTATGTCTAACATATTGCATATGAATTTTCGTTTCATATACTACATATAAATGTAACACTTATTGAACTATATTCTCCTTTTAATAAACAACTTGATAAATAAATATAAAATTGATTTAGTTTTTATTCTTTGCATTATGTATGTATGCAGGTAAAAAAGTACTGTACTTAATGCAAAAATAATGTACTTTTACGGTTTTGTATTTAAAAACACTTGACTAAGCTACTAATATCACGGAAATTCGATTAAAAAATGTTTAGCTTTACAGTCGAATAGGCTTTACTGGAAATAACCAAAACCAATTTTTTTTTTTAGGAGTAGGACCAGCACTCAGGTGATGACCCCTATATATGCAATGCATTGCGCCGGATGTGAAAACAAGGGGATAGTATTGAGGGGACAGGTTAGGAAAGATGAGAAGATAGACAGTTGTTTTTGTAGCTATTTCAACCGTTTACTTCGCCGGCTAATTTTTGCTACAGGGTCGACGAAGGTGGGTGCTGTTACTCTGCTTTTATTACATGATAGTGTCAGTCGCTGCCAATTATGTTCAGTGATCAGTGACTATGCCTTCATCATTGAAACAGGCTGGAAACAACTAACACAACCACGCACTAATGCTGTTTAGAAGAATTCAACACAATATTTCATGACTCAGCGCGGGCTCGAACTCACGACCCTCCTCTTCATAGTCTCATGTTCTACTACTTCAGCCAACAGCACCGATTTTTTTCTCTAAAATGTAGTTCGGATTACTGAAATTTGTTACAGTTAAGCGTACTGCTTAAAATCAGTAAAACAATATTTTTTATATCAAATCTGTATATTTTGTTACGTCAATTTAACGTAAAAATTACACAGGTCAACAAAAAAAAATTTTTTTTTAGTCTTTTATATAGTGATTATTTTCTGATTATATAAATGGAAAAGTAAACACGAACTCCATTAATAATAAATAAAGTTTGCTTTTGTACTTAATATAATGAAAACTAAATATACGGTGGTTTTGCACATTTTTTTAAAAGTCGTTGCATTTATGATGCAAGAGGTGAGAGGGACTGTGGGTGTGAAGTGAGAGGTAGCAGAGTGTCATGGCAGTATGCGAGTGCGCTTTCTAGAGGAATAACGTATTTTATGTGTCGCGAGGCCTAAAAATGTCATCGAAAATTTGTAAAAACGACGTGGACTCTTTTTGCTATGTTTGGTGAGAGTCAAAAAATTTAGTTTATCATCAAATAAGAAACTTTGTGAAGCCTATAAAGCTTATTTTAGCATGCCCGTACGAAGTCAGGATAAAATATGGGCGCCTCACTTCTCGTGTTATAACTGCAAAAACACTTTAGAAGGTAGGAAAATACACCTTATATTTAAGTACATTTGTATACCTATTTACATATTTTTAAAATATACATTAAATGCGTCATTTGTTAATGAGTGATATTAATTTTTATTTCCAGCCTGGTACCGAGGAGAAAAAAACAAGATGAAGTTTGCAGTACCAAGAATATGGAGAGAGCCAACTGATCACATCAATGATTGCTATTTTTGTGTTGTTAATCCACGTAAGCGTCGTGCTGGAAAAAATGCCAAGAATATCCTGTATCCGAACCAGTTCCTTCTAGTCCAAACGTGAAGACTCAAGAGATGGTACCGCTATCACAATTATCTAGTAACAGCGAAGGCAGCGATTTCGTAATCGCGACAACATCTGTTGAACCACATCTCATTGATACAGAAGAGTTTAATGACTTAATAAAAGATTTAAACCTTCCTAAAATTAAAGCAGAAATATTAGCTTCACGGCTAAAACAGTGGAATTTGCTCAAGGACAACGTTAAAATAAGTGACCAAAGAAAGCGTCATGAAATGTTTGCTGGGTTTTTCACGAAGGAAGACGGACTGTGTTACTGTAATGATGTGAAAGGTTTGTTTGATGCAATCGGAATCCCTTACATTTCTTCTGAATAGCGTCTTTTCAGCGACAGCTCTACATGAAGCTTAAAAGCTGTTCTTCTTCATAATGGGAATAAATGTCCATCACCTCCTCTGGCTCATTCTGTAATGCTCAAAGAAAATTACGAGAGCGTTAAAATGGTTCTTCAAGTTTTAAAATATGAATAGTATGCCTGGCCCGTGATAGGGGATTTCAAAATGGTTGGTTTTCTGGTGGGAATGCAAATATCCGTGTTACCTTTGCTTATGGGACAGTAGAGCCGACGCACTTCACTACCAGCAGCATTCATGGCCTCAACGGAGCGAGTTTCAAATCGGAAAACATAATGTAAAATATAAACCAATTGTAGAGCCTGATCGTATTTTAATGCCTCCACTGCACATAAAATTAGGACTCATAAAGCAATTCGTAAAGGCTCTTCGTCAAGACTCCGAAGCCTTTCAATATTTAAAAACATTTTTCCCAAAACTGTCAGAGGCTAAAATTAAAGCTGGTATTTTCGTCGGTCCACAAATAAAGAAAATAATGGCGAGTGAACATTTTCCTCAGCTCCTGAGTACTCATGAAAAACAAGCGTGGCTCAGTCTTAAAGCAGTCATTCATGGCTTCCTTGGTAACAAGAAGGCCGAGAAATATGAAGAGCTTATTTCTAATATGCTTGACAGCTTCAAAGTCATGAGTTGCAGAATGTCACTCAAAGTGAGCATGTGCACTTTGAGTGACATTCATGCGCACTTGGATAAATTCAAAGACTTGGGTGAATATTCAGAAGAGCAAGGGGAACGCTTCCACCAGGATATAATGAACTTTGAATAAAGATATCAAGGACAATATAATGAGAACATGATGGGTGACTACATTTGGATGCTCATACGAGAAAAATCTGACGATTACACTAGAAATACTAAAAGTATTCATTTTTAAAGCTTCTTTTGTATCATTTTTTTGTATTGTTTGTGCTGTCTTTTCTAATAAAAATTAATTAAAATATATAATTCATAACTTGTTTTAATTTTAAATATGATTAACATTGAAAAATAGACCTTTTCCATAAATATTGAAATTTCGTTCTGGTATCTACAAAAGCAAACTTTGTTAGATAAAAATATTTTTTCTTTCTTTAGTTTGGCATAAGTAATCAAAATCAGAGGTACAGAACTCAGACTCAAAAATCGTGTTGACCTGTGTTATTCATAGAATTATTCATTTTGTTGTTGAAACTTTTCACGAATTCCTGGAAAATGTCTAGCCACTTGCATTGACAATATAATAGAAAAATACAATAAAGTTCGTAAGACCGAAAAGGACAAATACATTTTTCCATTTAATTTTTTAGCGGACAAAACATGCACATTTTCGGCCTTAAGTTATGCAATCGATTTCTAATAAATAAATTTGTTATTGTTTAGTTTTTCACTAAAGCGAAGTAAGTTTCATACAAAACGTAGTTGTGGGCTAGCTTTTGGTTTTCAGTAATACGATATTTTCATAAAGCGATGTTTCGCTAAAGCGAAGTCAATAAGACTAGCTGCGTTTAAAATCAGTGAGGGGACTTGTATCGTTTTCAACAATCCGATTTTTTTCAGTAAGGCGTGTTGCGCTAAAGCGGATTCGACTGTATTTTAAAATTTAAATGATACGCACAATAAACAAGTGAACTTGTGTACATTTCATATACATGTACATAAATGATTTTTTTATGTTTCTAATAGAACGATACAAAGTAGTGATGAACGCTTCATACAAGTATATGTGAGACGACTCGAGATCGAACATCTTTTACTGACATCATACATGAAAGTTTTTATTCTCTTTTGACAACGCAGCAAAAGAGATTGTTGAATGAAAACAGTATCATATAGGCGAACGCATCTTTTGCTTAATTGTCCGTCTGGTAATCGAACATGTTTTATTCAATTGTTTATGCAAACAAGAGTTGACTTCAGGAATGGAAAAGGGCTATTTTGATTTTGTACCAATTAACTAAATAAAATGTACTTTTCATACCATGACGGTACCATTTTTTTATATATTTTAAATTTCTATAAATGGAAATTCAAAAACTTCTCTACACAAGTATACCACAGAACAATATTATATTCATAAAAATCTAGGAATCAGTTGATTAAACTTTATTGAAAAAGTCATATAATTTAAGATAATAAATTTTCTGGTAGTTTAAAATTGAGGCACCGAGACATTGATTGAAAACTTTTTCGGTATTTGAAATCAATTATTATACCCTTTTTCAACGTGATTGTTTTTGAATCAAATATAAGGCAGCCTAACGATGAAAAATGTTTCTGTTGCGAAAAATTATAGCAAGTAATTGTAAGTCCGTTACTTAAATGAGCCATAATTTAGCAGAAATATGAGACATAAGACACTATTTTGAAAGATTCGGGTCTAGAGAACCGTTGTCTCTCGAAAGAACAATCATTTTCAAAAAGAAACGACAAAATAAATATGTATATAGAACAAGCAGAGGAGTAAGAAACGATCCGAAAATTTCATGAAGTGCTGACTGGAATACAGTATGTAATAAAAAGTTGACACAATATATTTGATTATGTAACCGTACAGTTCACAGAAATATTTTATGTTTATTAACTGATTCAATGAGAAATTAACAAAAATTTTCAAACAAAACGTTTCTATGAAGGTGTAAGCTTTTGATTGAGATATTTAAATTGTACCAAATTAGTCGTGGTAGTACTACGGTACCAACAAAGTCGTAATTGTACCAAAAAAAAGTACAATTGTATATTGTTTTCTATCCGTGGTTGACGTTGAATAAAATCAAAGCAGAGGAGTTAGTTTAATACACAAGTTATTTTAATACACAGCAAGCAAACACCTATCTATGTATGTATCAGAGTACTTCAAAATCACGATTTTTCTTGATTTTGTTCAGCACAAAAATTTTTGTTCATTTTAAAGATTAAAGAAAAAATTCAATGATGATTAAAAATCATTTTATTCTGCTGTATACATCAAATTCTGATTATGAGTAGAATTAACAAAAGCATTTTATGAGCAAGATCGCACAGGCAAGAGAAGGGCTTGTAGTAAATCGTCTCCAAACGCTCTTATTCTCATTAATTCACACAACATGTTTGAACCGACCAGTTGTGTGACTTGAGCAATATGATATACGAACAATGAAAACAACATAACCAATTCAACATTGATACATGAGTGGAGGTACAGGTTTAGTCTTTATTTAAATTTGTTCATCAAAAACAAAGTTAAAGGGAATACACATGGGTAAATGCACGGTGGTTTATGAATTTTTGATGTGTTAACATCTATACGCGCGCCTCTAGGGCAGTAAACTATCAGTTTCAATACATACGCAAGTGTAAGTGTAAGAGTTTGTTTGTTTGTTGTTATTGCTTGGCAGTCGGTATTGAAAGTGATTATTGGGCGATTTTCATATAATTTTCCCACGCGATTTTCTCCGGAAATTCATAGCCGATTTTATTAATTTTGGGATTAAAACGCTAGTGCGGGTTTCGACGAAGAGTTTAGGCCAAAAATTAAGGCGATCCGATATCGGCGAGCGGAAATTTAAGTGTTTTAATTAGGAGTATTAATTTGGAGAAATATTAAAAAAGTGTTTTATGTTGATCTTCGGTTTTGTCTTATGCATAGAAAAGGGAAAAGTGACGTGGTTATACGTATGTACATAAATAAAAATGAGATAGCAAGACAGCAAAGTATGTAGCTTATGTACAAACATAACAATGTATGTATGTACATTTGTCTGTTGCTTTGCATTCTCTTTGTTTTTTGTGGGTTTAATATAAAATAAATAAACAAAAAGGTGTTAACACATCGCCCGTGAGTTCGAACAGTCATTGATTTTTTTTTTTACAAAATGGAAACAAATGAGAGTGTGGACAAGTTTGATCCAACAAGTGATCTTTTGCTTTTACTTAAAAATAAATGTTCTATTTTTTGTTAATTGTACTGTTTTTGTATCATGATGCACTAGTTACACTGTTCTCGAATTTGACACTTTAACCAACAAGCAGGAGACCCAGGTGCTAACCGCTTTTTATCTCTAATTTTCTTAAATCTTAAAATCTTACAAGCGGTCCAAAAATCTTGCAAATCTTGCTTGTGGGGTTTTTTTGATTTAAATTCCTTAATTTCAATTTGTAATTTACAATTTTAACTTAATAAAATAAACAAATTAAATAACACAAAGAAAGTTCCACACACCACTGTAAAGGAGAGCAAATAAAAATAAACAAAAATAATAATAATTATTATATGCAATATCCAACTGCAAATAATATTAATATTTTCTTACAAAAATTTCCTATTTTCTCATAAACAACACGAATACACATCATAAACCACTGTAAATTAAAATAAAAAACAAGCGTGCCTATGTTGATAGGAATGAACAAATTCATACACTATGATTTCTTGCTTTTTGTACTTTAATGTTGATCAAATTTTTGAGCGTTGAGCGGAATAGACAAGTACACAAGTTGACAAGTTTGATTCGACCTATGATGAAAATAAGCAAGTGTTCAACCTGCATGTGGTTCGATTGCCTTAAAATTAACAACGCATATAAAAGTTTGAGCAAGTTTGATTAATTCCTTTATTCCTAGCTTCAAAAAGATTATTGTTGTGCGTCAGCCGATGTGTTTAGCATCAGAACCAACAAAGAGGCATATGTTCGGTTGCTTTAAAATCAACAACCAAAGAGAGTGTGCGGGCGAGTTTGATCATTTGCAAATAAAAGACAAGTTTTTTGTGCCTTTGTTATTGTTGAACGGTTTTTTAATCAACAAGTGAAGTTCTCTGGTGGGTACCAAATGCATGTACCAAAAAATTTCGATTTTCCAACGCTGGAACCGAAGTTTAATTTAAAAATTTTGAATACCAATTTAATTCTTAGCGAAGTATAAAATATGTTTAATTCACTGAAAGAAACGAAATTTGGAATTTATGTGGGTACTTTTATGTACCAAAAATATTTCGATTTTCCAACTCTGGAAGCGAATTTTTATTTTTTACCAATGCAATTCTTAGTGAGGTGTAACATAGTTTTACTTGACAAAAAAATATTAAAATTTTTAAGCTTTTTGGTCACTTTCATGTACCATAAAATATTTCATTTGTCCAACCCTGGAGTCGAAATTTTAATTTTTTTTCAGATTTTAATACCAATTTTGTTCTTCCAGAATTATAAAACAGTTTTAATTAGCAAAACAAAAAAAAAACAACGTCAATTGCCTTTTTGGTTACTTTTATGCGGAATAAATATTTGAATTTCCCAAGAAATGAAATTTTAATTTTTTTTACTTATGTAACTTTTAATGAGGCATAAAATAGTTTTATTTAAGAAAAACTTAATATTTGTAATAATTTTTGTCACTTTCATGTACTACAAAATATTGCAGTTATCCAACTCTAGAATCTAAATTTTTATTTTTTTAAATTTTTTATACCAATTTTGTTTTTCCTAAACTAAAAAATCGTTTTAATTAGTAAAAAACCGACGTTAGTTGCCTTTTTGGTTACTTTTATGTAAAAAAAATTTTTAATTTCCCAGCCCTGGAAGCGAAATTTTATTTTTTTTACCAATCCTAGTCTTCATTAGGTATGAAGTCATTTTATTTAAGAAAAACTTAAAATTTGCAACCATTTTGGTCACTTTCATGTACTACAATATATTCCACGTACCAAAAAAACTTTGAAATTCCCAACCCTGGAAGTGAAATTTTAATTTGTTTTAGTTTTTTTCTCACCAATGCAACTCTTCATGAGGTATAAAGTAGTATTCTTTAAGAAAAAATTAAAATTTTCAACCATTTTGGTCACCTTCATGAACAATAAAATATTGCACTTGTCCAACCCTGGATCCGAAATTTTGATTTGTTTTAATTTTTGATGCCAATTTTGTTCTTTCTAAAATATAACATAGTTTTAGTTAGAAACAAAAACCGACGTTAGTTGCCTTTTTGGTTACTTTTATGAATAAAAAAATTTCAATTTCCCAACCCTGGAAGCGAAATTTAAATTTAAAATTTTTTTTTTATCAATGCAAATCTGCAGGAGGTATAAGGTAGTTTTGTTTAAGAAAACCTCATATTTTGTAACCAGTTTGGTTATTCCATGTACTACAAAATGTTGCATGTACCAAAAAAAAACTTTCATTTTCCCAACCCTGGAAGCGAACTTTTAATTTTTTTGTTTTTTTTTATCAGTGCAGCGCTTCATGAGGTATAAAGTAATTTTTTTTTTAGAAAAATTGCAAATTTTTAACCATTGTGGTCACTTTAATGTACTATTAAATATTGCACTTGTCCATCCCTGGGATCGAAATGTTATTTTTTATTTTTGAATTTTTGATACCAATTTTGTTCTTCCTAAATTATAAGACAGTTTTAGGGCCGATTATTTCGTTAACCTTAGTTTTTAATATTTCACACAGTACGTTTGACAGTATTTTGTATGCGATGGGCAAAAGACTTATTCCTCTATAGTTGGAGCAGATGGTTTTATCTCCTTTCTTATGAACGGGACATAGCACACTGAGATTCCAATCTTCGGGCATGCGTTCTTCTAGCCAAATTTACCAACTTACCAACTCATCGCCTCCGGTCTTAAACAACTCTTCCAATAATCCATCAGCTCCTGCTGCTTTGTTATTTTTTAACCGGTCTATTGCAGTTTTCAGTTCTTCTTGGCTGGGGGGTGTGCACTCTACACCATCATCAATGATTGGAATGGGGGTATCTTCATCGCCGCTATCACCTGATACCAACAATCTGCAGAAGTGTTCCTTCCAGATTCTCAGCACACTTTCTCTATCTGTCACCAGGTTTCCTTGTTGGTCTTTGCAGGAGGAGATACCTATACCGTATCCCTCAGTTTGGTGTTTTATTCGCTGATAGAATTTCCTGGTATCGCCTCTATTCCTGTACATCTCGATTTCCTCACACTCACGCTTTTCCAATTCCCTTTTCTTACTTCGGAAAAGTCGTTTCTTCTCTTTCCTTTTTTCCCGATGTCTCTCCCACGCACCTCGCGTTGCTGGTGTCTGCAGGGTTTTTTTGTACGCAGCATTTTTCTCTGCAGTCGCTTTTCGGCACTCTTCATCATACCATCGGTTTTTTGGGGGAGGCTTTTGGTACCCAAGTACAGCTTTTGCAGCATTTTCCAAGGAGTTGGAAATATGTTGCCAATGGGTCCGTATATCGGGACAGGGATTGCTCTCCTGAAGCAGCTGGGTCAGAAGAGTGGAGTAGGGATTGGCGTTGTGTTGTGTTCGCAGCTTTGCAACATCTATCTTTTTTCTTGCTATGGATTGTGTGTTACGTATAACGCTTAATCGCGTTCGTACTTTGGCTGCGACAAGGTAGTGATCCGAGTCGATATTTGCTCCACGGATCGTCCGCACATCCAACACACTTGATGAATGTCGCCCATCCACAACAATGTGATCGATTTGATTTGTTGTTGTTCGATTTGGTGATGTCCAAGTCGCCTTGTGGATATCGCGATGTTGAAACCTGGTGCTACTAATTGTCATGTTTCGTGCCGCGGCGAAGGAAATCAGTCTCATGCCGTTATCGGTTGTATGTTTATGTAGGCTGAACTTTCCGACTGTATGATCAAAGATGCGCTCCCTTCCTATCTTTGCGTTAAAATTGCCTAGAATTATTTTAACGTCATGTCTGGGGCATCGATCGTATACATCTTCTAGGCTATCATAGAAGTCATCCTTGATGTCGTCATCTTTTTCCTCCGTTGGGGCATGGGCACATATGAGACTTATATAAAAATACTTCGCCTGAAATGATAATTACATACATATATAAATGGAATCTATAAAGCTTTGTTTTAATAGTAACAAGACAAATTACAGCAAAAACAAAAAATATGGCTTTAACAAATGTCGATTTAACAAATTAAACATTTATTTATAATCAATTTTGTAATGAGTTAAGATGTAAAATTATATCATTTTTACGACATCAATACTTTTGTTGAAATCGATACAAAGGTAAAGACTATTAAAATCACTGCAAATTCTCCGAAAGGGATCGAAGTTACTATAGTTTGTAGTGTAAAACTTAATTCTCAAGAAGCTATAATACCTTGTTGGACGATTGGGTATATTCAAGTTTATTTTGCTCAGGAGAAATTGAGATGTGATGCAGTCGTTTATTAATTTCAGCAAAAAGGTAACATTTAGCATTTGTCGACGGCTCCTTAAGGTTGGAAGCTTAATAAGTCCTAGGCGTCTCTCGTAAGATGGTAATCTTATATTAGAGTTCCAAGCAAGACCACGAAGACAAAATAATAAGAATTGCACTTGTACTGACTCTATTTTATTTGAATGTGAAAGATATTGTGGGTCCCATACAACAGATCCATATTCAAGTATTGGGCGAACTAAAGTAGTAAATAACATCTTGGTTGTATAAGGGTCAGAGAACTCCTTAGCCCAGCGTTTAATAAAACCCATAACACCAGTAGCTTTGTTAATCGTCGAGGTTATATGGCACCTGAAGTCCAATTTTTTATCTAAAATAACTCCCAAGTCATTAAATGAATCCACTATGTCAAGAACAGCATTATTCATTATATAGAGTCCATTGATTGGAGTTGATCTTGAGAAAATCATATATTTGCACTTTTTCACATTTAGGTCCATTAAATTATTAGCGCACCAAGCGGTTAAGTGTACAATGTCAGCTTGGAGACGCAACTGTTGATCAATAGAATCAAGCGATAAGAATAACCTTACGTCATCTGCATACATTAGTATATTTGAGTTTTCAACAACGGATGGAAGATCATTAATAAATAAAGTAAATAAAAGTGGGCCGAGATGACTACCCTGAGGCACACCTGATATAACATTTATATCAGTAGAGAGCATATTGCGGAACTTAACACACTGCATTCTGTTCTTCAAATATGATTCGATCCATTTTATTAGACACGTTCCAAATCCAATTCGATCAAGCTTATGAATGAGTAAGTTGTGATTCACCTTATCAAAAATCAAAATAGATGACATCTGTTTGTTTGCCAGAGACAACTCCATCGTTAACTAAGGTTGTTAATTCTAACAGATTCGTAATAGTTGATCGACCTTTACAGAAACCATGCTGCGCAGAAGAAAGGGTAGACGTTGCTTGATAAGACAATGTATCGCATAAGAGTTGCTCAAACAACTTTGGTATAGCGTTCAGTTTAGCTATACCTCTATAATTTGATATATCAGCTTTGGATCCAGATTTGAACAACGGAATGATGAACGATTTTTTCCAAATTGGAGGAAAATAACTCAATTTGAGTGATTTGTTGAATAAATGGGTCAATGGAGTGCTTAGTAAATGAGGATAGTATTTTAAAATACTACTAGGAATACCATCAGGACCGGGATCATACGAAAGTTTTAGATTTTTCATATAAGTCAAAACAGTTTGCTGCTCAATACGGGGTACATTAAAATTCACCGATTCAGGGATATGGTAAGAATACTGCTCGATATTGCTAAACGTAGACGAAGAATAGGTTGATGCAAAAAATTCAGCAAACATATTACTTATAACTTTATCATCTGATGACTCATAATCTTTAAACTTCATAACAGAAGGGAAATCTGACACACGCCTCTTCGAGTTGACAAACTTATAAAAAGATTTGGGATCATTTTTTAGGTTATTTTTTATCCTGTTTAAATAAGCACTATAAGCCAATTGATTAGCAATGGTATATGCAGATCTTGCTGAGGAGTACATAGAATAATTTAGTTGAGATGCATTTTGCTTGTACTTTTTAAATAGTTTACTCTTTCGGTTTTTAAGTCTTGAAAGTTGTTTAGTGTTCCAAGCTGGACCATGGCAGGGGGCAGGTAGTACTCTAGGTATTGAAGATAGGAAGCATTTGTGTAGTATCTGGTAAAATTTTTCGATACTTTTGTCTAAATGATTGCCATTAGATAATTCATTTAACCAGTGGATTTGAGAGAGTTCACGTTGAAGTTTAATGTAATTTGTTGACTTAAAACGAAAAATTTTATTTTGCTGAGATGTATTTGACCGTCGATGAGGTTGGTAGATATAAGTTAATTCAATCGTAGGATGATAACTATCGTCAGGATTTGAAAGCGGGGGATGCTGCGATATCGAAAAGTCTGACGGTTCATTAACAAATACAAGGTCTAACAATTTATCAGAAGTATTTGTGATGCAGTTCATTTGAAAAAGGCAGCACTCCAGTAAACTGTTAATGAAATACTGCGATAATTCCGAAGATTGAAGAGGTGACAAATAATTACAATCATGCACAGATTTCCAGGACACATTTGGCATATTAAAATCTCCCAGCACAACTATAAGATCATTTGAATTTACTTGATCTGCAATAACATTTACAGCTTTTAGGTAATCCTCATAGATAGATGTTGGATATAAGCGTAAAGCTTTTATATGAATTAAACGTCTGGCACCTCTTTTCTTTCTATATAATTAACTCTCCTTCTATAAACATGTAAAATGTAACAATCAAAGTATATAATTAAAAAGAACAGTTCTTGTCATGTATTCTTTGAACTAACACGTGTCTCTTGTTTCATCGAGTTATCTAAATAACATTAATGGCGACGAGCTAAAAACGTTTTTGCAACAAGAAAATAACAAAAAATACATATTCTTGTATATATATATATATATATATATATATATATATATATACATATATATATATATATATATATATATATATATATATATATATATATATATATATATATATATATATATACATATATATATATATATATATATATATATATATATATATATATATATATGTATATATATATATATGTATATATATATATATATATCTATATATATATATATATATATATAAATTAAATCACATTTCAAGTGAATATAAATATATTCCAAATAATATTTTCAACTGAAAGTTTACATTGTCCAACGTAAAATAATGACAACCAATCAAGGAAACTCTTTGCCAATGACTATATTATCGTCACAAGCAACAACAGAATTCGTTCCAAGGATGTAGGACAGGGCTGCCATACGTCCTGGTTTTCCAGGATTGTCCTGTTTTTAGACCAATTGTCCTGATGTCCTGGTGCACCCTTAAATTGTCCTGGTTTTTTGATACAGGTCAATGCAGGCAAAAATTTTGTTTTTGCTAATTTTTGTTATGAACAGAGTTTAAGCTTTCTGCTATAACGCTGTTTACATGAAGCAACTATTTAATCGATTTCAATAGTTAAACGAGAGCCAACTCTGATTCAAATATTGTTTCAACTAGTTGATGTAAAAATTACCACCGTGTAAACAACTTTTATAAGTAATCGAAAATCGATTACAAATTGTTTTCTCTAACATGTTAAACATCTGTTTTCATTTATGCATTGCTGTTTTCGCGTTGAGCTAGAGTTTCAATATCTGGTGAGTTTCCATCTTTATTTTTATTTTATTTGTTTAAAATATTACTAATTTATTTTAAAGGAAATGCCTAAAAGACAGTGCAAGTTCCTGGACAGGTACACGACTGAGTGGAGTTTTATAAAAAGAGGCAAAAATGATTATGAAGCTCATTGTATGGTATGTGGAAGTGCTATTTGCACTGGCAATGGCGGTAAGGCAAGCATTCAAGACCATATCAAAAGTGCCAAACATTCATCCAAGTTATCTATTGCATCACAGTCAAAAGAAATTTGTTCTTTTATGATTAAAAAAAATACAAAACTTGAGCGTTTGATAAATGTTGCAGAACTAACGAGCGCCTTCAAGATAATAAATCATCATCACTCATTCAACTCTATGGATTGTTTAACAAAACTGGATTCCTTATTATATCCCGATTCAGAAATTGCTTCAAAACAATCTAACGCCAGAACCAAAGCTACTGCTCTTATAAGGAATGTTTTGGCACCACACTCAGTTGTAGAATTTATCTAAGTGCTTAGATATCTACTGATTCCAGTAACCATAAAGCTGAGAAAATCTTCCCTCTTCTTATCCATTATATCACCGAAACGCACGGCTTAAACATTAAACTACTAAAAATAAGCTTATTGCCCAATGAAACATCAGACACAATTGCAGGATTTTGCGTCGATTCCTTAAAAAGTGCTAGCATTCCACTGGAAAATTTTACTGCATTTGGAGCTGATAATACAAATACTAATTTTGGGGGTAGACAAAGGCATGACGTAAATAACATTTTTTGTAAGTTGAAGGGCGTATTGGGTAGAGACATAGAGGGAATTGGTTGCTCGGCTCATATTCTTCATAATACGCTTTCAAGTGCTGCAGATGTGCTCTCAATTGATGTTGAATCAGTTGTCCTGAAGATTTTTAAGTATTTTTGTGTATACACGGTAAGAACTGAACGACTTAAAGAGTTCTGCGAAAATGCAAAAATTACGTTTAACACAATCCTTTCACATACAAGGATTCGGTGGTTGTCATTACTGCCTGCAATAGAGCGCATATTGCAACTTTGGAAACCTCTTAAAGAATTTTTTGAAGTTGAAAAAGGAGCACCTAAATTAATAACCGACTTTTTTTCAAATCCGTTAGCAGAATTATACCTTACGTTTGTACACAGTCAAGCATTCGTTAGGGAAAAACAAATTAAAAAAATTGAAAAAAGAAATATTACAGTAATGGAAGTTCAATTAATTCTAAATGATAATCTACGTGATTTAAGAGAGAGATTCAAAAACAATTTTATAGGAATGCAAACACAAATAGCTTTGAATGTGTTAAAAAGTGCTTTGGATGAAAATCAAATTCCAGCTTTTGAAAAGGATACTAAAAACTTTTTTCAACTGCAATTGCTTACTTAGAAGACTGGCTATCCCCATTAACAAGATATGACATTTTTAATTGAATGACACTGCATAATATTCCTGAATGGACGGACGTTCAAAAAACAATTACTTTTTTGCATGAAAAAAATGTATTCATGTCTGATGAATGTTTCGAAGAAGTTTTATATCTTAAATCATTTTATATAAAAATCAAGAAGCTTTACAAAGAAAGACACATTAGAAAAATGGTTATATTTTTTCGAAAAAACTTCTGAGCAAGAAAGAAAGAAAAATTTATTAATGATGGTACAATACGCAATGCCGAGCCATAACGCTCACGTAGAGCGTGTCTTTTCTTTAATATCTGCACAATGGACTAAAGAAAGAAACTCTTTAAGGACTGAAACACTGCAAAGCATTATTCAGTGTAAATTTAATTTTAATATGACATGCTGTGAATTTTATAATTATATAAAAGATGAGAAAGTGCAATCTTCACAAAAGTACTGATATACATATTTATAATATTTTAAGGATTTTTTTAAATGAATTTTTATTTCTGTTTATAGTTTTGTTATGTATGAATTACATTATAAGTTTTGTATCTATTGTTGAATCTAAATATATGTATTTTTGATACATGTATCAAAATAAATATTTGTTGGGGTTAATTTATATATGATTAGTAGTTGGAATATATAATGTTCGTTTGTGATTTGTATTATAAGGGTCCTGGTCGATGGGTTCAGACTTCTGGCAGCCCTAATGTACATACATATATACCAGATACGGGTGTTTCATAGCACAATTGTGCTGAGATCATTCACACGTATTCTTACCCTCTTTAATTTAGTCGTCGATGAGACAGCGACGAATGAATACCAGGCGGATACTTACGAATTCTTTTATATTTTGTTCCCCTTATGTGTGCCAATCTATCGCATCTGAGAATACAGTATAGTTGTGCTTTTCAGCTCAGTGAATTGACCGCTCATTTTAGGTCAGATCAGTTTACTGAGCTAGTTCATACCATATTTATTAAAATACCTTGGCCATATTTAAAGATGGTATCGTGGAGTTTCAGAGACAAATATAATCCAATATCGCCTTTAACATATTAAAGACTTTCTGAAGAGGTGGAGTATTAACTAAATATATATATATACATATATATATATATATATATATATATATATATATATATATATATATATATATATATATATATATGCATGTAAATATATATATATATATATATATATATATATATATATAAATACATATATATAAATATATGAATATATATATATATATATATATATATATATATATATATGTATATATTCCAAAAGCATGCTAGTTGAGAGAAATAGCTTGTTCTTTTTTTCATGGTCTTCATAATGTTTTAAGTCGTATTATGTTTATCATTTCGAATTTAAAATCCTCATGTTAATCTTGATTAATGTTGTCTTCGTATGTAAATTGTTATTTTTCAACGGGCTTATGTTCGAATCTGCATGACTGCAAATTATTTTTTTGTTATTTTATTAATAAATGAATTTGTTTTTAAATTCTATTTATTATTTTATATTAAGATTGGAATATTAAGAATATTTTCAATAATCATCAAACCAGCAGAACGGATCAGTACTGATTTCGAGGCCGCTACGCCATCTCATCAGCGTTCTTTGTTCAATTTTTCCACTTTTGCAAGTGGTGCTAGTTAGTAGGAATATCAACTATTTAACCAATATTTTAACGAAAATTGAATATGAGAAGTTATCACATTCATATTATTAAGTTATTACATTTTGGTTAGTACGAAATTCCCCAACCCTGACGATTAATATTTTTGCTTTTTCCAGAGCCATCGGCTGCTGATAGGTTGTCTTCGTATTTTAGATAAGGTATATACATATGTACATACATATGTACATACATATGTACATACATATGTATATTCCTTGCATCTCCAATTCATCTCTAAAAATTTTTCGCTTTATTTTAATCTCTTGAACATAGGAATTCTCTGTTTCAAAACGGAATCCTCACATTTCTCCAATTAATGAACCTTCTGGTTAGAATATTCATTAATTTTGTGTGTTATATAAATGGCTTCAGATTTTCTTAATTCTGATTTGTATTTATTTCTAATTAATCTGTTCTTAGATGACTATTAAACCAATAGATTGTATCGTTATTATTTCTTACTATTCTTTTTCGATTATCATTGAATGTAGTGCGTTATTATTTTTGCTGTCATCGACTGATGTATTTATTTGAAACCGATTAATTTCTTCGTTGATTATATATGTTCTCAGAACCGAATTGTTGTATCGAAAAAATATAACATGTTTGTGACTACATAATCGATTAGGGTTGATGTGTTGTTCGATATTCGTGTAGGTTCTGGTACGATTTGATTAAAATTATTATCTCTTATGATTTCTTTCAGTTTTTTTCTTGTACACGTTTGTTCCAAACAAATCGATATTAAAGTCGTCAGTTATCAAGTAGTTTTCCTTTTCCCATATAATTTCCATTTCAGTTTGAAAGAAATCGATAAAATCTTTTTCAAGAGAATTCTGCCTATGGTGTGATATATATATATATATATATATATATATATATATATATATATATATATATATATATATAATATTTTAAATTTTCAACAGTACTTTATATTTTAAGCCCCTATATTTTTTTCGACAGGTTTGCAGTCTATTTTTCTAACATTCCATCTTTCATATATGTAAAAGCAGACTCCTTCCGTGTGCTTGGAAAGGCTATCACAACGTATAAAATTGTAGTTTTCTAAAATAATCTCACTGAAGACACTGACTTCAGCTAAGTCCGTTTCGGATACACATGCAAAATCAGAACTTTGTTTCGCACATATAATTTTTAATTCTGTTTTGTTTGCACATATATTGAAGTATAGATCTTTTATAAATATTAGTTGCTAGTATGAAATTCTCCCTGATTTCAACTTACTTCTTCGTTTTAAAATAGGACAGATTGCATCTCTACAATCATGATGTACGCTTAAGTCATTCAGCTGCAACCTTTCTTTAGCCTTTTCATAATTTATGCACTTTGTTATACCACTACTATAATCTTTGTAAGAATGCCTCTTTTCGCTACATTTCGCGCAAATTTGTTCTTCGTTCTTGCAATATTTTGCATTATGGTTAAAACCTCAACAATTTAAGCATCTCAATACGCTGCAGTTTTTTTTCATGAAGTGGACTCCTATCTCACTCAATATTAATTCGTTTATTTCTTATAATTTGATTAAATCCCTCCCACTTGTTTCGACCGCATTATTGACTCTTGGGTTCTTGTAGGGTTTCTAAATCTTTACACATTCCAAGTATTCACATTCCATGTTCTTTTGTTTTTTAATCGCTCGTACAATGGTATTTTCATCTAGTTTTTCATTTATTCCCGTGATTGGAATTTTAGGATTTCTCATCCCCATTTCTCAGATTCACTTTCCATTTTCTCTTTTATTTCACTGTGGCAGCTGATAGCTGCAACTCCATCATTCATCTTAGAGAATTTATTTTATAGATATAGCCTATTACTTTGCCGGCAAATTTTTTGCTTCATCTCTCAGTACATAATAGTGACAATCGCTGCGAGTTATGTTCAGTGACCAGTGCTATACCGTTGTTACTGAAGCAGGCTGACAACAACTAACACAACTGTGCACTAATGCTAATCTAAAATATTCGATACAATATTCATGGCTGAGCGCCGACTCGAACACTAGCCCCTCCGCATCATAGTCTCTTGTTAACTACTCTAGCCAACAGCACACATGCATATGTCAATCGATAGAATATTGTAACCATTTAATAGATTTTTCTTATTCTTAACGTTTCAGTATTATTTTAGTAATAAATCTTAAAGCTTGAGGTCTTTTCAGCTCCCCGCTAAGAAAATAGAAAATTAAAACAAGTAAAAATTTTATATTCGAGCGGGACGAATCTTAAATACCCTCCAAATATTTAGTAAGTAAATATAAAATGTTTAAGTTGGTGGGACAGAGATCCTTTAAGACATCGCTGTACCCAATTTTAAATCTATATTTTGACAGTCATTGCGGGAAGGGCCGTGGTTTCACCTCTGCAAGATCAGAGAACATCTTAGCTTAAGGAATAAAAATTGTTCAATATTTACACTATTTTTTCATATAATATCGTACATCAACGTCCACTCAAGGAGGCGGGGTCCAAAAATAGACTATATCATGCTTTCCACAGACGATCGTATGGGCATTGCTAGATCGTCTTAGACTTCACCACTGATCAAGAATATATATACGTTATCAAGAATGTTTATAAAACTTTATTTTGCGGTGTCTCTCTGGAAAGGGCGGCGGGTGAGACATATCACCTTTGCCATAAAACTCTAAAAATAAATGTTTGGGATAATTAAATGTAAAATTTATTTAAAATTTTTTTTTATAGGGTCATTTTGTGGGCAAAGAGTTATATATTAGTTATATAATGTATGTTCTAGTTATATATTTATGTTTATCCATTTCGTTATACTTTAGTACAGTACTTTTATATGTATCTACTTTATAAAATATAAACATATTATTTTTATATACATATAAATATTTGTTTTGTTGTCAATCATATTTTTCATTAACTATTAAGTTGTCTTATAAATAACATTCAAATTATATATTTTCTTTACTTTTAAAATAATTATTATAAAAAAATATCAATATTAAGAAATTTAATAAATAATTTATTTAGTTAAATAAAAACATTAATAATTGTTTCTAAACAATTAATTGGCGCAGTCGGGCTTGCGAACCACAAACAGCAAACTCTTATAATTTCAAATAACTAAAATTAAAAGAAAAATCTCAAATCTCATAAAAGAAGCAGCTAGAAAGCCAAAAATTCGCAAAGTGCAATAAAAGATCGGAACACCATCTACCACTACTATTGAAAGTTTAAAAAATAAATAAATTAGCAAAAATCCAAAGCAAACACAAACAAGAAGTTAAAATGTCGACAACAACAATGATTCCTTTCCAATTACTAGCTGATATTCCTAAATTTAGTGGAAAACCAGAAGAGTTGGAAATATTCATAATGAATATTGAAGGAGTGCGAAAATATGTGGAAGCAACATATATTGAACTATTTGATCTGAGAATACGCAACAAAATTATAGATGCCGCAAACATCACACTGATTAACAACAACAATCCAACAAAGTGGGAAGAAGTTAAGGTAATTTTAAGAATACATTTTAGTATAACAGATAGTGTAGAGAGTATAATTAATAAAATTAAGACAGCTGAATTAAAAACTTCTGTGAACCAATTCTTTGATTATGTAGAAACTTTAAAAACAAAACTTAATTTAAAAACTAGTGTTGATAGTTTTGAAAATTTTCATTAGCAAGTTACCTAATGAACCTAAACTAATTTTACAATCTAGGAATCCTAATTCATTATTAAAAGCAAAAGAAATACTTGTTGAAATTGGCTACTTTTATGTTAGTAGATCACAAGGTTCAATATTTTTGCAATCTTCTTCATCCACACCAAATATTTATTCTAACTTTAGACGTAACAAGAATTATTCCCAATATTCAAATCCATATAATGATGGTCAATACAATTCAGATAGTTTTAATAAAAATAATTTTTGCAATGGTGATGAACATAGAAATTTTGAACATTTTAGTAATAATAATTTTACAAGGCAAAATTTTAATAATAACGGAAATTATAATACAGGACGAAATTATAACAACGTATATAATGGAAGTGGAAACATTAGTAATGGAATTGCAAATAGAAGTATGTCAATCAATAGTAATGTACATTCTCGATCATGTTTGAATAGAACTACTCCAATGGATGTAGATTCTGTTGGATTGTCAAATTTTCAATTACAGGCCGAAAAAATTTACCCTGCATAGTGTTAAAAACAAAATCAACTCCCATAAGACTACTAATAGATACAGGTTCAGGTACTAGTCTGATAAGAAAAGGTCTATTTCATTCTTCATTCCAATCGGTATTAAGTTGCCCTATTGTTTTAAATACCATTTGTTCGAAGACAATTACAACAACAAAAATTACAATCCCGTTCTTCAAAGAATTTAATTTACCCAATTGCAAAATTGAGATGATAGAAACGGAATTATTTAGTGACTTTGATGTTATTATAGGTTGTAATATTCTGAAACCAATAGGTGCGAAAATCGATTTGAAAGAAAATGTATTAATAACTGATAGTGCGAAAATTCCCTTAGTATTTAAAAATGTTACTGAACCATACGATGGGAACGATATAACATATTTTAATAATATAATTATGGATATACATTTTAATGAGCCGCAAATGGACTATATTATTGACAAATTGAAAACAGAACACTTGAATGATGAAGAAATAAAAGAGCTGACAAAATTAATTAAAAAATTTAATACTGTATTTTATATTGAGGATGAACATCTATCTTCAGTTTGTAAATACAAACACAGAATACCCACAATAAATGATATTCCAGTGTATAGTAGAACGTACCGTTTTCCGGAAATTCATAAAGCTGAAGTCGAAAAACAAGTGAGTGAAATGTTAAATTCAGGTATTATAACTAAATCTTGTAGTCCATATAATGCTCCCATTTGGGTTGTGCCTAAGAAACTTGACAATTCTGATAAACAGAAATGGAGAGTTGTAGTGGATTATAGGAAATTAAATGATGTAACAATTGAGGACAAATTTCCTATTCCTAATATGGAGGATCTATTTGCGAAGTTAGGAAACTCTCAATATTTTAGCACACTCGATTTAGCAAAAGGATTCCACCAAATAACAATTTTGCCAGAAGATAGGAATAAAACTGCGTTTTCTACTTCAACAGGACATTACGAGTTTACACGTATGCCCTTTGGATTAAAGAATGCACCCGCATCTTTCCAAAGAATGATGAACGAAATACTTCTTGATTTTATAAATAACATTTGCGTTGTGTACTTAGATGATATTTTGGTATTTTCTACGTCACTTCAAGAACATATTAATTCTTTGAAGAAAATATTTAAAAGATTATTAGAATATAATCTTAAAGTACAAGTTGACAAGTGTAATTTCTTTAAACGCGAATCTGAGTATTTAGGGCATATAATAACACCGAATGGTATAAAACCAAATACTGAGAAAATAAAGGCAATTCAAAAGATTCCATTACCGAAAACAATAAAAGAGATCAGATCATTTTTAGGTTTAACTGGTTTTTATCGGAAATTTATCAAGGATTATAGCAGAGTAGCTCTTCCTATGATTTCGAATTTAAAATAAGGTTCAGTTATTGATCTAAAAAATTCAAACTACATTGATGCATTTAACAAATTAAAGAAAATTTTGTGCACTAGTCCAGTCTTAGCGTATCCCAAGTTTGATAAATTATTTACCTTAACAACAGACGCTAGCAATGGAGCCTTAGGAGCAGTGCTTTCACAAAACGGTCATCCCGTTTCGTATACATCCCGAACATTAAATAAACATGAGCTGATTTACAGCGCAATTGAAAAAGAACTACTAGCAATTGTTTGGTCAGTTAAATACTTTAGGCCATATCTTTTTGGTAGAAAGTTTAAAATCCAAACAGACCATCGACCACTTATATGGTTGAATTCCCTGAAAGAACCTAACATGAAATTACAAAGATGAAAAATAAAACTTAATGAATATAATTTTGAAGGGTAAAACCAATAAAGTAGCAGATTATCTTAGTCGCCCAGAAATTAATGTTTTACAAGAAGAAGAAGAACAGAATCTCAGCTCAAATTTAGCAACAATTCATAGTGGACAGGAAAATTTGAATGATCATATTTTTATTTCTGAATCACCAATCAATATATACAAGAACCAAATTATAGTTAATTTAGGAAATACTTATAAACAAAAAATTGAAACTTTACATAACAAGAATAATAGACACACAATTACATTAAAGAATTATTTTGAAGAAAAAGTAATAGAATATTTAAAAAAAAATTTTCCTATAAAAGGAACAGTGGGAATTTTTTGTAGTAATTTTAATATCTATAAAAATTTTCAACAAACTTTAATACATTATTTTTCCAATGTGCCAGGAATGAAATTCGTTCGATGCACTAAATTCATAAAAGATGTTTTTGATAGAGAAAATCTCTTAACAATACTAGAGAAATATCACAATGACAAAAACCACAGAGGTATTGAAGAAACATTCTTGGAATTAAAAAATATTGTTTATTATCCGAATTTAAGAAGAGAAATTCAAAAGTTCATTAATAATTGTGTTATCTGTAATATGTCTAAGTTTGATAGACGACCTATTAAAACAAAATTTTGGGTGACTGAGACTCTGAAATCAAATGAAATAGTTCACATGGATATATGGGTTTTTAACAAAAATACAATATATCTATCATGTATAGATAAGTTAACAAAACACGTATCTATACATTTGAGTGATAAAAATTCTTTAAGTATTGTCGAAAAAATTAGGGAAACATTTGCAATTTTGGGGAAACCAGATAAAATTATTGCGGATAATGAATTTAATACAGCACTTATTAGAGAGTTTTTAAAATCAGAGGATATAGAATACCATTTTACATCTCCAAATACACACACGGGAAATGCTGACATTGAGCGATTTCATCTTACACTTAACGAGCACATAAGGTTATTTAAATTGCAGCAAAATGATCACGATCTAGACAATAAAGCTATAGCAT
This sequence comes from Linnaemya tessellans, assembly GCA_951800035.1. NCBI lineage: Eukaryota > Metazoa > Arthropoda > Insecta > Diptera > Tachinidae > Linnaemya > Linnaemya tessellans. Next base: position 13,660,344 of record OX637537.1, on the reverse strand, counting down.
ATAAGTCTGTTCAACTTTATAATGACACAATTCATAGGACAACAGGTCTTAAACCAAACGCATTGTTGCACAACGAACTTGATAAATCAGTTTGGGAAAAATTACATAATGTTGTACATAAAAAAAACTAAAAAGGATTGAGAAAATTAATGAAAGTAGAGAAGACTCTCACGAATACAGAGAAAGAGAACTGGTAAAGAATCTAGGATTTAATAATTTAAAACAGAAACCGAAATATATAATAAAACAAGTAAAAAAAAAATAATACAGACTTTTTGGAAAATAATACAGACTTTTTGGATGAAAAAGGTTGTAAACGCGATAGGCAAATTGTGAAGAGAATTTTTAAATATCAAAACGAAATACCAGATATTAAATACGAAAGAAAAATAACTGGTAGGAATTATTCGAAAAATACAAGAAAATAAATTTAAATTAGCTCTCTTACAAAAATTGTTCATTTTGGTTATCATATATTAGTAAAAAAATATTTAAATAAAAGGAACAAAGAAAAATATTGTACAAACTTAAAAACCTTTTATATAAAAACATTATTATATACCTTAAATTACATAAATTGTAAAAGCATTTTATTATATCTAACTTTTATATTTTATGAAGAATTATTATGTACGACACATTCCTGGAGTAATGTCTGTTCAAAGGGTAGGGGAGTTATATATTAGTTATATAATGTGTGTTCTAGTTATATACTTATGTTTATCCATTTCATTATACTTTAGTACAGTACTTTTATATGTATCTACTTTATAAAATATAAACATATTATTTTTATATACATATAAATATTTGTTTTGTTGTCAATCATATTTTTCATTAACTCTTAAGTTGTCTTATAAATAACATTCAATTTATATATTTTCTTTACTTTTAAAATAATTATTATAAAAAAATATCAATATTAAGAAATTTAATAAATAATTTATTTAGTTAAATAAAAACATTAATAATTGTTTCTAAACAATTAATTAAAGGGGGTAGGAGGGGGTCGGGCAGGGGAGTAGCAGGTTACGTCTCAGCTTCGTCATTGAAGCTTAAAAATTTTATTTTTAAGTATTGTAGGCTTAAGAAAACCGTGATTTCCACAGACGGACGGACATGCTCAGTTCGTCTTAGATTTCATCTCTGATCACTTACAAACGGAATGACAAAGTGAATATACCCTCAAATTATTTTCTGGAAGGTATAAAAAAGTGGGAAGTTACTCCTTTTATCCACTTCTGAAAAAATCGAGTTTTTACCAGATTCCGACGTTTTGAGTTGCTGGGAAGCTATGTATGTGTAAGTATGTGAACCGCTTGTAACTTTTGAAAGGCTGAACCGAATGCAACCAAATTAGTGGCGTTTCAAAGGGTTTCTTCAAACTTAGATTTCCTGTTAATTGGTACCGGTACGATTTCGAAAATATAAAAAAGAACTTTAAAAAATATTTCTCAAAAGTTATTTTTTGAATAACTTTTTAACGATAGACTACAAAACTAATCAACTCTTGACAATAAAATTCAAGCCAAGCTCTCCCAACCAGTTCAAAATCGGCTCACGCGTTTGTGAGAAAAAATTAACTTCTTCAAACACTTCGAAATTGAATATGTGATCAATTAGTGTTCTCGATTCTTTTCGAAAGTTATAGCAGTTTTGAAATAACCCAATTTTAAGAGGTTAAAATTAGTGGTAAGTTGCAGGAATGGCCCTTAGAGTGAGCTGTTTTCCATATTTTTATACCCTCCAAAAAAGAATATGAAGGGTATATTCACTTTATCATTCCGTTTGTAACGCAGCGAAATACCCATCTGAGACCCCATAAAGTATATTCCGTCCGTCCGTGGAAATGACGATTCAGTCCAAACGAAAAGAGTCAGACTGTTGAAATTTGGTGTGAATATATATTGAAGGATAGCACAAGTTCAGAAATGGGCTAAGTCGGGCAAGAGGGAAAAAAGTTCCCCTAAAAAAAACTAAACCAACCTCTAAAAAACAGCATAATTTTTAAAGTTTTTTTAAACTTCGAGCCATAAAATAAAAATAAAATAATATTTGGACCCTGCCCTCGTTATTATATGCAAAAACAGTGTAAAAATTTAACAAATTGTTTCACTTAAGCATACATTCTTTAAAAATAACATTTATAAGCTTTAACGACGAATCTGAGACGTAACCTAGTACCACTCTGCCCTACTCCCTCCTCCCCTTTTGCAACTATATGACCTTATCAGAAAAATTTCTTGTTTAAATTTTGTGTTTAATTATCCCAAACATTTATTTTTAGAGTTTTATGACAAATGTGAAATGTCTCCCCACAGCCCTTGCCAGAGCAACCCCGCTAAAATACTGTTTTAATACCCTCCAAAGAGAATTGGACCGAATAACGTATATATGTATATTCCCGATCTGTGATGAAGTCTAAAACGATCTAGCAATGCCCATACGTTCGTCTGTGGAAAACATTATATATAGTCAATTTTTGGGCCCCGCCCCTTTAGTAGGCGTTGACGTACGATATTATATGCAAAAATAGTGTAAATATGGAACAATTTGTATTCCTTAAGCCTATAAGAAGCTGGGACGTTCTCTGATCTTGCAGAGGTAAAACGTCTTTGGAGGGTATTTAAGATTCGACCAGGTCGAATATAACGTTTTTACTTGTTATTTATAAAATTGTAATAAAATGTTTTATTTGGCATATTGTCATAATTATATTTAAAATGAAATTTATTTTTTGATGGTTAAGCAATGTCTATATGCATATCATTGGTGCTTTACCAAATCATCAGTAGACTTCAACCGTAGTTTTGAAAAGTTACAAACCTCTTGTCTTATGCACATACCTTCAAAAACCATGTGAGAATTTACAATGTACAAATTACAAATTATTTTCAAAAATCGCTGCAGAATAAGCATAGCTTTGAAAGTCATAGAAAACCAACCCAACAAATAAGTTATATTCGATATGAATCTATTTTATTTTTCTACACTTTTGTACAATTAGAAATCCATTGGAAAATAAGAATTCACGAGTGATTGTTGAAAAGCCGATGCATCCACAAAGAGTGAATGTTTAGTGTGGCTTATAGGCTGGTCGCGTCATTGAGCCATGCTTTTTCGAAAATTAGTTCGGCTAAGCAGTTACCGTCAATGGTGTTCGAGAGATCATAACAGACCAAAAATTGAGGATATGCCCCTGGACAATATGTAGTTCCAATAGGAAGGTGCCATTTGCCACGCAGTGACAGTATTGTCTCATATCGTGGCGATGTTAATTGACCGTAAAGATCCTGTGATATGACACCGTTGAACTTCTTTCGTTGGGGATATTTAAAAGAAACGACAAGCGATTGAAAACATGCCATCGAAACCTTTGTGAGCAGTTGGCGATTTAAAGTGTTTAAATAACAAATTGTTGCTTGTCACCGAGATTTGCTGAAATTTATTACTACCCTTGGATGTAATTTCTCGAGCATCACACATGTGCTACAACTAATACGTTGTGCACGAGCGATGGTGACGAAAAACTCAAACTGGTGAATATTTAGTATATCTTTATTTTCTGCAAGCAAACTAATCCAAACTCAATTACATCTGTGCCTTCTGAGTACTAAATTTGAGGACATCACAAGGAAGAGTAAAGTATATTGTGCTTCGATTAGGACACCGTCCTCTTTTTTATATCGTCCGGGTCCTTCCTCCTCCTTTTTTAACAAGTGTCCGGGGTTGTCCTACTTTTTGCTGCTTTTACATTTTCAAAATATCAAAACTGCTACATTTTCGCTCATAAGTAGCCAAGCTAAATTTTTAAAACAAAACACCCAAAATAATATACAAATAACACAGATTTCGTACGAATCAATTTTCGCTTGAAATTGTGAAACAGCCAGTAAAAATCAATATTTTGAACAAAAAAGGGCTATATGTGATGCGTTAGAGACTGCGTTGGCATCACTGTATGAATTGTCAAGCACTTTATGAATATTTGAAAAAATGTGATAGACATGTATTGAAATGAATATAAATTTTTTAAATAAAAATAAGTAATTTTGTATTATTTTTGTTATTGTTGAAATATTATAAATAATTTTTAAATTGTTATCCTGAAGAAGATATCCAGAGGATATTGAAATATTGATATAATTATAAAATAAATAGTTTTATAGTTATTATTTTATAAAAATAAACCTCAAGCTCAATATTAATTAAAATAAAAAGTAATTTTGTATATTTTATTGAGTTTTTTGATTTTTGTATTTGAATTTTAGGCAAAAAAAAAGAGTCCTCTTTTTTGAGTCAAATGTCCTCATTTTTTAAGGTTGTTGTACTCCTTTTCTAAAATTGGAAATGGCAACCCTAGCTTCGATCAAACAAATGCTCCAAAATTTGCAGTATTTCGTACTGAGGTCTTTACACTTGTTAATAATGTCAACTCCAATGTAAATGCCTGTAACAATCACACTGCTTAAATGGTAACATCTATCAGCTGAAGTACTTCCATGGTTGAAGTTGAAATTAATGTGTTAATAATGAGGACCGCTGTGGTTTGTGGCTTATTCACATACACCATAAAAAGGCAAACGGGGTCGAATTCTGCGAACTCGGTGTTCACTTCAAATCACCTCTACCTAAGATGATTATGCCTTCATATCGCTAGTGAGGTATATCCAATATGGCATGAGCTGAGAGGTCGATTTATCGATTTGCTATAGAAATTTATTATTTATTTTGTGAAAAAATTATCCATACAATATCCTCTCCTCACACCTTAATGGCCATATAAATTTTAGATCAGATACGGGCGTTTCATAGCACAATTGCGCTGAGATCATTTACACGTGTTCTTACCCTCTTTAATTTAGTCGTCGATGACACAGCGACGAATGAACATCAAGCGGATGCTTACGAATTTTTTTATATATTTTTCCAGAATATTTGCCCAGCAAACAATTTCAGTCATGATGATATGTGAAACATATTTTGTCATAAACAATGCTTTCGATAACATACAATGCCTTTTATACAATTTTTCTCCATTCTTTTATTTATTCATTTTTTCTTGATTGGAAAACGTAACAAATTATTGTCCCATCGTTTTTACTTTTTTTCATTTGACTGTTTACTTAGAAAAAGTTTTATTATTAATTAATAATTTTACGTAATCAAAGTTTTTTTAAACATAGAAAATATTGCTAATTATGTATAAATATAACATTATCTTTCAAATGCTTGTCTTTTTGTTTGTTGGGTAGCTCTTAAGCTCAACACATACACAATTTACCAATACATTGACGGTGCCCACCACTGCTTTAGATCAGGGAAAGGCAACCTAAACTATAACATTTTGCGATTGTATTAGTTATATACTCTCTGCGCTCTCACCACGAATCGGTCTTGCCAATCAACTTTCGTCACTTCTCCCCAATTAAAACTTTAAAATCTCCAAAATCTAACTTAATTTTATTATGGGTATTTGCAATATATTAGAAAATTAGTATCGGCATGGCATTGGAGCAAAATGATGTTTGTGGCTCTGTATGCAGTGATGGTGTGTAAAACATAAGGTTTTGTAGTACATCTGACAAAGAGTAATGCAAATACACATATGTATGTATATGTTTATTGCATTATTCACCTGCAAGCATTATTTGCAAAAAGTTTGAATGTAATGAACACTAAGAATTGTGGTTCAAATTGTTAACGAAACACGAGGTGGTCATAAGGGAATGTTATATATATAATTTTCCGCATCTCTTCTTACTTTTCGCCAAAGCATTTGCCTTTCTCTGTACTAGAATCAGCAATCATTTTTTTCATAAAGATTTCTCCACAGTTATCGGACTCACATTGCTTTCTGGCAACGCTGATTCTTAAAGTATGCGATAAACACAACCTGCCCGTTTGAATGCTGAAACTAGACTGATTGAAATTGTTTACAGCTCTACAATGCGTGTACACACGTACGTAACAGAAGAGTAAATGAAAGGGCGCCGCGCCCTAGATTTGCCTTTCCCTGCTTTAGATCAGTGGTGTTCAAAAATAAAAGTGAAGATGTATTGGTGAGAGATTTTGCCCAGCAAACATAATGTCAAACGCTTAATATAAAAAAAAAACAGACAGAGTTTTTGCCATATTTAAACAACTTAATAAGTGAACGTTATTTTAATTTTAAGAAAAAAATATCGGGGACCGTAAATAGCAGTTATCAATATCAAAAAATAGAACAGTTATATTGAGAACAAAACAAAAATAAATCTATTTAAACCAGTTTTTTATGTAAGATTAGAACTTGAATGTTATGAAAAGCATCATTTATCATAAAATACTTTTCACATTTCATTCCGTGAACGTGTATGCTTTTATTCAATTTCGAGTTTAATTTTTGTGTTCAATTGTAATTGAATCGCTTGTGTTTGCTATGCTTCGTCCAACAAGAAGCAACAACAATGCTTAATAAATTTCTGAAATAAAATGACAACAGCCATCCGCATGTGTTCTCTTCGCTTGCTCAACGACGACTGAATGAAAATTTTTATAAGAGCATAACAAATGTGTGTAAATTTTTTAAACAATTGTTGTATGGGCTGAACACCACTGCTTTAGATTCAGATATAGGCACAAACACATCAACATTTTGAGTTTGTGTGTGTCTCTCACAATTTTGTAAACAAACGAGCATTCTAACCACCCTTAAATAATTTTTTTCAACAAGCTTCCAATGTGATATACTGAATTGTGAATCACAATTTTTGTGATTTGTGAGTAACTACAAATACGTGTGACTCTCAAGAGCGAATTTATGTACATGTGAATTGTGCTCACCCACATTGCCTACATCTGATTTAATAATAAAAACCATAGTGCGCCGTTGGCATTTAATCACCATAAAGCTGCCTCGTGTGTAATAAGAAAAATGGAAAATTGAAACTGATCGTTTAGTGAGAAGAGTCTATGCAGTCAAGCATGCATTCTCGGGATACCAGTACCATATGTACATACACACATAAATACAATAAGTATGTGAATCGGCTCAAAAAAAATATCTGATACATAAAAACAATTCGAAGTTTACACCTGGGTAATCTGTACTTCGTAAACATACATACATATGTATATATGTGTATGAGTATATATGTATGTACATACATATGCATAAGCATTCATAATTATGTACGTACATATATATATATATATATATATATATATATATATATATATATGTATATATATATATATATATATATATATATATACATATGTATGCATGCATAATATTTACATATGGATGTACATATATTTCGTCACACTTTGGCAAACATTTAAAGTTGGTAACAAAAACTGCATGTACATGTGTATATTTGCACTTAAAACTTGGATCTAAATAAAAGTAAAAATTGTTAAGTTGTTTTTTACTTTTTGATAATGATTTTTTCTCTTCCAATTCTAAATCTCAATATATGTTGCAACTTGCAAGACATTATGGGGGGCCTGCAGACAAAAATACTAGAAATAGTCAGTAGCATTTTTATTTATTTTATTTATTTAGTCTATGGATTAATCCTTACAGACTGATACAATTAAAATATAACAATGTTTCAGAAATGATAATTACATACATATATAAATGGAATCTATAAAGCTTTGTTTTAATAGTAACAAGACAAATTACAGCAAAAACAAAAAATATGGCTTTAACAAATGTCGATTTAACAAATTAAACATTTATTTATAATCAAGTTTGTAATGAGCTAAGATGTAAAATTATATCATTTTTTACGACATCAATACTTTTGTTGAAATCGATACAAGGGTAAAGATTATTAAAATCACTGCAAATTCTCCGAAAGGGATCGAAGTTACTATAGTTTGTAGTGTAAAAAATAATTCTCAAGAAGCTATAATACCTTGTTGGACGATTGGGTATATTCAAGTTTATTTTGCTCAGGTAACATTTAGCATTTGTCGACGGCTCCTTAAGGTTGGAAGCTTAATAATTCCTAGGCGTCTCTCGTAAGATGGTAATCTTATATTAGAGTTCCAAGGAAGACCACGAAGACAAAATAATAAGAATTGCACTTGTACTGACTCTATTTTATTTGAATGTGAAAGATATTGTGGGTCCCATACAACAGATCCATATTCAAGTATTGGGCGAACTAAAGTAGTAAATAACATCTTGGTTGTATAAGGGTCAGAGAACTCCTTAGCCCAGCGTTTAATAAAACCCAGAACACCAGTAGCTTTGTTAATCGTCGAGGTTATATGGCTCCTGAAGTCCAATTTTTTATCTAAAATAACTCCCAAGTCATTAAATGAATCCACTAGGTCAAGAACAGCATTATTCATTATATAGAGTCCATTGATTGGTGTTGATCTTGAGAAAATCATATATTTGCACTTTTTCACATTTAGGTCCATTAAATTATTAGCGCACCAAGCGGTTAAGTGTACAACGTCAGCTTGGAGACGCAACTGTTGATCAATAGAATCAAGCGATAAGAATAACTTTACGTCATCTGCATACATTAGTATATTTGAGTTTTCAACAACGGATGGAAGATCATTAATAAATAAAGTAAATAAAAGTGGGCCGAGATGACTACCCTGAGGCACACCTGATATAACATTTATATCAGTAGAGAGCATATTGCGGAACTTAACACACTGCATTCTGTTCTTCAAATATGATTCGATCCATTTTATTAGAGACGTTCCAAATCCAATTCGATCAAGCTTATGAATGAGTAAGTTGTGATTCACCTTATCAAAGGCCTTACTAAAATCAAAATAGATGACATCTGTTTGTTTGCCAGTGACAAATCCATCGTTAACTAAGGTTGTTAATTCTAAGAGATTCGTAATAGCTGATCGACCTTTACAGAAACCATGCTGCGCAGAAGAAAGGATAGATGTTGCTTGATAAGACAATGTATCGCATAAGAGTTGCTCAAACAACTTTGGTATAGCGTTCAGTTTAGCTATACCTCTATAATTGGATATATCAGCTTTAGATCCAGATTTGAATAGCGGAATGATGAACGATTTCTTCCAAATTGAAGGAAAGTAACTCAATTTGAGTGATTTGTTGAATAAATAGGTCAATGGAGTGCTTAGTAAATGAGGACAGTATTTTAAAATACTACTAGGAATACCATCAGGACCGGGATCATACGAAAGTTTTAGATTTTTCATATAAGTCAAAACAGTTTGCTGCTCAATACGGGGTACATTAAAATTCACTGATTCAGGGATATGGTAAGAATACTGCTCTATATTGCTTAACGTAGACGAAGAATAGGTTGATGCAAAAAATTCAGCAAACATATTACTTATAACTTTATCATCTGATGACTCATAATCTTTAAACTTCATAACAGAAGGGAAATCTGACACACGCCTCTTCGAGTTGACAAACTTATAAAAAGATTTGGGATCATTTTTTAGGTTATTTTTTATCCTGTTTAAATAAGCACTATAAGCCAGTTGATTAGCAATGGTATATGCAGATCTTGCTGATGAGTACATGGAATAATTTAGTTGAGATGCATTTTGCTTGTACTTCTTAAATAGTTTACTCTTGCGGTTTTTAAGTCTTGAAAGTTGTTTAGTGTTCCAAGGTGGACCATGGCAGGGGGCAGGTAGTACTCTAGGTATTGAAGATAGGAAGCATTTGTGTAGTATCTGGTAAAATTTTTCGATACTTTTGTCTAAATCATTGCCATAAGATAATTCATTTAACCAGTCGATTTGAGAGAGTTCACGTTGAAGTTTAATGTAATTTGTTGACGAAAAATTGTATTTTGCTGAGATGTATTTGACCGTCGATGAGGTTGGTAGATATAAGTTAATTCAATCGTAGGATGATAACTATCGTCAGGATTTGAAAGCAGGGGATGCTGCGATATCGAAAAGTCTGACGGTTCATTAACAAATACAAGGTCTAACAATTATCAGAAGTATTTGTGATGCAGTTCATTTGAAATAGGCAGCACTCCAGTAAACTGTTAATGAAATACTGCGATAATTCCAAAGATTGAAGAGGTGACAAATAATTACAATCAGGCGCAGATTTCCAGGACACATTTGGCATATTAAAATCTCCCAGCACAAGTATAATATCATTTGAATTTACTTTATCTGCAATAACATTTATAGCTTTTAGGTAATCCTCATAGATAGAATATTGCGAGCTAGGAGGAATATACAAGCAAATAATATACATAAGCTGTTTATGTATTTTCTCTAATACGCATATAAACTCCATGTGCAAAAAATCATGCAGTATAATTTCTTCCGACGAAAATATAGTTGAGACAGCAATTAAAACACCACCACCCGATTTTTTACAATATTATTGGCTGTTTGACAACTTTCTCTATCTTTTCTGAAAATTTGGTATCTAGAACACATAATTTCGGTATTATTAATTTTACTATTAAGCCAGGTTTCAGTGAATGCTATAATATCGTTGTCATATCCAAAGCTGTTTCGGTAAATCGATGACAATTTTGAATTAATACCTCTGACATTTTGGTATAAAATAGATATTAGTTTTTTGGGTTGGGATACACTAAATTAGGCAAGCGAGCATTATTATCATCTTTATAAATGAATTCACGTACTAAAGCATTCTTAGGCCAAAACTCTTGACTAACAATTTGCTGAAAATAATTGTACCGGGGGTCAATTATTTTGAATGATGCTCTATTTCTAGAGTTTATTTTAAAAACGAGAATATCCTGTGGTGAGCAATTTTCAAATTTCCTTTGAATATACCATTTCATATCTTCAGCTTTTGTATCCGATGCGAAACGTGTAGCAAATATGGTTTTTTTCGGAGGAATTGTACGCAACTCCCGTGGGGCTGTTGACGTATCAGTTATATTTTGATAAAGTACTGTAGACGAGCTCGCTATTGAGGTTAAAGGGACTGGAGTTGAGACATCAAAATTACTTAATTGAGCGGGGCTTAGAGATTTTGAAGCATTATTTAGAAGCACGGCCGTTGATGAGTAGCTCAGAGCATTATTTATATCGTTGACATGAATAATGTTACCAACATTATCTGAGGCATTAGCATGTACAAGGGTATTCATTGTATAAGGGTATTCATTCGGCTTACCGATTAATTACTACCCGATTAACTGATCCGTTAATTTAAAACCGACTAGTTTCAATTAACGGTTAAATCAGTTAATTTCAGTCGATTAACTGATGTAACAAAAATTTTTGTGGCATTATAACATTTGTATACCATTCGCTAAAACGTGAAAGGGTATATATATATATATATATATATATATATATATATATATATATATATATATATATATATATTTACATATATACATACATATATGCTTGTCATTCCGTGTGTAATTTCCTCAAGAAGCCTAAATAGTGATATTGAAGTTCAGAAATATCCAAAATTAGGTCTCAGAGCTGGGAAGTTTACACCTATCTGTGGTCACCAAATAACGATCAACAAATAATTATTTATGGGTTTTTGTAATTTGTAAACCTATTTTATACTTTGAGAAGAATTGAATTCGTATTAAAAATAAAACTTTAATTCCAGGGTTGAGCAACTGAAATTTTTTTGTTACATAAAAGTAACCAAAAAGGCGACGGAGGGTTGTTTTTGCTACTCCAAACTATTTTATAATTCAGGAAGAATAAAATCGATATTAAAAATTTAAAAAAATCCAAATTTTGATCCCAGGGTTGCACAATTGAAATATTTTTTGGTGGATAAAATTGAGGAAGAAGGTTACTAGTTTTGATTGACACAGATTTATATTTCACAAAGAATTAAATTGCTATTAAGAATTTCAAAGAAATTTGAAATTTGATTCCAGGGTTGGAAAATCGAAATTGTTTTGGTACATTGAAGGAGTCATTTAAGTTCCTAATTTTGGTTTTTTCGATGAATTAAACTTATTTTCTCTCATACAAATTTTAAATTTCATTCCACTTTTAAATTGTTTTGATACGTAAAACTATCTCTATAAACTCCTAACTTTGTTTTTTAGTGAACTAAATTTATTTTATACTTCAGGAAGAATTAAATTGGTAGTATAAACAAAAAAAATAATAAAAATTCGATAATGGATCGAGCTTCGTCTTATATATAATGTAAAACATTGATGGTCATCGTTGTTGAAAATGGACAAATGTGGACAATTTGCTTCGTGTGGGTCACGTTCCGGTTGATTTTGATTTCGAGTTTTAGAAAACTTATTGAAGATAGTATTCTACTGACAACATAAACGTTTAATTTTAGGGGTGTCACTTTAATTAATAACAAGTAAAAACGTTATATTCGACCGGGTCGAATCTTAAATACCCTCCAAATATTTAGTAAGTAAATTTAAAATGTTTAACTTGTTCGGACAGAGTTGCTTTATATAATATCGTACGTCAACGCCCACTAAAGGGGCGGGGCTGAAAAATAGACAATATCATGTTTTCCACATATAAACGTATTACTAGAATCGTGATTTCCACAGACGGACATGCTCACTTCGTCTTAGATTTGATCACTGATCAAGAATATATTTCGCTACGTTACAAACAGAATGCCAAAGTGAATATACCCCCATACTCTTTTTTGGAGGGTATAAAAAAAGCGCTCATTCTAAATCTATGTATTTACCAAAACAAAATAAAAACACTTGAGTGGGTGAATAAATTAAAAAATTCTTTACCAATGTAAAGCAATTTTAGAGCACTTTGAAATGATATCCATATCGTTTTTTTAAACCTCAGTCATTTTTTTTAACGATTTTCATATTCTTTACAAATTTAAAATATTTTTATAAGGTTAATTAAGACTCTGTGGCTCTGTTGGCAGACCTAAATTGTTTATTGTCGCCTATGAATATATAAATTAGTTTAATTTGACTACAACCACAAAAGCAGCCCAAGCAACAACCGGCCGTGTAGCCATGAAAATAATCATTTCCATGTAAAAACATGGTATTGCTTGACGGAATTATTAAACTTTTGATTAGCAAATTAAAAAACGGCAGTAACACTATTGCCAACAACGTAATTAAACATCTAAGTATTAGATTTAATGGAAATAAATACCTCCACTTAGACATATTTCCGTCTAGCAACACATTCCTAAAATAAAGTACAAAAACTAATACGGAAATAAACTTTTTTACAGAACGTTGGGTGCTTAGCTTTGCTTGGATGAGTCAGACCTGGGGCCAAATTACCGCATTCAATACTGTTGAACTGGGAGTTTTCCTACCTAAGCTTGCTAAGGCTCCATGAAAAAGGAAAGACACCAAACCAGTTCAATTTTATATTACAAGGTATTTCAGCTTCTTGCTGTTTTATTGAAGGTTATTTTTGTACTTAAACTAAACTTAAAAAACTAAAACCAAGGAGGTTGCTACATGAGTATTAGGATCAAAAAAAAAGAGAAACAATTGTAGTTGAGAACATACAAAGTAAAAGAATTCATTGGAATATTGAAAAAAAATAAAAATAACAACAAATAAAACTTTGTAATTCAATTACACTGAGAAAAAAACTTAATTCGTTGAACTCGCTTCAACATACTCCCGGGACAAGATGACTTTACTCCGAATCTTCATCGCTAGTGGAGTCTGTCCACCCGGTTGGTATATCTAAAAAAGGTCGGAAATTTTTGAATTCCTCCGGATAATATCGGTAAATACCGATCATGTTCTCGTTTTCGTCCTCTTTCGTCCCTTTCGCCTCTTCTTTTGCTTCTTCTTTCTCCTCTCTTTGGGTTAAGTCCAATTGTGGCTCACCAAACTCCTCAAAAATGCAGGACAGGGGGTCCCGTTCTTCTCGATGGAGAATGGTGTGGTGTTTGGCGTTACATAACTTGTTTGGGCCATATACAAATTCGCATCGTTTGCGCGATGGGCACCAATGACGAACATGGTCGAAAGACAAGCAATTGAGGCAATACCTCTTATTGATCAGAGTGAGACGTCTTACTGCGGGACTCCACTCTTTGAACTTCTTGCAGTACTTTAAGGGGTGATTGAGACCGCACATGTGGCATTTTGGTTTTCCTGTCGTCTAGATTTTAGAGAAAAAGAAACAAAAGAAATACAGACAGTATAAGAAAAACATGTAGTGCAATTGAATTATTTTAATTTTCAAAGGTAAGTATGTGGAAAATTGGCAAGTCTTGTATTTAAGTGGATTTTATTATCTGCTGGATTGGAGGATGATTGTTTGTTGGCAGTAAACATAATTTTACTACTGGACGCAAAATTGTGCCATTCTTAGTTCTTATTTCAGCAACTCTTATTTTGCTATCACGTCCATATGAGACTTTGGTGATACGGCCTAAAAGCCACTCAGTAGGTGGTAAAAAGTCTTCTTTGACTATGACAATATCATCAGGTTTCAAGTTATCTCGTTCTTTTTGCCATTTAAAACGACGCTGAAGTTCAGTGATGTATTCACTTTTCCATCTTCGTGCGAAAATGTGTTGTAGAGCCTTTAATCGTTCCCATCGTTTCATATATGAGATATCTTTGCTTGGGGGTTCAGCTGGAGCTCCAGGTAGAGCTATAATTGGGGCTCCACGGAGTAGATGTCCAGGTGTCAGTGGTAAAACTTCATTTGGGTTTTCGGTTATTGAAGACAGTGGTCTTGAGTTCAAAACTGCTTCGATCCGCACAAGAAGAGTGGAAAATTCTTCGTAGGTGAATGAGACGTTTGCAGCGACCTTTTTCAAATGGGATTTCATACTTTTCACTGCGGCCTCCCAGAGACCACCCATGTGAGGGGCATATGGTGGTATAAATGACCAGGTAAATCCATGTGTAGAGTATTTCTCGATCAAAGCCTTTTCTGCCGATTTTAGGAATTCATTATGACTCTTGAGGAGTGCATAACTCGCACCAAGGAAGTTTCGGCCGTTATCGGAAAACATTGTCTTAGGAAGTCCTCTTCTGCCCGTGAATCGATCAAAGCATGCCAGGAATGCATCAGTAGAGAGATCTGAACAGCTTTCTAAATGTACTGCACGGGTGCAAAAACAAACGAATACAGCTACATATCCTTTGAGAATGTTGGAGTTTCGGAGGGTAGAAGTTTTAATGCTGAAGGGACCAGCGAAGTCGATTCCAGTATATGTAAATGGCAGGGAAAAATTCACTCGTTCTGGGGGAAGCGCAGCCATTATTTGATGCTGGAACTTGTGCTTATAAATTGTGCAAGTCTTACATTCTCTTATGCATTTTCTGATGAGATTTTTCAATCTTGGAATATAAAATCCTTGCCTAATTGCTCGCAACATAATGTGATGCTCAGAGTGAAGCAGGATACGATGCGTAAAATTTACAAAAAGTTTCGCAAACTGTGACTTTTCGGGTACAATGATAGGATGACGCTCTTCATAAGTTAAAGCTGAGTTCCCAAGCCTACCGCCAACTCGTAAAATATCATTTTAATCAATAAAGGGATTTAGACTTATCAACCTGCTTTTCTTACTTAAAGGTTTTCTATTTGCCAAACAGTTATATTCTTGACCAAAGTAGATCTTTTGCGCAATCCAAATAAGTCTCAGTTTCATATGATCAATCTCCTCTGAGGTAATAAACTTTTTGAATGAAAATGGTTTCTTGAGAATTCGATTTATAAAGCGAAGTCTATAACAGAGGACTCGTAACGCTCGTTCAAAAGATGAAAATTCGTCAAGCAAATCCGAATTAATGATTTTTAAGTGAAAATTTGTAATCTTTTTCATTTCCAAGTCGCTTGGGTCAAAAGTACGGGGTGTTGGCCAAAGAATCTGTGTTAATTTTAACCAGGTGGGCCCATGCCACCATAATTCATTTTCTGCTAACTCTTGGGGGGAACAGCCGCGCGTACCTAAGTCAGCAGGATTTTCTTCTGTTTTTATATGCTTCCAATGATGAGTACTAGCAATATCAATAATTTGTGCAACTCTATTTGCGACAAACGTTTTTAATGTGTTTGGTGGTTTCTGTAGCCAACCCAAGACTATCGAGGAATCTGTCCACAAAAATAATTCATAGGAGAATTGACAGTTCACGATCAGATTTCTAATTAACTTCGCAAGTAATAAAGCTCCACATAACTCGAGCTTCGGAATTGTAGTCCTCTTAATAGGAGCTACCTTCGTTTTCGAAACTAGCAAATGACAGCTAATGTGACCTTCTGAATTTTCTGTTCTAATGTAGATGCAACCACAGTAAGCATTTTCAGAGGCATCACTAAAACCATGAATCTGGATGCGATAATGTGGTGAGAAACCTACCCATCTAGGTATCTTTATATTTGAAATAATTGGCAAATTCTTCAAGAATGAATTCCATTTCAAAAGTATTTGAGGACTTACACCTTCATCCCAATCGGATTTTTGTTCCCACAACTCTTGCATAAGAACTTTAGCAATGATAACTACTGGGCCTAGCCACCCTAGTGGATCAAACAGTCTTGCTATAACTGACAAAATTCTTCTTTTTGTGGTGGAGGGTGTAATTTCAATTGGTTCTACGGTATAGTAAAATGAATCCAATAACGCGTTCCAGCGAATTCCTAAAGTTTTAATCGTACTGGAATCGTCGAACTTCAAAAAATCTTCATCCAGGAGATCCTCCCGGGGCAAGTTTTCAAGTAGAGATTGATTATTTGCAGTCATTTTTTTCAAAGGGAATCCTTCGGATTTTAGGACCTTTGTAAGTTCACCTTGCTTGAGTCTCACTTCCTCAAGACTGTGTCCACCAGACAGGATATCATCCACGTACACTTCATTTTTCAAAATGGCGGATGCTAAGGGATATAAGTTTTTGCAATCTTCGCTTAACGCAAGGAGAGTCCTGATTGCCAGAAATGGCGCGCAATTCACACCGAATGTTACTGTTTTTAATTGAAAGGAATTCACATACCCATCTGCTTTATCACGAAACAAAATCCTTTGGTATGGACGATCCTCTTCGTGGATCAAAATCTGGCGGTACATTTTTTGAATGTCCCCAGTAAACACGTATTTATAATTTCGCCAACGTAATACAGTCTGCATCAAATCTGCTTGCAAAGTTGGGCCTTGGTATAAGACATCATTCAGGGAGAAACCGCTACCCGTCTTCTTTGACGCGTTGAAGACCACTCGTACCTTGGTCGTCTTACTTTCGGGCTTTACAACGGCGTGATGTGGGAGAAAAAATGACAAATGTTTTTCGCTTTTGGGCTCATAATGTACAACGGGTTCCATGTGATCCAAATCTTGATATTCTTGGAGAACAAACATGTACTGAGCTTTCAAGTCAGGGTTTTTTTCTAAAGTCTTTTCCATCCTATGGTATTGTGCAAGAGCCGTATTTCTGGATGGACCCAAAAATACTTCATGAGGAAATTTTTCTTTAAAAGGAAGCCGAACTATATATCGGCCATCAGCTTGACGACTTGTGGTTCGTTGAAAAAAGTTTTCACAAAAGGCATCGGCTTCGGACTCAATTTTGCTTTTTTCAGCATCTTCTAACTCCCAGAATTTTCTTAATTGTTCGTGAAGAAGAACATCCTCTGTCGGCGATACAGTCGTATGGAACGATGTTATTTCATTTATCGGCTCTGGTCCTGATAAGTACCAGCCAAAATGAGATTCTCTAGCTTCTAAGCAGTTTCCTATATTGGACCTTACCCCGTCCAAGTTTACAAACGGCAAATAATCGCTACCTATAATCATATCTATGGCAGCCGGTTTAAAAAAGTAGGGGTCAGCTAGACTAAGGGTTTTAATTTGTTCGAAATTATGAATTCGAATTGGCCTAGAGGGCAAGAAATGTGCCAATTTTGGGACCACAATTGCTTTTATCTTGATAACGAAATCAGATTTTCGAGATTTGACCACTACTACACATCTTCCTTTGGAATTGCCTACAACAGTTCCACCAAGTCCAGATACTTGCGAGTTATGAGCTTCTAACGGTAAAGCGAGATTTTGTTGAAGACGTTTCGAAATAAAGCTTGATTCGGATCCTGCATCCAATAAAGCACGAATTGTGAATACTTCTCCTAGATGTTCTACATTAACTAAAGCAGTAGGTAGGATAGTAGTACCTCTATGTTGAGAAAAGTGACTTTGAATAGATTCCAAGTTTTCAGTGTTAGCAACTGTAATCTGCGAATTTGATTTATTTTGGCTTGCTGACGCTGAAGGTCTTTCGTCATCCTGCCGGGATTGATGAGAGGTCCTTGGGGTAGGATCCTTGGTCGCCTTATCATGACCATCCATGTGTAGCATCGAATGGTGCCGTTGGTTGCATAAGGAGCAATTTCTAGGGCTTGGGCATTTTGATTTAAAGTGACTAGTAGAAAAACAGTTCGCACAATATTTGTTGGAATAAATAAATTTTATACGATCATTGACTGACAATGACTTAAAATATTTACAGAATTTCAACGGATGATTCTGCTTGCACTTTTTGCAGCTAAAATTGCCTTTTGTGGAGTCATTTTGGGAGTAGAAAGCTTGCGATTTTGAAGTGTTATTATCTCTGTTGGATGACTTCCTCAAATTTGTAAAAGTTTCTAAAGTTTCAATTCTTTTGGTAAGAAAATCGCTAAGTTGTTGCCAAGTGGGCAGTTCCTTGTGATTACTCAAAGAGTCTTCCCAAGCACGAGAGGTTTCCTCGGGAAGTTTAGAAGTACAAATATGCATAAGAAAAGGGTCATTGTTCGCTACTTCTACATGAAATGATTTTATAATCGACAAAGCATCACTGACTGTATTCTTGAGCAATCTTAAAAATTTTAAAGTTTCTGCCGGTGGAGACTGAATGCCATAAATCTTCTTGATTTGATTATTTATTAAAATTCGCTTATTCTCATAACGATTCTTTAAAGCTTGCCAGGCTAACTCAAAATTAGAATCTACCAACTCATAGTCCTTTATGAGCTGGTAGGCCTCCCCCCTCGTCTTTGAATGCAGATAATATAATTTATGAGCTGGAGCTACGGAGGGCTCATTTCCTACAACTGCCATGAACATGTCCCTGAACGCTGGCCATTTATCAAAACCTCCCTCAAAATGTTGAATTTCCACTGCTGGTAGCTTAAGAGAAGATTGACGCACAACCGTTCTATTTTTATCAGGAGCAATAGCCTTAATCATATCTAATATCGTCGCCTTCAGCATTTGATATTGTTCACTGACATCCTCGTATTTGACGGACACTTCAGCAGTTTGATCAGCCTCTTCCTTAACTTGTTCATCTCCTACAATATACGCTTCATAGGATTCTACCATTTTCGACCACCTTCTTTCTAATTCCACTTGCTTAACTTCTAATAGCGAAAGCGTAAATGAATCGGGTGATATTTTCCCAAAATTTTTGCAAAAAGCGGCTAGTTGCTGTATATCGTATTTGCATTTCCTTTTCGAAGTCATTTTGAAATATAATGACTAAAACCTTTTTTAGAAAATCCGAAAAACGCTTAAATTTTTTTATAAATCTGGCCACTCTATGCCTTAAAATTCAAGAGGAATATTTGCCTCCCGCAAAATATCAATTACCCAAAAAATTTTTGTTTTGAAAATAAATCCACCTTATATAGAAACCACTGTACCACTGAAACCATTGTACCACTGAAACCACTGTACCAGAAACCCAATGTAATTAAAGAAGAACATTTGCTTCTTACAAAAATCAATTTTATTATAATATAAAAATTTTAAAACATTTATATTCAAGCAAAATATTTTATTCAATTTTAAGAGCCACCTTAATAAATTCAAAAATTCTTTTACGAACCGCTAGTTTTAGCGCTGTTGTTGTTTTTGTTTTTTCAACTTTACTTTTATTGCCTCCGCTTTGGCAATGTTGCTGTGGTAAATTCTTTTAATTTAAATTTCTCAAACTGTTGTTGTAAATCAAAATTTTTCAATTTAATTCTTCCACAAAAATTTTCCACTTAAAATTTAACCCCTTTGCCAAATTTTTAATAAATTCATAAATATATTAATTTTCATTGGAACTCGCCGTTTTCTTCTCGCTGAAGTCGTACCGTGAACTTTTTCCTGCACCAGACATCACACACAACACTTGGGAACCACTGATTTTTCCAAAAAATTAAAATCTTCTTGTTGTTGTTTTTGAAGTTTTGTTCGAGAAGAACTGATTCCTCTTTAGGTTTTTTTTTTATTTCAAATTTCTTTCACTTTTTATTTTATTTAATTTGGTCACTTAACTCTTTTTATGCCTATATAGTTTTTTTCTTTCTATTTTTTCACTATTTTTTGTTCTTTTATTATTATTTTATTTAAATTCAAATATTTTATTTAATTTCACCGATCCACTAACTTCTTGTATAACTAATTACTGTTTCTTTTTATTCTGCTTTTTGTTCTTTTTGATTTTACTTTTTGTTATTTTTGGGTTATCGTTGTCACTTTCTTTTCTATGCAAAAGAGGTAAGGGAACGATTGAAATTGCAACAAAGTAGTTGGCGCTAAAATAGATCACTTGAAGCGGGAAGAGTGTGACAGGTTAATTATTACATATACTCATGTGTGTGTGTGTTCTTTATATATCAGTGTTGGCACTTAGTATTAGTGATGGTACCAAGGGGGATTTTTTTTAAAAAATTGAGGTTATGTTAATTTAAATAAATTAATATGTTTTTTTTGGAGTTTTCTTTCGAAGATTTCGACTCCTTTAGCTTATTTTGCACAGAATTTCAAACAATTGCACTAAATGTAATTAAAATACTGTACATACCCAATTATTTCTTTTTTCTTTATGATGACCAAATATCATCTACAAATTTTATCAAGGAGAGACTTTCCTGGTGGATTCACTGCCTTGTTGATTCTTCCTTCTTGTGCTAGGATGCACCTGTTGTATGTGGGATACGTCTTCTTCAGTAGAAAGGGATGCTGACTGAAGTTTTGTTGTTAAAAGACCTCTTGTCTTTAGGTGTTGTTGTGTATGTTGTTACGGACTAACAATCGATACAGCCAATAAGTGGGCCAAATCCACTGATTCTATCCAGTCCTAGCTCCTCTAGGACTCCTCGAAGGACCATATGTTGAACTGGGAGTTTTCCTACCTAAGCTTGCTAAGGCTCCATGAAAAAGGAAAGACACCAAACCAGTTCAATTTTATATTACAAGGTATTTCAGCTTCTTGCTGTTTTATTGAAGGTTATTTTTGTACTTAAACTAAACTTAAAAAACTAAAACCAAGGAGGTTGCTACATGAGTATTAGGATCAACAAAAAAGAGAAACAATTGTAGTTGAGAACATACAAAGTAAAAGAATTCATTGGAATATTGAAAAAAAATAAAAATAACAACAAACAAAACTTTGTAATTCAATTACACTGAGAAAAAAAACTTAATTCGTTGAACTCGCTTCAACAAATACAAATTTCGATCAACATCGAATGCCGTAATATGCCTCCTGACAACAGAAGAACCTCTGACTAGTAAAACAAGCATTTTTTAACGTAACTGACCGAAATAATTAGAAGTTTATTTTAATGGAAGATTTTGTATGCTTAGAGAAATTCAGAAAAAAAACACTGAGGAATTAGATATTGCCTATTATGTGTTGCTTTGGATTTCTCCACCACGATAAAAGAAAGGGTTTTTCGAAGTCAAGTTTCATAAAAACTAAATAAAATAGTCGTTTAAATTTTAACCCCCATAATCGTTAAAAAAAGATAAAATGTATTTGAAATCTGTTTTAAGAAAATTTTGTATGAAAAAATTTGATTAAAATACATTTCAAACTCATTTTAAATTTTATGAATACCGGGGTAAACATTTAAGCCAAATTATTTTTGTAAAAGATTATTTTATGAGACCTCCATAAACCGTTCAAATAACTAATACAATAACTAGTACAGACGATTGCTAGATCTAACAATATAGGCAGAAAAATGTTCAGAAAATGTCTAACAACAGTGTGAACTTCCAATTTTTGTCTTGCAACGTTGTCAGAAAAACCATTATTAGTACGTTTTAAGGCAATAATATTCTAGACATGGAAAAAACATGTTGGTATCAATCACCCTGTGATCTACTTCTACTTCGATACACTCACTTCTTATTTAATGAATGATCTTAACAAATACCAAGATTGACTTACAACTAACAGGAAATGTTTAATGACATTAATAATAAGAAGTGAGTGGATTGAAGTAGAAGTAGATCACAGGGTGATTAATACCAACAAATTCCCCCTCAATCCATAAACTTCACGAAATGTAAATATTTAGACAACAATATTTGCAATCAATTATTATTTACAATTTGGTTTCAAACATAATGTTCATCATATTATAAAATTTGTAACATTTAACTTTGCCTAAAGGTTTAGTGAACAAATCAGCAATATTTTCATTTGTACTAATATATTGAACATTAATTTCCATTCATTCAAATTTTTCACGTATGTAGTGAAAAGGAATGTCTATGTGCCTGCTTCTTTTGTACAAGAAATATCGTAATTTGATTATCGCACATAATAGTAGTTGGATCTTTGATGTCATCAACAAAACCCATTTCTGATAACACGTTTCGATGGTATACTACATCCTTGACTCCCTTACACATCGCCACATATCTGGCTTCCATCGAACTAAGAGATACAATACTTTGCTTTTTGGACTCCCAAGATATTGGGCCACCAGCCAGAAATAACATGAATCCGCTATACGACTTTCTGTCAGTTGCATCTGAACCCCAGTCTGCATATATGTAACAGATTAAACCATTAGTAGAGTTATAGCTTAAAGTACCTTTTGAATGTTGTTTAAGATATCTTAAGATATGCTTAGCTGCTACGAAATGTTTCTTTTCAGGATGTATGTTGAATTGTAGAAGCTTCGACATAATATGAATAATATCCGGACGAGATATAACAGCTAGATATATCAGAGAACCGGTAAGTGATTGATAAACCTTTTTATCGAAGCCACTACAAACTTTCTTTGTACATTTCTTTAAAACGGTAGCAGCAACAAAAGGAGTGTTTGATGGTTTACAATCAGTCATGTTCCATTGTTCAAGAAGTTCCATTGTAAACTTTCTTTGGTGAATTTCGATTGAACCTTTAAGACCATCCCTTTCTACCTACATACCCCTACATACCGTACCCCTGTCGATAGCATCAACATGTTGATTAACCCTTAAGTGTATACCTGGGCCTGACCAAGCCCTTTTTGAGTTTTTTCAAGCTTTTTTGATATAACTATTAACTATATTAGAATGAAACTTTATGTATTCCTCAATCGAATTGTTTTTTACAAGAAAACGAGAAAAAAAATTCAATTTTAGCACCGTGGGCTTGCCAATTGGCCAAATGAAATTTTTGTGCATATTGTATCCACCTAGGCCTAGCTAGGACCAACCGATTTTATATTAATGTCAATGCAAAAACAAAGAAAAATCTTCAACAAAATGCAAACTTATAAGGAATATAACTCTTCAAATCTAAGTGCAAAACAAAAATTCGTATTCATAAGCATAGACTTAAAATTTTGATTTTTGTTGCCAAGTTTTACTCAGCAAAATTATGGTTTTGTTTTATGTTAGTACAGAAAGAGAATTATTATTATTTTCTGTTTGAAAAAATTAATAAATTTTTTACTTTACTTTTCTGAGGAATCATTATAGTTATTTTCTGTGTTGCAATGAGTTGTGAAGTTGATAAAGTTTTTGAGACAGTTTCAAAATCTGATCCAGCTTATTTTGAATAAGTGACTGAGGCAATTGCCAACTATATTGAAAATGTGTGTCGAATTGAAGACGATGATGATGTAGATGGAGAAGCTTCTGATATCGAAGAAGGTTTACGTATTGACAATGAAATACCAGTATCAAGCGATAGTGAAGATGAAAGCGAGAACGAACGAAGAAAATAACCAAACAGAATCAACTTAAACATATTTTTTTTATGGTAAGGATGGAACAGAGTGGTCAAAGTCACCACCAGCTCTAATTCAATAGGCATTTTGATATGCGGTGGAGCAACACATAATAATACACAAGATGCCGCTTTCCTGTGGCAAACAAAAATTTTATATTTCGAACGACTATGTCGTTGAAAAGATTTCAGCACTTTTAAGACTTATTCGGTTTGACGACAATCGAACCAGATCTTATAGATCTCAAACGGATAAAGCAGCTCCAATGAGGGTTATTTAGAATCTGTTATATATAAAATTAAAAAATAATTTCAAGCCATATGGAGCAGTTGATGAACAACTTTTTCCGTTTAGAGGAAGAACGAAGTTCACTCAAGACATCCCTACCAAGCCAGCAAATTATGTACTAAAAGTATGGTGGGGCATGTGATGCTAAAACGCATTTTCCATTGGAGGGAAACATTTATACAGGTAGAGAGTCAGGTGAAGCACAAGCCGAAAAACAAGGAGCAAATGAATTGTATTAATAAATTACTTTTCTTAGCAAATACTTTTAAATGTACAAGTGGTAAAGTACAAGTGGTCCCAGCCAGGCCCAGGTGGCAGTTTGTGACACACAAATTAGGTGACACTTAAGGGTTAAGCATCGATATAGTTTTTTGCATCATTTGTTGAGACGAACATGACAATAAAATATCGTCAATATAAAAAGCAAGCAACACCACCTCATAGCTTGTTTTTATTGTGTACAAACAAGTATCTGTCTTACTGCGAACAAAACGATTTTCGATTAGTATTTGATTAAATTTTGGATACCAGTCACTACCCGCTTGCTTTAAGCCGTAAATAGACTTTTTTAATTTACAAACACGATCTGGATAAACTTTATCAATAAATAATTGCGGTTGGTGCATATACACTTCCTTTTGAAGTTCTCCATTGAGATATGCAGAAACAATATCGACACGATTTAGAAGCATTTTCTTTTGAGCAGCAATAGCAAATATCGTTGTTATTGCAGAATATTTTGCAACGGGAGAATACGTATCGGTATAATCGACGTTACATTGCTGGGAAAACCCTTGTGTCACAAGGCGAGCTTTATGTCTCTAAATTTTCCCCGATGAGTTTCTCTTGGTGACAAACACCCACCTACAGTCGATTTTATTTTTATCACTTGGCTTTTCCACCAACTCCCACGTCTTACTCTTTACAAAAGAATGTAAATTCTGACATCATCGCCTTTTTCCTACAACTTGATTTCAAGCTTCTTGCACAGGTTTTGGATCTTCATTTATAATAGCTAAACCATTCAGAAATTCTGGATTTTCGACTGTTCGAACTATTTTAGGGCGTCCCCTTTTCCCAGTTTTCTCCAATCTAGGTCTTCCTCCTTTGGGTTTAACACCAACTTGAATATTATTGTCCTCTTCAGAAGTTTCGCAATCACCAATTTCGTCTTATGCAGCAGCTTCAATATTTAGAAAACTTTGTTTTTCTGATCTATCGTTCGTTATGTCAATATCAAACCATTCAGTATTATCTAGCTTTTTATCATCTGTTTTTATTTCGCTTTTATCAAAGAAAATAACACTACGCGCAACTAGAATAGTCCTACTTTCATTATCATACAAACGGTAACCTTTTGTTGTGTGCGAATAACCAACAAACGCATATATTTTACCTTTGGGATTAAGCTTGGAACGACCTGGCTTCTTGTCTACGTTTAAACCAACATTCGTATGTGCTTTTATTGTTCAGCACTTTCGTTGGACAGCGATTTCTTAATAGTGGTAGTGAAACATCAAACTGCACTACCACTAACCATTTAGTGGTATTTAAAAAAAATTGCACTACCACTAAATTTTAGTGGTAGTGAAATTTTAATAGCACCATCACTAAATTTAGTGGTATTTGAAAAAAATTGTACTAACACTAAATTTGTGTGGCCATGCCGCTTTATACTTATATAGGAAGATATAGAAATGAACTCAAAAACGGTAAATTTGTTTTTCTTATTTAAAAGCACGCTTTACAAAAACATGTTATAATTCAGCGTCAAACAACTGATATTATACTTTTATATATGTATATATATATATATATATATATATATATATATATATATATATATATATATAGATATATATATATATATATATATATATATATATATATATATATATATATATATATATATAGTGTTCTTTTTCAGTTGCACTAAAATTTAGTAGTAGTGCAATTTTTTTTAAATACCACTAAAATTTAGCGGTAGTGCAATTTTTTTTCAATACCACTAAATGACTAGTGGTATTGCAATTTGATGTTTCACTACCACTAAACAAACATTTAGTGGTAGTGAAAATTGCACTACAACTAATTATTTAATATTTAGTGCACTAAAAATCTAGTGCAATATGCCCATCCCTGATAGCGAGTGAGGTAAATTTGAGTCTATTAGCAAACAGCGAGTTATCTTTATTAGGGTTGTATTTGCCCTCTTCGCAATACCATTTTGTTGCAGTGTATAAGATACAGTTGTTTGATGCGATATGCCTGCTGATGATAAATAATGTTGAAAGTTACTATTTGTATACTCACAGCCATTGTCACCGCGTAACATTTTAACCAAGTTTGCCTTTCTGCATTTAAGTAAAAATCTTTAAATACCAACGCGTTCGACTTTTTCTTAAGAAAATACACTGTAGGAAAACGGAAAATATCATCAATAAATGATATAAAATAACGTGATCCACTTTGGCTTGATATTCTCATTGGGCCGCATATATCAGTATGCTCTATCTCCTATTGTTTTTCCATAACATGAAAATAGTTATACAGTAATCTTGTACATAACATATGTAACACAAGAAAAATTTTCATAATCGTTTATTTCCATTCCACGGACAGTTTCATTTTAGGACATTTTCATTAAATCACGAATATTTACATGGCCAAATCTTTTGTGCCATACATCACAATTCCTTAGTTTACATTTTGCCATCATCACATTTTCCTTTTCATTCTTCTCAAACAAATTTTTCTCAAAATTCCACTCTTTGATTGAGCTTCGAAAATCGTGTGACCAGATTGTGTTTTTACAATCACTTTTTCTTTACAAAATTTTGCTTCGTTTCCACGTCTAATTAT
Organism: Linnaemya tessellans; assembly: GCA_951800035.1. Classification (NCBI taxonomy): domain Eukaryota; kingdom Metazoa; phylum Arthropoda; class Insecta; order Diptera; family Tachinidae; genus Linnaemya; species Linnaemya tessellans. The sequence goes on along the minus strand of OX637537.1, from coordinate 13,633,293 downwards.
TTTATTAACCGATAAAAAATTAGCATTTAACTTTGGTACAAAAAGAACGTCGCATAGAGTAATGTCGGTGAACTACGATTTTAAAATTACATTACCTATGCCCTCTGCATACACACAATCACCTGATGCAATTATAATCTATTGGTTATACTCTTTACATGACGAAAACAAGTTTATATTTCTACTCAAGTGTGATGAAGCTCAAATATCCACTCATTATTTATTGCATTTGTAATCATTGCATTTACGTTATGTTCTCTTGAACTCATCACAACTGCTTCCTTGTTACACTGAGATTTTATAGTATATGCCCTCTCTTCTCGCACGAATAATATTTAAGATTGAAATATTTCTTGTTCGATTGATTTTTATACTTTGAGGTTTCTTTTAGCTTAAACTTCGCTGTAAATACGTGTTCGTCACTCACGTGTAATTTTTCACCACGGCGTTGATGTTCTTCCAAAACTTTGACCTTCAACTGATCTATTGAAGGTAATTAGTCTTTACTTTCAATTGCTTCAATGAAACTTTCAAAGACATCTGGGAGACTACAAAGTAACAAAATGCTTGTAAAGTCTTCAGGAAAAGAAACATCAATTTCTTTTAACGATTCAACCAAGTAGATATATTCATTTTTTTGCTGCGTGTAAGTAATTGAGTCTTGAATTTTAAAACGTACCAGGTTAACTTTCCCAGCAGGACTTTTTGCTATTTAAACTGCCTCCAAAATTTGCCATGCTTCTCTTGACGAGACACATCCTGTAATATATATTAATTCAGAGGGTTTCATACTTAGCGTGATAGTTGCCAGTGCTTTTGGATCGATTATATTCCATTGCGTGTTCTCATCTGCCGTTGCTGTTGCAGAACAAACTCCATCCACCACCGACCAATAGTCCAAAGTAATTAAAAGACTTTTCATGTGGATTGACCAGCTTGAGTAGTTGCTTTCATTCAAATTTTCGATCTGTATCGAACAGATTTCCAAAATTAACAAAAACTAAATTACAAAATGTACAAAACGTTACTAACAAAGCTCGACCGACTTAATCTAGACACGCTGGGCCTTTGTGAGAGTTTTAGTAGCGCATGCCCAATTAAGTTCACGAGAAAAGCCGAACTTTTCAGTAACACGTTTATTTAATGAATGATCTTAACAAGGTTAACTTACAACTATCAGCAAATGTTTAATGACATTCATAATAAGAAGTGAGTGGGTAGAAGTAGATCACAGGGTGATTAATACCAACAAAACAAATAATAATAAAGAAATAATTTGCTATAATTTATGGTTTAATATGTCTACAAAAGCAAATATATCGAGCCATAACCTCCAAAAAACCTTAAGCGACATTCCCTTCAAAAATCGGTTTTTGACTACAATCTATTTTTAACTATAATTTGTACTAGAGTTATGTCACTGAGCTAGTTCAATTGAACGTTTCAGTGAGCTGAGCGAAATGAGCGCTCACTACAATAGATGATTTTAGCTCAGTACTGAGCGCTTTTGTGTTAGAGCGCTTTTGTGTTAGAGCGCTTTTGTTTCACAGCTCTTTAGTTTCAGAACCCTTTTGCATCAGAGCTGCGCGGTTTTGATAATATCTGTCATAATTTTTTTTTTTTTTTTTTTTTTTTTTTTGTAGGACCAGCACTCAGGGGATGACCCCTATATATGCAATGCATTGCGCCGGAACTGAAAACGAGGGGATAGTATTGAGGAGACAGATTAGGAAAGATGAGAAGATAGACAGTTTTTTTTTTTTTTTGTAGCTATTTCAACCTTTTACTTCGCCGGCTAATTTTTGCTACGGGGCCGACGAAGGTGGGTGCTGTTACTCTGCTTTTTAGTACATGATAGTGTCAGTCGCTGCCAATTATGTTCAGTGACCAGTGACTATGCCTTCATCATTGAAACAGGCTGGCAACAACTAACACAACCACGCACTAATGCTGATCAGAAGAATTCAACACAATATTTCATGACTCAGAGCGGGCTCGAACTCACGACCCTCCGTTTCATAGTCTCGTGTTCTACTACTTCAGCCAACAGCACCCATAATTGTAATGATACCACAGTTTCTTAATATGCTTCCAGACAAATATAAATACGGCTGACTTCCTAAACGCATGTATTTTGTTCCTATCATCACTATTGTATTTAATATGCAAAAAAGGCATCCAAAAAAAATTAGATGCAAAATAAATACACCACGCCTTACAATGGCGACGCAAGAAGATAAGTAAGCGAATTTTCTTATAATGTAATATATTTTATAATTTAATTTTTTATAATTTAATATATTGTATATTCACTTATTTACCTATTTACAGCAAAAAATGGACAAAAACCTATTAATAAATTCCAGATTGGAAATGGAAAAGCAATTTCATGAAAAAAAAGAAACGCGTTGTACTATGGGAACGTGTTTTGCAAAATATTAAGTCCATAGATGACACGTTCCCTTTTTCACGAGACGGCATATACCGAAAATTTTTAAATTTCATGGTAACGTATAAACGTGGGAATTCTATGACAGACTAGACGAAGTATATGGTTGCCGCAGTGATATATATGTGGCAGAATGCAATATGGAATCGAGTTTGGACACATTATATGCAGATTTGACCGGCGATAACAACGAGCCATGCACGTCTCAAGCAGCTTCGACGCAAGATGAAAGCTCACCTCCAGTATGGAAGCGCAGTCGAGTTGATATTATGGAGTTTTTAACAAAAGAAAGTCAAGCTGATAGGAAACTGTTAGAAGATCTCGTAAGCTGTGAAAAAGAAAAATTAAAAAGGAAAAAATTTAAGAAATAAGAAAATTACGAGAAGCTTTATCAGCGGCTCGTAAATAATTTGGAATATATAGAGAAAGCGCTAAGGGCTATTATTTTTTAACGAATGGATCTCAATTATGAATTTGTTTTTTATGTTTTAATTTATGTATGAATTAGTTTTTTTTTCGTTTTATTATGTTTTATGTTGTTTTCAGTTGAACACATCCTAGTAGAATTAAAAGAATTTTTAAGTTTTTTTTATTTAGAATATGAATTTATTTTTGCCAACTATTAAAAATAGACATAAAACTTAAAAAAATTATTGTTTTATCTAAGCTGAGAGAAAAGTAGTTAGCATTTCTCTTTTTATTCTTGCTTGTTCTCTTGGAGTTTCGCCATTTGGAATGTTAATGTTGTAATTTACAGAGTCTACTTCATTAACAATCTCCACGTTTTCGGGAGACCCTTCCGAGTTAATAATGAAATTATGGAGAATAAAGCAAGACATAATTATAGTTCTTGCTAGCTTTACATCATGAATTTCTAAATAATTCAAAATTCGAAATTTTTTTTTAATATTCCAAATGCTTGTTCTACACACACTCGAGTTGAACTTAAAATTGTGTTAAATCTCATTTGCGCAGTTGACAAGTACCCATTATCACGATAAGGTACCATTTAATTATTTTCTAAAGGGTAGGCTGCGTCGCCTAACAAGTGGCAATTAGATGGGAAATCAATGTGGCCTGATGCAATTGCAAGCTTTAAAGGGCTATCGGCCCACACAGACGCATCGTGACAAAGACCTGTGTGCCCAACTAAAACACCAAGGAATCGGAATTCACTATCAGCCACAGCCTGTATGTACAAAATAATTTTTTTAGTAGTAAATAAAACAAATAAAAACGAATTGAAAAAATTTACCTGCGCTATTATTGAATATGTTCCCTTACGATTATAATAAGTGATACTATCTTTTGATGGCTGTGATATTCGAATATATGTACCATCAATACATCCCAAGACGTAGGGAAAAGGGTGAGACCTAAATGATTCATACCCTTCCATTATTTTTCTTCGGCTTGATTCCGAGTTTGGAAATTTTATAAGATGTTTTTTGTTAGCAATCATTTGAATACAATAAACAAAACCTCTGTAGCAGGCACCCATTCCAACATTAAAACGATCGCTTACTTCGCGAAGCTGTTTTGATTGGCAAGCTTCCACAGCGTTATAAAAATAATATTCTTTATGTAGTAAGAATTTTAACGAACATTTATATTGCTATATTAAATTGAATTAAGATTCATAGGCTAATTGTTCGAAATTTGTTTTTAAATCTCAGAAAGACATGATAAATATTCCAAGGCACAAAGGAAAGTCAACATCAGTTTTATTCAACTTACACAGCAGAGCAGAACAGCTGTTTTCGAAAGACGCAACCCTTTCATCATCAGTGCTCATGTGTATTGTGTTTGTCACCACTTATTAGGTGGCTTAGTTGAATTTGATAATGGTTCCTATTTACACAAATTTTATTGTGAAAAGAATACGAGAACTGTATCAACCTGATGTTAACATGTTATTGTTATAATACCCGTGTTACCGTTTGATTATTTTTCTAAGCCACCTAATAAGTGGTGACAAACACAATATACATGAGCACTGATGATGAAAGGGTTGCGTCTTTCGAAAACAGCTGTTCTGCTCTGCTGTGTAAGTTGAATAAAACTGATGTTGACTTTCCTTTGTGCCTTGGAATATTTATCATGTCTTTCTGAGATTTAAAAACAAATTTCGAACAATTAGCCTATGAATCTTAATTCAATTTAATATAATATTCTTTAATTCAAGACCAGGATGACCAGTCTGAGCCTTTTTGTGAGAATCACTTAACAAACACAGAAGTTTCTAAATATAAAAACAAATAAGTTTAGTAAAAGCTTTAGTTTTTCATTTACATACATCAAAAGTTATCCTTTCCATTCTGAAGTGGCTGTAAAAAATATCGCCCGGCATTTTATCTATTGTTTGCATAAAGCCTTTTGCTTTTGTAACTCTCTTTGTAATTTTTGGTTCCTTTTGTAATACAACAAGTCGTTTCTTTTTTCTTCTCATTATTTTTGCAGCAGCTTGGAAGCTGGAGTTTCCATGGCCGCACAGATCAAAAATATATTGCAATAAAATATTAGCCCAGTTCACAATCTCGAGCAAGAAGTCTAGCATCGTAGCATGAGCAAAATAGTTGTACTCTACACCAACAAAATACGTTGAAAATGCTCTCAAATACTCTCACAATTTGCAAATGCTATAATGCAAGACCATTTGCACAGGATTGTGAATTGGGCTATTCTCTTCTTCCGCCATTGTTTACTTTATTTTGAATAGTAATACAATGTATATAAATGTTCCTAAACGTATTAAGGGTTGCAAGGTATTATTATGAAACGTATTAAAAAAGTTAATTAAATGTATCAACTTGGTATTAATACTGTATTGATACATTGTAAATATACGTTTAGGAAGTCAGCCTACGTCATTGAATATGTTATTGTGGCACGTCTATAGAACAAGTCTTTATGTACAGAAATTTTTTTACAAATAAAACTGGTGAGATGAAACCATGTGTTAAAAAATACCAGTACATGAAAATGGTTTATTATAAATATATATATATATATATATATATATATATATATATATATATATATATATGTATATATTTAAATATATATACATATATATATATATATATATATATATATATATATATATATATATATATATATACATATACATATATATATATATATATATATATATATATATATAAATATATATGTGTATACATATACACATATACATGTGTATATATATATATATATATATATATACATATATATATATATATATATATATATATATATATATAAATACATATATGTATATATATATATATATATATATATATATATATATATATTTATTTATTTACATATATATATATATATATATATATATATATATATATATATATATATATATATATTTAGTTCAGAGTTCACCTCTTCAAAAAGTCGCATTATTGATTGATTTTAAATATATTAAAGGGAATATTGGATTATATTTTTCTCTGAAACTCCACGAAATTATTCTTATAGTTTTTGCTATCTTTAATAAATATGGTTAGAACGTCTTTAATCACCCTTGCTGTATCATTATAACTGAGCTACTGAGCTATTAAATGAATTAGCTAAAATGAATGCTCAGCTCACTGAGCTAAAAAGTACAACTCTAATTTGTACCATTTGTCAAAGTCCTGTTTAGTACCGTTACGGAAATACAGTTTTGTCGTAAGTGCATTTTCCCTTTAAGTTTTTAATTTGCTTACATATTTTTAATAACTTCAAAGTTTCGGTCTTAGTAGTAGAGAAACTTGAGCCAAAAACTGCCAAGATATCAAAGAAAGTGTCAAAGAATAACTATAATAATAATTTGAATTATAATTTTTTGTTAATTAAGGGTGCCGTCGGCTGAGGGAGCTACCGCGATACTAAAAATCCGATAATCCCCAATGCAAATCCACCCTCACTGATGAATATGGTATCGAATTTTTCTGATCTGCAGTAATGCATTTGTTGTGTTAGTTGTTGCCGTCCTATTTCAGTGACGAAGGCATAGCAATGTGCACTAAACATTAGTGACACCGATTGTCATTAGCATGTACGAAAAAAGCAGATTAACAGCACTCTTGTCAGCCATGTTGCAAAAAATTCGACTGCGAAACAAAGATTAAAATATGAAATAGGTTTGATTTACAAACAAGCAAAAGAAATTGGTTTTTGGTGGTTAATTTTGCGTCGAGAAATAGGTATAAGCTTCCCAACCCTGGAACCGTGTTTAGGATTTTTCTGCATTTCCATACCACTATTCAAGCTCATTACCAATCCATCAGTCCAAGAAAGAAATTTCTTGCTCTTCACGTACAGAGAGACGGACATGGCTCAATCGTCATCACTATCCATAAGGATCCAGAATAAATATACTTTGTGGGGTCCCATTAATATTGAGGAAATTACACACGAAATGACAAACCTGTATATAAACTTTCACTTTTTTGTGAAGGGTATAATAAACTATAAAAAAGTTTAAGTACTGAATTTTTTATATATTTTGAGCATTGCCATTTTATTTTTACTGTAGATTATGTGTTTCAAATACAGCACACGAAACAAAACTAGCACTGAGAACTAGAGATGTGCGCTTGTGTAAAATTAACCTCACGATCACGCACGTTCACGAACGGATTATTTTTAATCACGTACTTTCACGCGCGATGGTAGCAATTTCTACGCAAAATCGCGCACGTTCACAATAAAATTGTTCTCGTGTGTGAATATATCTCTATAGCATAAAGATACGTATGTATCTATGTACATACATATTTTCCTTAGTATTAAAAATTCAAAAGAGAGAAATCTTATATTCTGTTTTGAGTGGGTGAATTATACGTATTAAAAATCACGTAGGGCAGAGTAGTACCAGGTTACGTCTCAGCTTCGTCATTAAAGCTTAAAAACGCACACTAAAGGAGCGGGGTACAAAAATTGTTTTGTTTTTAGTTTTATGGCTCCAAGTTTAACGCGTTGAACCTTCTTTGACATACAAATATATCATTTGCGTAACAAAATTACAAAAAAACTTTAATAATTAAGTTGTTTTTTAGAGGTTGCTTTAGGTCTTCTTAGGGGAACTTTTTCCCCTTTTGCCCGAATTAGCCCACTTCCGAACTTAACCTGTGCTATCATTGAAGACGTATTTATAGCAAATTTCAAGAGTATAAAATAAAATTTGTATTAAAAACTCAAAAATTTTAGCAGGGATGGGAAATTGAAAAAATTTTGTTGGTACATAAGAGTAAGTTTTTTTTGCTAGTTAAAACTATTTTGGAAATTAGAAAAAATAAAATTAAATTATGTATGAATTTTTGTTAGTCGAACTTTTTCTTTATGTAAATTGTTAATTTTTCAACGGTGTAATATTTAAAAACGTTTATTCACAGGATTATTATTAAATGTTTGTTTTATTTATTAAGAAGCCGCTTGTGCGACTACTTAGTTTTGACTCTGTCTTAATAATGATTATTCTCTATATCTAAAACACAAAGTACTTAAAAATAACTTACGCTATCGTGAGAAAGTGAATGGTATGCATAAATACATGCATACCAATAGCACTGCTCGTGTGGGCTATTAAATTACAATTTGAGTCAAACACATAAGTATGTGGACGAAAAATAAACAAATAATACCAGCAGAAGGCATGGTAACAACGAATAGCCAAACACACTACACCTCCCTTTTTCGAAAGAATGATCACTACACAAAAATTGATCATTCTTAAGTTATAGTAATTTCAGAGACAGGTGGAGGTTTCTCACGAGAGGGGTCCTGTATATGAAAAATCTATTCTAAGCTTATGCATAGGTAAACAACGTGATTTAAATATAAGTATAAGTAATTTAAAACAAAAACAAATAAAAAAAAAGAAATTTCTCTGTCTGAGGGGAGTGCTCAGTGACCACAGTTCAGTGCCACCTCACCCTTTTTACGGAAGGAATAATCTCTGCTATTCCGCCAAGTTTTATTCCATTCAAGTATGAATCAAAGAAAGGATGATGGAATTCGAATGTATCCATTCGGCAATTCCCAATAACAAACATAAACAACAATGGAATTCAAAATTGTGATATTTTATAAAAAAAACTACTATTTCAAGGGAAAAATCATATGCAGATGTTTCAAAAATCCGCAAAATGAATAATTGGATTGTATGAGACATAACTTGAAAAGGATTGTTATAATTGTACAATGACAAAGCAAAGCGAGCAGGTACTAAGCACCTTCAGTTTATATACATATATTTTAAGTTAATGGCTTCCTTTGTTATTAAGTTCAACAAAAGGAAAATGTTTTCAAAGGTTTTGGATTTCCGGAGGAATAATCATTCTGGAGTGAATTTCTTCACTCTGTCCCTATGGACCTTAATTAATCTTCCGTCCGTATCCAACATTTCGACATTATTTAGGATGTCATCCAGGCGTATTACTTTATATGGTCCTTTATAGACCATGTCTAATTTATGTCCTGCATCATTGCGGACTAGTACGAGATCATCTAGAGATATCAATTTTGGATTTGCCTTTTTATTAGAGTTTTGCTGTCTTGAAAATTTAGCATTTTCTATGATATTGGCTGCTCTTCGTTGCGCTACTTGAAGTTTAAACTTGACTTCTTTTTCATAGGAATCTGCATTGTACAACGGGTCTATAATGTTTTCTTCTGTACAAGCTAGAGTTTGTGGGATTTTTCCATAAACGAGTTCAAATGGACAGTAACCGTGAGCAGTGGATGGGGTTGTGTTGTAACAATACACAAAGTATTTCAACCACAAGTCCCAATCTGATTTATCTGATGAAATATATGCCCGTAGGTACTCATTAAATGTTCTGTGTGATCTCTCGACAGTACCCAGCGTTTGATGATGATACGCCGTAGAATTTATTTTGTCTATATTCATCAATGAACACAACTCTGTCAAAACGCGATTCATGTACTCTGTACCCATGTCCGTAAGTATAGTATTCATAGGACCATATGTCAAAACGAAACCTTCCATGATTGCTTTAGCAACGCTTTTGGCAGATTTGTCTTGGATGGGTATTGCTACTAAATATTTGGTCAGGTCGCAAATCATAGTGACAGCATATTCATTTTGTGACTCGGATCTTGGCAAAGGTCCAATTGTGTCTACAATTACTCTGTCAAATGCTTTTAACGGGGTAGGCGTTATAATGAATGGTTCTTTACCCTTGACAACAATTTTATTTGCTTGGCAAGCTTTGCACCGTTTTACATAACGTGCTATATCTCTAGTCATTCCATTCCAATGATATTGAAGTCTAATTTTCTTTATCATGCGGGTTATTCCCGGATGTCCTCCAAAGATAGGATCATCATGATATTTCTGCATGATTTGTAATTTTTCGGCATCGGTGAAAATTTTCTTTAATTTAGGTGTGAGCACTATTATCAATGGCGAATCTCTTAAGATTCCATTGCCTTTATTTTTAAAAGATTCTATATCTGTACCTAGGAATTTAAGCAGACTATCATCGAAGGGTAGTCGCATGGTTGTAAGGCCCATGTTATCAGCTATTTTTTCAAGCTTTAGAAAGAGGTGACCTAAGTCGACATATCTATTAACAATCATGTCCCTCAACGAAAATTCAGAGAGAATTTTTCTGCCCTGTTTAATTATAACTTTATTATTTGTAAAATGCAATTGTGGCATTTTAAAGTGCTCTTGTGTGTTATTTGTTTCATAAACATTTAGTTCAACCGATTTTGCCTTTAACTGTATTTTTTCGTTATCATTACAGTTTTTATTAGTTTTTGCCTGAAGTCTGGTAGTGACCTTCAGTATTTTATTTACCTCAATATTTTTAATATCGTCGATCTCGATACGTGACAGCGCGTCTGCCACATAGTTTTCTCTTCCCCTAATGTACTCCACTACGAAATCGTATATATAGGTCTAGCCTCATGCGTGTTAATTTAGACGACGGATTTTTTAAAGAAAAGAGATATGAAAGGGGTCTGTGATCACTCTTAATCACAAACTTTCTACCGTATATATATGGTCTGAAATATTGTATTGCCCAATGAATTGCAGTTAATTCCTGCTCTATTGTGGATTTGTTGCTTTCACCTTTTGTAAAGGATCTGGATGCGTAGGCGATTGGCAAATGTATACCCTGCTTTTCCTGACTTAAGACAGCTCCGCAAGCATGTTTGCTAGCGTCTGTTGTTATACAAAATTCTTTAGAAAAGTCTGGATATTGAAGGATTTTTGGGCTCAACAGTTGATTTTTGAGATACTGAAATGCTCTCTCACACTGTTCAGTCCATTCGAATGTGACACCTTTTCTAGACAATCTGGTTATATGTCTTGACGACTCAGCGAAGTTAGGAATGAATCTTCTGTAATAATTACAGAAAGCTACGAAGCGTTTTGCTTCATCACCATTTTTAGGTGTGGGGTAATTTTTTACAATTGAAAATTTACTATCGTCAGGTAGAATGCCTTTATCGGTGCATTTATGACCCAGAAATGTTACTTCACGACAAAAAAATGCACATTTATCTGGGTGTAGTTTGAGATTGTATTTTCTACAAATATTGAAAACTTGTCTTAAATTCTGTAGCATGTGTTCTGATGAACAACCTATTACTACTAAATCATCCATGTATAAGAAAGCTTGGGTTGGTGATAGTCCTGAAAAGGCTAAGGACATCATTCTTTGAAATGAATTTGGGGCAATTTTTATACCATATGGTAGTCTTTTAAATCGAAAAGAACCCTTTTCTGTTGAAAAGGACGTTATATCTCTAGATTCTTCTTCTAGTTCAATTTGATGAAATCCTGAGACCAAGTCCAGGCATGAAAAGAATTTAGCTCGACCTAATTGGTCAAGTATGTCATCTATGCGAGGCAAAGGGAATTTATCAGCTATTACTTTCTTATTTATTCCCCTATAATCAACCACTAATCTCCATCTCTTCTGATTTGTACCTGGTAATGATTTTTTCGGCACTATTAAAATTGGACTATTATATTCCGAAATTGACGGTTCAATTATTTCGTCATTTATCAACTTATCAACTTGTTTATTAACTTCCTCCTTATGAGCGTGAGGAATTCTATAATTCTTCATGTACACCGGTTGCATATCATGAAGTCTTAGCTTTTGCTTATAAAAATTATTGGTGCTTATTTTTTCAGATTCTAAAGCGAATATGTCAATGAATTCAGAACATAATGCTCTTAAGTCTTTCCGAGCGAAATCTGGAAAATTATCAGACAACTTTGTCAATTTTTCTTTATTAGTTTTTGACTTTCCGTTGGTGTTATTGCATCCAATCTGATAGTCGTTAAGACTTTCTGACTTTACTTGGAGATTATTAATGACAACGTCTTTGTCTGTAGTATTGACTATTTTAACTAATGGATTTGACTTGGACGTTATTGTATTGGCAATATAAATGCCTGTTTGAATGGTTTGTTGAGGTATTAGTACCTCATCTTCTGCAGATACGAAAGTTATTGGTCTTATTACTTCTGACCTTGCAGGTAATGATATGGAATTGATATGCGGACCATTTCGCAATGGTATTGCTATATCATATGGAACATCGCTTGTACGTAAGGTAATCCAATCTTGAGTACCTTCAAAATTTAAAATACAATTGTATTTTCGAATAAAGTCCATACCTATTATTCCATCTGCTTCGATTGGAAAATTATCATCCACGACATGAAAATCGTGTGCTATTAAGAGGTCTTCCATTTTCAAATCTGCGGACACTTTTCCTAGTGTCGTTATCAAACCCTGTCCAATGCCATTTATGTTAGTTCGCTTTTGATGATTTATTGGTTCGTGTAGAACTTGATTGTGCTTGACAACTGAAATATCTGCACCTGTATCTAACAAGAAAGTCGATTTAGAGTCATTCATAGAGGTTCTGGTGTAAAGATAGCTGTAGAGGCTGAGGTTAATAGCGTATATTCTATTACCTATTGAGTACCCAGGGGGTTCTGTACGTTTCCCGAATCAGACAAGCAACGTATATTTTGTCTTGCGCCATTTCTGTCATTGGCGTTATTGTTCCTATTGTTGTAGCGATTGGAACCGCTATTGTTAGTATAATTTGAATGGTTATTTGGGGTTCTATTTCCCGAATTATAATTTCCACGGAAATTGTTCCGGTTTCTATATGTATTATTTGCATTTCTGTTTTCTTCAGGGTAATTTGGTCTGTTGTTTCTGGTACGTTGACTATTAGAAAAATTATTATTGGTATTATTAGTAAAATTTTTATTGTTGCGGCGATTATTATTAAATGCCAGCACGGAATTTGGTTGACCGTACGCGTCGGTACAACTACTTATAAATTTAGTCATTACTTGATTCATATCTGAGAAGGTACCTGATTCCATAATCAGTTTAACCCTTTCATTGGATGCATTTTTCACGATCGCTGCTACTGCGGAACGTGTTGCATATTTGGAAGCTGTATTATTTGGTAGACCGTCTGTAATATAGGCGGTCTCCAATTTCTTTCCGAGATGTTCTATCTCATTTGCATATGTATTGGCATTCTTGCCTGATTGTCTTATATTCATTAGTCTGGCTGTAATCACGTCTACGGATTCTCCTTTTACTGTGGATTCTAATTTTGTAATTATTTGTTGGAGAGTTGACTCCGTAGAGATAAGGTTTCTAGCTGTGCCTTTAAGTTTTGTTTTTATCAGACTAATGGCAACAGACTCATGAGATTCCTTTATTGAATCTAACAAATTAAGGGCATCAATAAAACTTTGTAAGTTTACCGAACTTCCGTCAAAGTCAGGTATTATTCTTGACGCAGTGTTCAAAAATTCAACCACTGTTTGAGGCATTTTTATAGTCTTTATACAACTCTCGGGTAGCGGTTCAATATTTATTTTCTCATGCAAGGTTTCTGGGATATTGAAAATTATTCCCTTTCTTAATGAAACTGTTATCAATTTTTCACGTACTTCCTGGAAGAATGCTTCAGCAGCAGTTCTATGAGCTTGTGTTAGTCTATTATAGTTCACATTCAATAGAACTGTTATTTGTTCGAGCCGACTTACAAGGATGTTAATATGCTTATTGACAGTTTCTGGTTTAGTATCTCTATCAGTATTTAAGCATTTATATTATTATTGCTCTAGCTCTTTCAACTATTATTTTCCATTCCATGAATATATGGAAGAGAGAGTTGACTAGTGCAGTGCGGTAAGTAAAAGGAAGCTTTATTTGATAATTTTTTTTTTATATAATTGGAAGTAAGTTGACCTAACCGAATTGGGTATTTCTGGCCATTACATAAGCTCAGAACCATACACCCTACGTAAAGGGTTACTTTGACGTCGTTTAAGTAATAAAATTCTGAACAAGGCTTTATTCGAATTGGGTATTTCGGAAATCATTATGTGAGAACTTATTAAACTCTGTCTATGTTATTAGCCAGGGAAGCTGCCCTAAAGTAAGATTTTCTTAAAGATCTTTTATGAAGTTGGTAGACCGTAATAAGGATTTGTAGGATCAATAGACAAATAATTATAATGAGATACCAAGTTGGATTGTCTATTTTAACGATAACTTCGTTAATAACATTTGCATTAGGGTTTGTTATCTTTGAATCATGATTACCCATAATGACTTTTCTTTTGAACTATTTAAGGATTTGAATGCGTCTCTATTGAAAGAGAGAAATAAATTAGTAAACGATTAAGTAATTGTAATGAATCTTTTATGATTCATGAACTATAATTAATTTAATAATTGTTTGAAGGAATGGTCACTTAAGTAAACCAAATGAATGAGCAAACAATTGCAAGGATGTCTCAAGAAGTGCTTGTTTGATAAACAACCTTATCAAGGTTACGAAATTGTATATAAAAGTAAAATAATAAAAAACTAAAGTGAAATATATAGAAATATGTTCTTATAAAAACTTTGTTTCAATATATGGAGAATATGAAAATATATATATTAAGTAAAATATTCTTTATTAAAAATTAAATAGTTACTTTTTATTATTATTCCAATTGAACAATAAAATAATTGTCTTTTTAATTATATTACATAACGACAAACAGTAACATATATTATAAGTTGTTGAAAAATTGATATTTTCAAGCAATACAAAAAATAAGAAGTGTTACGTGGTAAACATAAAAATAACATGAATACACCATATAACATGGAAATCAATATCAAACGTATAAATTTTATACGTTGGACGAAAATAATGAAGGAATCTAAGCTAAAAATATTAAGGATCTTGCTTAGTTACCTGAAAAAAAAAATCTGATATTAAAACTATCTATCAATATCAATTAAAAGGATACTGAAAGGGAAAATAAACCTGGCAAAACGGTGGGAGATACTCCTAAATCCGTCACGTCAGTTTCCGTGTGGCTGTTCACATCAACAAAAGGCAGGTTTACAATATGCTTACTTATAGTTAAGTTTACACAGCCACACGAATGTTAATATGTAAAAAAAAATTTTAAGTCTGGGTCGTATTAGTAGTTATACTAAGGGAATGCATGTCATAGCATCTGCCTCGATACAATCCTTTATGCACCGAAAGCAGTGGATATGGCGTGCATCGGTTGAACTTAATGGTCAACCGAAGTATTTACCCTTATAGACTATCATAAACCACTGGAGGGACTCGTAAGTATCGCAGCAATTCATGTGTTAAACTAAATATGTTAAAAAAAATCGTATTTAAAAAAAAATTTATTTTTTTTTTTTTTGTGTTCGTTTTTTAAAAGTTATTTTATTACATTTATTTTTGTATTTGTGTTCTTTAAGAGTATTAACTTTTGAACAATTCAAAAAGAATAAATAATATTACTTATCTTTCTTGTAAATGTTGGTTATAGATGTGGGTATGTAAAATTGTTGCTGAATTTATATAGCTGGTTTTACTGGTAGATTTTGAAATTTCCTCCGTCTGGATGAAATAAAAGATGATTTCTTCGTCTGGATGTAGGCTTTTTGTTGCCGATGTCGATGTTGTAGCATACCCTTTCTTGTAAATGTTGGTTATAGATGTGGGTATGTAAAATTGTTGCTGAATTTATATAGCTGGTTTTACTGGTAGATTTTGAAATTTCCTCCGTCTGGATGAAATAAAAGATGATTTCTTCGTCTGGATGTAGGCTTTTTGTTGCCGATGTCGATGTTGTAGCATACCTTGGAGAAAAGTTAATCATTAACAGCTTCGTTGTTTGAAGGCAGGATCGCCATGTAATATTTAAAAACGTTTATTCACAGGATTATTATTAAATGTTTGTTTTATTTATTAAGTAGCCGCTTGTGCGACTACTTAGTTTTGACTCTGTCTTAATAATGATTATTCTCTATATCTAAAACACAAAGTACTTAAAAATAACTTACGCTATCGTGAGAAAGTGAATGGTATGCATAAATACATGCATACCAATAGCACTGCTCGTGTGGGCTATTAAATTACAATTTGAGTCAAACACATAAGTATGTGGACGAAAAATAAACAAATGATGTTACCAGCAGAAGGCATGGTAACAACGAATAGCCAAACACACTACAACGGGCTTAAGTTCGAATCTGCATGACTGCAAATTATTTTTTTGTTATTTTTTTATTAATAAATGAATTTGTTTTTAAATTCTATTTATTATTTTATATTAAGATTGGAATATTAAAAATATTTTCATTAATCATCAAACCAGCAGAACGGATCAGTACTGATTTCGAGGCCGCTACGCCATCTCATCAGCGTTCTTTGTTCAATTTTTCCACTTTTGCAAGTGGTGCTAGTTAGTAGGAATATCAACTATTTAACCAATATTTTAACGAAAATTGAATATGAGAAGTTATCACATTCATATTATTAAGTTATTACATTTTGGTTAGTACGAAATTCCCCAACTCTGACGATTAATATTCCCAATATTTATATAATTTATATAATTTAAAACATTGCGGGGGCACGCGCACTTGTTCAAAGTAAATTGACAACTAAATTCAATTACTTGAACATAAATAACAAAGAAGCTTTACCTATCAGCAGCCGATGGCTCTGGAAAAAAGCAAAAGAGATATTGGAATTTATTTTTTTGTTAAGTACAACAGTTTTATACTTCAGTAAAAATTGATATGCTATTCAAAGTTCCAAAAAATAAAAATATTTGAATCCAGGGTTGGGGAACGGAAATTTTTTTTGGCGCATTAAATAATTAAAAGCCACTACTTTTGTTATTGTGTTAATTAAACCCATTTTATGCTTCAGCCAGAATTAAATTGGTATTAACAACCAAACAAAAATTTAATTACAGGGTTGGTAAATCGAAGTTTTTTTGGTACATAAAAGAAGACATATAAGTTCTTAATTTTTTTTTTCAGTGAATTAAACCTATTTTATTCTTCAAGAAGAATTATATTCGTGTAATAAATAAATAAAATTGGAAAATCGATTTTGGTAAATAAAAATAATGGAAGTTTTTGGTACATAAAAGAAACAATATAAGCTCTTAATTTTAGTTTCTTTAGTGAATTTAACTTTTTTATAAGAAATATATTTGTGTAAAAGATATTAAAAATCAAAAAAATCGATATTGTTTTGTTACATAAAAATAACTATAAATATAAGTTGCTACTTTTGTGTTTTTAGTGAACTAAGCTTATTTAATACTTTAGAAAGAATTAAATTGATATTAAAAACAAGCAAGGTTGGAGAACGAAAATATTTTCGACATATAAAATATCAAAAATGTCACTACTTTTGGATTTTTTGGTGAATTAAGCCTTTTTAACGCTTCAGCAAGAATTAAGTTTGCATTAGAACCCAAAAAATTTAAAATTTTATTCAGGGTTGGAAAATCTAAATATTTTTGATACAAAAAAGTAATAATATAAGTTCCCAATTTTGGTTTTTTTAAGTAAATTAAACCTATTTTATACCTCGCGAAGAATTAAATTGTTATTAAAAACCAAAAATATTGAAAATTCAATTCCATGGTTGGAAAATCAAAATTTTTTGGGACGTAAAAGTAACCAAATAAGCTCAAAATTTTTATTTATTTATTGATTTTTGTGGCGAGTTATACTTTCTTTACCATCACGTGGATAACAATCTTGGCGCGATGTGGTGGCTCAGTGCTGGCTGTGGCAAATGTCTCTGATTCAGACAGAACCTGGAGTAAGATGACCTTTTTAGGGTTTCTGCCTGTTTTTGGTGGCAAGTGCTCTAAAGGCTTGCATGGCAAATAGTTATCCCCCCTAAGCCGAGGTGTTATGCGACCCGTGCCTGTCGGTTGGTTTGCAGTCAGGGGTAACCGACTGTATTCTTACGGAGCCTTGCTGATACCTGGGCGCCTCAGCAAGTAATTAAGCCCTTAACTTTAGAAGGGGGGGCGGACAAGGCTAAGGGCCAAGGGGGGGGGGGGCAGACTTAATAGGGGACAGGTTTCTGAAAAGACAAGACAGGACAGTTAGTGACGATGACTTAGACATATTTCCAGGACTGGACGGACTTAACATCTACGAGACGGACGAGGATGACATCACCATGGTCTCCTCTGATACCAAGGGCGGACAATCGGCGGGGGCGGACAGGAAGATATCAGAGGCACAGGTGATAGAAGGAGCAGAGAAAAGACCGGACGAACGCAAAAAGCTGGCAGGCTACAAGCGTTCTCTCCGGTTTTTACGGTCGTTGGAATCCCGAGATCCAACTTCCTTGACTCCCCGGGAGAAGGCTTTGCGGCGCAAGCATGCCTACCATGTTCGGAAGTACGAGGAGTTTCGGAATACTTCTGTCATGGAGGCAAGGCCAGAGACGGGGACGAACGTGGCCAGAAACCAGGGTAGGAAAGCGATCTCGGCATCAGCCGGGCCCTCAAATAAACCTGGACCGAGCACGATCACCGGCTCGGAGAAATTGGACGATGGCCCTTCTACATCGAAAGGGGTGTCGTCCAAGTCAAAGAGAGGTGATGACCTACGCGGTAAAGCGAAAACCGCCGGCAAGGAGTCCTCAAGGCAAGCTCCAATCTCCTCTAAACGAGGTCCCGGGGCTGGCAAAGGGGATCCTGCAGGTGGTTCTAGTGGCAAACGGCAAAGGTCGGGTGAGACGCAGATGCCTGAGGGCAAGCGGTTGAAACCATCAACTAGCTTGACATCAGCACCTGAGCTACAGGTAGCCATTATTGATCGCAGTCAGCCGGGGGGCAAAATGACAAATGATCAATGGCTGCTTCTGGAAGAACGAATTCTGCGCAGACTAGTGGACGCGCTCGCCACTTGTGACGATGACTCGTTCACTGCGTTTGATGGGGCAAAGTGGTCCAGAGGCGTCAAAATAATTGGTTGCGGTAATGAGAAGGCTCTCGGTTTTCTCAAAGACAGCATCCAAGAAGCTGGCGAGCTTTGGCCAGGAGCCAAAATTGAAATCGTGCCCTTGGACCAAGTTCCTTTTCAGGTGACGGTGCGCGTGTGGATTCCTCCTCCTATTCTGGAGGATGAGGCCACACTTACACTCATTAAGCGCCAGAATAAGGACCTTGGTACTGAGAACTGGACGATTGAACGAGGACGTGCCAGGGACAAGGGGGATGGCAAGGATCTCTGGATCAAAATTGATTCAGAATCCCTCCATCTCCTGCGCCTCAAAAAGGGCGTTATCAAATATGGGCTAAATCAGCTTAGACTGATTTTGCCCACAAAGAAGAACTCACAAAACGGCGACTCCGAGCGGCATAAAGGTGGTGCAAATTAACTTGCATCACTCCGAGGCAGCATCGGACGAGCTGTTACGCTTTATGGAGAGGGAGTGCATATCCGTGGCCTTGATCCAAGAGCCTTGGTTAGTTGCAAATAAGGTTCGGGGCCTTCGGTCACGGTTGTTTACTCTACTCTCTCCTACCACGGAAGGTAAGATTAGAAGCTGTATTCTGATTAGGAAAAACATCAATATTTTTCTTTTATCCCATTACAGCTCTGGCGATCTAACGGTAGCTGCGCTTGAACGCAAGGATCTCCCGATGGTGATCCTGGCATCGGCGTATCTACCGTATGAGGTGGATGACCCTCCTCCGAGTGCGGTGCGCACACTCATTGACTGGTGCGGGACACGTGGACATGACCTTGTACTGGGCGGTGATGTAAATGCGCATCACACACTCTGGGGTAGCACGGATATAAATAAACGAGGTGAGGATTTATTACAATTTCTCTTGTCAACCAATCTTAGGATTTGCAACAAGGGCAATAGGCCAACGTTTTTCAATAGGATCAGGCAACAGGTCATTGATTTAACTTTGGTTAGTGATAGGGACTCTATTAGAATATCTGACTGGAAGGTGAGCCTTGAGTGCTCATTCTCTGATCATAACAGAATCACTTTTACGATCGATCTTATTCCGAGTGGGGGCAAGCCTTACAGGAACCCTAGGCGGACGGATTGGGGAAGTTTCAGAAAGCTCGTGGAGGCCCTACCACCTCCAGTAGCGGACCAGGTGGTCAGCATTCAGGAGCTGGAGGACTCTTCAGTCCTTTTGTCAAGGACACTGAGGGACGCCTATCACGCATCTTGTCGGGAGCGGCAACCGTCAACGAAAGTCCATCAGAAGTGGTGGAATTCGAGACTCAAGCAGCTCAGGACAGACTGCCGGAGACTTTTTAATAAGGCGAAGCGCGACAGAAATCCCATAGACTGGGATAACTATCGTGGGGCGGACAAATCCTTCTCAGTCGCATTCCCGGAGAGGAAGGACTGGATGGAAAACTCCGCGACTCGTAGTAATGCAACTTTGGTTTTTACGGACGGCTCGAAGATGGACACTGGCACTGGTTCGGGGGTATTTTCCGAGGGTCTCGGCCTTTCGGTATCGCTCAGGCTACCCGATACCTCGACAGTTTTCCAAGCAGAGATTTATGCCATTACCGAGGCAGCATTAAGGATTGATGGGCTCAATTTGGAGGCAAGAACTATTGACATCTGTGTAGATAGTCTGGCAGCAATTAGAGCCCTGGGTTCGGAGATGATAAAGTCGAGATGTGTACTGGCATGCATTCAATCTCTGGCCAGACTTAGGGGGCATGGTGTCAATGTGGTTTGGGTTCCAGGGCATGAAGGCATTCAGGGGAATGAGATGGCGGACGAATGCGCGAGAGCGGGTTCGGCCTTGGATGAAGCAGTATCGCGTAGGGACATTGACATTACCTCAGTTGAGCTGCTGGGCAGATTTCAGAGGTGGGCAAGGAGGGAGGTGACAAACAGTTGGTCAAGTATTACTACCTCTAGGGTCTCCAAAACTCTATGGCCCTCGCTTAGCAGAGCTAGGACTAGGCAACTTCTGTTTTTTGGGAAACAGTCGTTGGCACTCCTGGTAGGGGTCTTGACGGGGCACTGTGCAATTGGGCACATGTCGGAGCGTTTGGGCTTTCCCCATGATGGCCGCTGCAGGAGCTGCTTCGATGAGGAGGAGGAGGAGTCAGTACAGCATTTCCTTTGTGACTATCCGGCCCTGCAGGAGCGTAGGCTTAGCCATCTAGGCTCTCGTTTCCTGCGGGATCTTGACTGCCTCAGGGATGCACCGCTGGCTGCCCTGGCGGGCTTTGTGAGAAGTTCTGGATGGTTCTCAGGAACCACCACTTCGTCTTGAGAAGAGTGTGTAGGGTATAGTCCTCTGGGCATCACAATGGGCCTTTTGATGGCCTCCGAGTGTTTTTCTCGCTTACTGCGGGCAGCCCTTTTAACCTAACCTAACCTATACTTTCTTTATACCTCAGGATTGAAAAATCTAAATTTTTTTGGTACGTACAAGTAACCAAATAAGTTCATTATTTTTGTTTTGTTTGTTGAATTAAACCTTTTTCCTGTTTTAGAAAGAAAGGAGAAATACATCTGTGAAGAGTATTTAAGATTTGGCACAGCTGAATATAGTACGATTACTTATTTATTTTATAAACATTTTGAACATTGTTTATAATTTTTTTAATAGATCTGCATAAAGGGTAACCAAATTGTTGCATGAATTTTAACTGAAGAGATAATAAATGCATGTTTGCCAAGGATTGCTTACATAAATATATTTCAGATAATCAATTAATTTTTTTAGTACTGTTTTATAATGCAGACGGTATATGGTAAGTGCAACACATTATATATATATATATATATATATATATATATATATATATATATGTTAACTGCATATGTTCACAGTTTTTTCAAGTTTATATAACTACCCAGATATGAATGTTCCTTCATTTGTTTGAAGTTCTCATATGCCTTATTTCTTTTAATTTCTTTTCATTATATTTACATATATATATATATCTGTACATGTACATATTTAACTTATATGTATTTAAGAAAATGTAAGGAAAATTATGTTTTCTTTCTGAGTTTGTGTTTGTATATATATATATATATATATATATATATATATATATATATATATATATATATATATATATATATATATACCGGGTGTCCCAACAAGAACGCAAGATTTAAATTTGGCGCCATTCGAAGTGTCATTGTTTGACATTTGAACAATTGTTATTGTTTGCTAGTAGAAGGTACGAGGTTAGTAAAAATTGAGCGCTACACGAATGAACAACGCATTCTCATAGTGAAATTGTTTTTCCAAAATGGTGAAAGTTTTGCGGCTACAATTCGCAAATTGCAATCAATTTGGGGTCACAATAATGCTCCAAAAGAGTCAACTGTGAAGAGATTAATGGATAAATTTATCGAAAATGGGTCTGTTAGTGATGTAAAGACAACAACGCGCCTTCGACCAGTTTGATCGACTGTGTGGTGTGGATTTTGGACTGGAGGAATCATCGGACCTTTTTTTATGAAAATGAGGCAGGTGAAGCGCAAACAGTCAATGGTGTTCGGTATTTCCCAAATTGGCTGCATTTTTTTTTTGCTTTATTTGATTTGATTTTCTTTCGGGTTGTTTTTGTAGCCACCCTAGGAATACTCGAATAGTCGGTCCATAAAATGAATTGGTATGAAAACTTTAGTCTATTCACAACGCCTTTCGCTAATTTAATATATAATACTGCACACAATTGCGTCTGGAAATAGACTTAAATAGACTGCCCTACAGTATGTAAATATATATTTTGGTTTAATTTCCTATACCCATGTAGTAATTTTTAATGCTGATATGTACGTATGTCAGACGTCTGACATCATCACTTTGATAAGACATATATACTCCTTCATAATATCAGAAGCTAATGGACATACATTTTCATTTAACTCATGCAGTGTACATATTACTAAGTACGTATTACGTATTACTAACATGCAATTGAAAAGTTCCGTGGACATTTGGACGAAATAATATTTTTTATATATCCCATCATGCTCATCTTTTCGATATCGCCTGTAATTACGTACTTGTAATATTTCTAAAATAGTACAATTAGGTCTCGTTGAAGTGTGGAGCCTTGATAGAACGTCGTTTAATGCATATCCGCGAGATGTTTATACAAAATTGTATTAAAAAGAAGTTTTAAGAAATAATGGCCAAAGTATATAAGAATTACTAAACAAAGGACAAACAGAGCACGTATATTCAAAAATTAATGAACTGGAATAGTATTCCAAAAACTTAGGTTGATAAGAGACAACTTTGATAGATATTATAATTGCCTGAACACAAACAGACCAACCAAAGATGATACTATCGTCAAACACATACAAAAGCTGTTTCATTGTTTCGAAGAAATTAGAGTATTATATGGTGTTCAGACATGCATTTTTTATTTTTTTTTCTCTTGGACCAGCACTCAGGGGATGACCCCTACATATGCGATGCATTGTGCCAGAACTAGGAAATTTGGTTATGGGAAGGAGGATAGAGGGAGTAGTGTTTGTGGACGTTCGATTTGAACCTCCCCAAGTTAAAACTGACAGGAAAGACCTCTGCTGGAAGTTTGTTCCACATACGAACCGTTCGGCCAAAGAACGAATTCTCTCTGTAATGCGTGGTGCGATTCACTGACAACTCAACCACAAAAGGATGTGCCCTATGTGAAGAGCGGGTAGCTCGCAGAAATAAACGGTTATCCGGCATAAGCTCCCTTATTTCACCAGAACACATTCCGTTGTAGTATCGGTAGAACAGTGAAACACACCCCACGTTGCGTCGATGCTCCAGTGAGTCAATAGAGTTGGCTACCCTACTGTCGCCGATGAGCTTCTTCGCTCTCTCTTGTACGCGGTCGAGCAACTTCAAAACAGACTTTGAAGCACCGGCCCATACGTGAGAGTTGTATTCCATCTTTGGTCGGATGTAGGTGGTATATATATTGAGGAGATCAGTTGGGGTGAAGTATGTCTTACACCCAGCTAGCCAAGAGCTGTTTAATAGACAATTGTGACTAAAATACAATTCCCAAACGAAACTCCTGATGATTATTTGACGGGTTACAATAACAAAACGATGTTTATTCTTTTGTTTATTTTAAGTTTTTAGGCACGTTCGCCGTTTAATCTTGCAATGATTAATATACAATACTTTAAAGATATTTCTGATGATCTTTTGAAGATTTATCTTTCATCTTTCTTTGAAAGGATTGGTTTTTAGTCTTGCAATGTTTAATCGACGATTTTTTGCCAAAATATTTTTGTTATTGTTTTTATTTTCATGCAATTAACCGTTAGGATTTTTATTTATTCTTCTTTTGTTCGTTGATATTTGCATTAATGTTTTGATTAAGACCCGTGCCGGTTGTGTAAAGTGGTATTTTTAAGAATCAAATTCGTTTCTTAAGATATCTTAAGATATTATTTGTTTATTACTAAAAATTGATTTAAGAAAATAAAATAAAAAAATTTTTAAAGGAAAGTATAAATTAAATGTGTGTTATTTTTGATTGATTTTGACTGAAACTGATTTCTTAATACATAGCTTGCAAAATGAACAGCTCGGTAGGAGCATTGTCGGGTTCGACAAATTATCATCAAATGATCCTTTTATGACTCTTTCAATGCCTTATATAATAATAACATTAAGAGCAGTTCAGAAGTTGTAAAATAATCTCTGCATGAGCCCCAGACGATTCTTCATGTTCTTAATAAAAGATTTGTAAGATAATCTGTGAATAAATCTTCAGTGATTCTATCTACGATTAATACAAGCGTCTTTCGCTGTGTTGTGGAAGACTCTCGCAGACGAATCATCTACATGTAACAGTTTCTCCCGTACGCTGCATCTTCCACGATTAAAAAATGCGCTCGTCGACGATTAAAAACGCTCTGCATAAGATTCGCAATAGACTCTTCAGCGATTGAAAAGGCTAGCTGGGCACCGTCTTAAAAAGCCGAGACACTTGAATGCTTCTTTTGAAATATGAAAAATGTGATCTGTCCATCGAACGTCACACTGTATTTTCATACCAAGAACATCAAGAGCTTCTGATTCCCCAATACCTATACCATCCATAAACACGGATGGCGCAGAACCTTCGACCAGCCGCCTATGCGTAAGCACACAGCACTGCGTCTTATGAGGGCTAAAGTTAACCCTGTTAATTGAGTCAATAATAAGTTAATTGAAAAGTGTTCACACATACTCAATATAGCTAACTCAATTAGCGTTTGACAGCAGCTGACAAATGGTGTTGTTTACATTGCTGCTTCACTGGCGTCGTTTCATAAAATGCGGTTTCTGTTTGCCTTTGGACCTGTTGTTGTACGAAATAAATTTTTTATTTTTCATTTGTTTTAATTGTTAATTAAAAATTTTATTTTAAAAACTCACCCTCAACTTGACTCGCCATTTTTTTTCTGTGAATTTATTTACATATGAGTTGTCAAATTTCATAAAGTTTGTTCAGTAGGCATTATGGTGCTCACTAAACAAACTTTTACACTGCCAGAAAGATGGAACTCAACCCGAATCAAAGAAATTAATATTAGGACCTTTTGTTTGTTATGTGGTCAACTATGTCTATATACCTGCATTTTAATGGTTTTTACATCAAATCCTCAGTAGACTTTAACCTAATTCCAAAATAACAAAATAGATTGATTGAGGAACAGTGGACATTTCGGAATTAGAAAGATACTATCAAAGATAAAACAAAAATATGTTCGGAAAAATATAAATAGGACGGTTAAAAACTACGTAAGAACATGTAAATCAGGTCAACAAAATAAACAAATTAAACACACTAAATAAAAGATTAACAGATACACCATCAAAGAGTTTCGACATAACTGTCATGGACACAGTAGGTCCTCTAAGACCTTCTAAGAATTTTAGATAAGTACGAGCATATACTCACTATGCAATGCGAATTAACAAAGTAAAACAATATCAAAAACGTTGATAGAACAGGTAGTCTTGAAGTATGGTATATTCAACGTTTTAAAATAGAGTTTGAATTACTAAAAATAAAACAAGGCTTATCTACTGCTTACCACCACGAAACAGTAGTAATAATTGAACGCTAGCACCGCATTCTAAACGATCACTTATTGAATTTTGTGAAATACATATATCTTTTGAATTAGTATTCGAAAAGCTTCCTATACGAACAAGTGACGGATTAGAAAACTAAAAACTAATTTATGATTTAGACAATTATTCACATGAATTGAAAACTAGACTCACTATTCGTTAGAAAGAGCACGAGAAATTACTTTACCAGTTAAAGAAAAAAGGAAAGCAGAATCCAAAAACAGATAAAATTGTATAAACGTTAAAATAAGAGATTTAGTTTTAATATAAGTTGAAAGTAGAAGAAAATTTAAACTTCCATACAAAGGTCCATATAAAGAATCAGATAGAGAGGATTTAAATGTACCAACAGAAATCGATAAAACAAAACATATTACATAAAAACTTGCTAAAAAAAATATTTAAACAGAAAAACAACAATGTAATCTAAAAAATATATATAATACCAAAACTTACAAAATTTGTTATAATATGATTTAATAGATATATAAATATGCACACATGAGCAAAATGTTTTCACAAGTCAATTTAACATCTATTTTGATACACAATTTAATGAACTTTAATCACAAATATCAAAAATGTAATTCAATGCTATTTTCATTTAACACAATTTAATTTAAATTATATTTTTATTTATTTTACATATATTAATACCAAAAACCAAAAAGGGTGTAGTGAATGCCTACTTTCGTACATCACTGTTTTGAAATTTAATATGTTTTAATGTTAATTTTTTCAACAGGCTATACATAAGTTCAAATCTGTGAAATTGAAAATCATTTTTTATTTTTATTTAATAAATGAATTTGTTTAAATTCTATTTATTAAACCCTCCAAAAAAGAATTTGGAGGGTATATTCACTTTGTCATTCCGTTTGTAACGCATCGAAATATCCATCTCAGACGCCATAAAGTATATATATTCTTGATCAGTGATGAAATCTAAGACGAACTGAGCATGACCGTCCGTCCGTCTGTGGAAATCACGATTCAGTCCAAACGAAAAGAGCTAGACTCTTGAAATTTGGCATATATATATTTTAAAGCTTAGAGCAGGTTAAGTTCGAAGATGGGCTAAGTCGGGCAAGAGGGAAAAAGTTCCCCTAAGAAGAACTAAACCAACCCAGAAAAAACAACATAATTTTTAAAGTTTTTTGGTTATTTTGTTAAGCAAATGATATATTTTTATGACAAATACGGTCCAACGCCTTAAACTTGGAGCCATTAAATAAAATAAAGATAACACTTTTAAGCTTTTATGACGAAGCTGAGACGAAACCGGGTACTACTCTGCCCTACCCCCTCCTTCCCCTTCGCCCCCTAAATGACCCTACCAAAAAAAAATTTTTTTTTTTTAATTTTGTATATAATCATCCCAAGCATTTATCTTTAGAGTTTTATGACTGCCGATTTCTGCCCTACCTCCCCCCCCCACCTCTTCCTTTGCCCCCTAAATGACCCTACCAAATAAAAAATTTTTTTTTTAATTTTGTATATAATCATCGCAAGCATTTATCTTTAGAGTTTTATGACTGCCGATTTCTGCCCTACCCCCCCCCCCCCTCTTCATTTGCCCCCAAAATGACCCTACCAAAAAAAAATGTTTTTTTAAATTTTGTATATAATCATCCCAAGCATTTATCTTTAGAGTATTATGACTGCCGATTTCTGCCCTACCCCCCCTCTTGCTTTGCCCCCCTAAATGACCAAACCAAAAAAATTTTTTTTTTAAATTTTGTTTATAATCATCCCAAGCATTTATTTTTAGAGTTTTATGACTGTCTGTTGCTGCCCTACCCCCTCCTCCCCCTTTGCCCGCTAAATGACCCTACTAAAAATAAATATACCTATATTTTTATTTTGTGTATAATCATCTCAAGCATTTATTTTTACAGTTTTATGTGTATCTGTTTCTGCCCTACCCCCTCTCCCCCTTTGCCCTCTAAATGACCCTATTAAAATAAAGAAATTTTAATTTTGTATATAATTATCCCAAGCATTTATTTTTAGAGTTTTATGACAAAGGTGAAATGTTTCCCCCACAGCCCTTGCCAGAGCGACCCCGCCAATATACAGTTTTTATAGCCTCCAAAGAGAATTGTGATGAAGTCTAAGACGGTCTAGCAATGCCCATACGTTCGTCTGTGGAAAACATGATATTGTATATTTTTGAACCCCGCCCCCTTTAGTGGGCGTTGACGTACGATATTATATAAAGGAACTCTGTCCCACCAAGTTAAACATTTCAAATTCACTTACTAAATATTTGGAGGGTATTTAAGATTCGACTCGGTCGAATATAACGTTTTTACTTGTTTTCTATTAAATTCTATTTATTTTCGCAGATTTGAGCTTATAGCCTGTTGAAAACAGTAACATCCTGTAATACAATTTACATGAAAGAAAGTTCACTAATAAAGTAGAAATTCATACGTAATTTAAAAACATTGCGAGGGCACGCGAGTTAGATGGGTTATTTATTATACTTCCATATAGTAAGAATAAAACACAATATGTCAGCTCTCCAGAGTGGCAACTTAATTTATTTAAACCGATCTTAAGACTAACTTTACAAAATATTTAAAATCTAATATAAACTAAGTAACGTCAGTATTTTTATGTTTACGTTACTGTTTAGAAAAATGTGGGAAAATAAAAGGTGTAACTTGAGGTAAGCAACATAAGTATTTTATGCTTACGTTGCTGTCTAGCAAAATGTGGGAATACAACTTTAGGGTTTCCCTACACTTTGCCAGCCATTATAATTATTTTGGGTATCAGGATGTGATTCCTCCACCCTTAGTCTAAAACACTCCTGGGTCTTAGTATGTACATTAGGGTGCGCCTTATTTTTAAAAGTGAAAAAGTGAACCTTAACTCCCCCTATAAATGTTCTCTATAGCCAAAATATACGTTGTAAAAAATTTCAATAAGATTGGAATAGGAGAAGGCGTGCCGCATCCGCCCACAAAATGGTAATATTATCAAAATAAATTTCAAAATGCAATATTACCACATCAATTATTTAAATATAAGTTCGAGTAGAAATTTTAAATATTCTTGGAAATTATGTAATGAATCTATTCCTTCTGAATCTGAGTTCTATAACGAATAGTGTTCAAACACTGTTATTTTAAGTTATGCCATTTTTTCTGCAAACAGACCGATTTTGATAGTTTATATGAAATTAATTCCTTTTTATAATAAAAAATAACTTTAATAAGCCTCTGTTGTGTTTAATTTATTGTGATTTTTCAATAAAATAATATTATTTAGCTAATTACATTTCCTCAAAGAATAAGTATATTTAAAAAAAATTATTTTTATGAAATAATATTTTTAACTAATTTTTACTAAGCAAATTTCGAAACAATTTATTCACTTAATAAAACTGATTTGCTTGCATTAGGATATTGTTTCCTATAATCAGCTACAATTTGCATTATAAATTGTTTTTCTTCTTCATCATGTGATAAAACTTGATTAAATTCTTCCATAAGCTTCACAGCCCTTTCTGCAGTATCGTTAACAACCCTCAATTTACTTACAAAAGCCAAGCCAATTTTATACGACTGATCATTTTGCCATTCTTCAGGATGTTTCTGTAAGAAATCTGTTGAAATTGAATACCTTTGGAAAAAATTTAAGCTCTTTTGCGAAATAAAATTCTCGATATTTTTGTTCATAAACTGATCTATTTGATGGGGAAGAATTGTTACTTTCTTTTTATCATCTTCATCAGGCTGATTTAAAGCTGCTACCATAAGTCGTTTTGAGTCGTTTGAAATTTGTTCATCAAAAAAAGAAAGCGCTACTAATTCTGGCGAAATGTACCACAAATGGCTGCAGAACTTTCTAGTTAGCTCACGACTTAAATTTTCATCAACATCATTGTAAAGATATAAACTTTTTAATAATGTCAAATCTTGGTTGGGTGCTTCTGTTGCAATCGGCGCTTTTATCCAAAATTTTTAAATATATTTTTATAATGAAAATACATACATCTCGAATGGCATTAACCTCATATTCAGACGAAAATATTTGGTCTCGAAATAAATACATTTTTAAGCAATATATTGCTTTAGACATCCAACGTGCATGGTGGAACGCTCCGGGCTTTCGAAATGTAAAATTTGGAAGCTTCCCTCCTAGGAAAACTATTGCCAACTGAAGGAGTTCTTTGTAATCTCCCCGTGGTTGCATTTTGCTTAAAGTAATTAAAATAAACTCACATAATTCCGTTGTATCCCCGATTACATTTTCCACATATTTGTCTTGAACACCAGCTTTAAAATTACTTTTATCTAGTTTACTCCAGTCATCCCTGAATCTTTGAAATATTTTGACAGTGGGACCAGAAGATATTAACATTTTTGCTTCAAATACGCTCCGCAAAAGTATTTCAAATATGTGATGACGACATGGGTAATACAGAAGATCTTTGTTGAGTGTTTGTTCCAAAAGCACACACGCACCTTGAATTCTTCCTGTATTTGTTGCGGTTGTATCGAAGCACAGAGCTTCAACTTTTTCATCGAGCTGCCATTGTTTAAGTAAATCAAAGACGGCCGCTGCTTGCTGTTTTCCCGTGCCTGAACTTATCGCCGGAATCCCGAGTAACTGCTCAGTTCCATTAAAAGATATAATTACAGGAAGACGATCGACTCGTTCCCTGCCCATTAGTGATGGCAAAATTTTACCATCCCAATGAACAGTTACTGCTGCTATATGTTTCTCTTGAAACCTTTCACGAATTTTCTTGCCTGCGTCAAAACGAAACTTAGTACGTGACCGGCGGATTGAAGTGGCATTTATTACTAAATCATTTACGTCATGGTTCAAAGCTTGAGCAGTTGCTATTAGAATTCGAACGGCATCGCGATCACTAACTTTACACTTATCTAAAACAGAAACGAGCTTTGGTGTTATAAAATTTTGTCGACCTCTTTTTTTTCTTGAAGTACTGGCACCTATCTCATACATTGGGTCTGGAATTTTTTTTCAATTTCGTAATTGTCAATAGCCTCTTCGTCACTTGACTGTGATTCAAAGTTGTCATATTCGCCTACATTTTTTAAAAATAAATTAGTACAAAGAACACTTTAACTTAAAAATTTACCTTGCAATACGACCGTATGTTTGTCTTGAAAACATTCTTTATTCTACTCTCGAATCGATTTGGCTTTCTCTTTTTTTGCCAATTTGCAGTCACTACCTATCATTGCTCCAGGTCTTCCTTTTTTTCTTTGATTTATTAAAAAAATCTTATCTTCCGCTATAGAGATCATATCCAATGCATTAGAATGTGCAACGTCAAACAAATCATCAAATTTATCAACAAAATCCTTCTCACGTTTCCCCTGTACTAATGTTTGGCGTTTCGAGCTTTTCTGTAAATTTCTCCATTCTAAATATAAACTTTCTACTTTTAAAACACATTTATCAGTAGATCTTATTGGGATTCGTGCTTTGTTCCATAAAACTTCTACTTCTTTTACTACAAGAGAAGCACTTGCACGAAGTTCTAGCTTTACCTTCCTCATGTTATAAAACAATACACGCAAGACTTGAGCATTAGAAGGCAGCTTGGCACCTATTATTTGGCTTTCATCATAGCCGAGAAGGTACACTTGTTCTTTTGCTCTTGTGTTCATTTTATTTATTTATTCTTTAATTTTACAAACTTACAGACTTATTGGTTTTAGGTTTTTATTTGTTTATTAACAATTTTACTTTTTAACTTTCTAACAGCGGTACTATTTCTCAAGTGAAAAAATGTATTTAATCAAAGAACACTTTAATGGGGGGACTCACCGTTTTGTTTAAAATTTGTGGCGAGATTACACAACTATTCATTATTAAAGTTCTAGAGCTACCAGATTTATATATGCATTTTTTATCCCTTGTCTTACCTTACAAACCAAAAAACTTTACTTATTTTGATAATAACTGTTAAAATCCATATATGGCTGAGCATGTGAATGAAAAAATTTTAAAACTTTAAAAACCGCAGTCTTATTATAATTTTTAGAACATTTTTATACACAGAACAATTCAATTTACTATAATTCACCTAAAAATTGTCAGAATATTCCGTAAGCCAACCCTCAAATCAGCATTTGTAGTTCTTCTATATAAATTAAAAAAAAATTACAACTTGTGGGCGGTTGCGGCACGCCTTCTCCTGTTGCAATCTTACTATAACTTTCCACAAAGTATCTTCTTGGTATAGAGAACATTTCTGGGGGGAGTTACAATCCAAATTTTGAAAAAAAATTTGGCCCATACATATAAGGCGCACCCTAATGTACATATGTAAGTATAAATTTAATTTTATTTGACAAATTTTTGTAATCTTATGATAAGCCATACTTTTTCTTTATTCTTTTTGTTCAAAATCTTCCGTTTCTGGCTTGTTTCTAATTATAATTTTGTTTATTATAATTCTTTCTACTTTTTATTATAATATAATATAATATAATAATATCTTTATTAGTATTATAAATACTTTACAAAAGTCTTACAGTTTATATTATATATCAACTTGCAATGTAATTTATATTATGTTTAGACATTTTTCTTCTTTTAAATCATATATAAAATTTTAGGAATTGAACAATGTGTTTTTTAAACAAGTTAAAGTTATTTTCACATGTTACATTATTCGGCAGGGAGTTGTATAGTTGTAATCCTTTGTAGAACAGCGATCGTTGCATTGATGTTGTTGATACTCTCTCGATTCTAAAGTTGTTCATATTCCGTAGCTGGTATTACAATTACGATTACAAGCACAAATACTATGTTTATTCCATAGGAAAAATTTTTGTGGACTTTCAATTCCTCTATTTCTTTTACATTCTCAAAGTTCCTTAGTTCTATTTGCTTAAAATTAATTGGTGCTATGTTAGAAATTGAAAAGTTGTTATTCGGGTAAAAATATCTGTCCTGAAAAGCTATTCTATTATTTTTGAAGATTTGGCTGTTAATTTTCAGTTCGCAATCATAAAAGAAAAGCAAATAATTTTTATTAATTCTTAGATTTCGATCATCACAGTCCTGTATAATTTCTAAGATGTTGGCATATTTTATTAAAATCAAACGTTTCAATGTCGGTTGCATTATTATACTTAAAATTACAGTTGTTCAACAAAGTGCAGTGTTTACTATGCTTTAAACATTCTTCTCATAAGTAAAACCATAGTGTTCAATTTCAATAACAAAGCTATTTGGCTCATTAATTTCCATATAATGTTTATTTGGCAAAGGTATAATCATTTTTAGGTCAGTTTGAATGTAGGCAATTGGAATTTTTATTGCAATAATCAGAATTCCGCCTTTGTAGTTTAAAACGTCAGCTTTCATGGATTTTAATTTAAATAAATCGATTTCGAATTTATCAATTTCTTCTGGTGTTAAGATACTTGGGTGAAAAATGTGATTCTTAGCAGTTGTCCTGAATATGTTCAATTTTTCCTTTGAGGTAATTGAGTTTGAACATTTGGTCTGTATATAGTATATGTAGAAGTCTTTGAATAATTTCGCTCTGTCTATTCTTAAAACTTGTGAAAGCATTTCTAATATTTGTTCTGTCCTCTTCTACAGCTGATTTTAAAATTTGGACCGATTCGTTAAACTGTGTGTTATAAATATATAAATTTGCTTATTAACTGCACCTATTGTATTATGATTGTTCTCATCTATTACACTAAGATGCTCAAGGATCTCTTGACGATCATCATCATCCATAACTCCAGCCAGCCACTTATAAGCATGACCAACGAAGTTAAACAGTCCCCTTTTTCTCCTTAGTTCCGTCGGAGTGATTGATTTCAATTTAGATTTTATAATTTTTATTTCTGTTTCGATCATTTTCGTGTTATCAAAGTATACATTTTTTATATTAATCTCGACCTGATATAAAATCTGATATAATTCATTGGTATCAACTAAGTGCAATACTGTAATCGTTTGGTTTATCACCTCAACTTTCCCTACCTTAATTTGTGCATAACCTGTCTCCTCTGTGATTGGATTAATCCGTAGTGTTCCCTGTGTCTCAGTTGCTAGAATCATCATTAACATTACTATCAGGATCTACAAAATTAAAAGATTTTTAATATTGACGATAAGAGCGTTTCCCAAAGTTTTTTTTTATTGTTTTGGGCCCTGTTCGTTTCTAAAACGCCTTTTGAGGTCATTAAAACGTTCAAACAAATGCTCAAAGTCAATATCGTCTTCACCATTATTAGGATTCGTTTTGTCTATACCGTCAACTTCATATTTTAAAGGCCTTTTAACGTTGGATTCATGCACATTTTGCAACCCTTTCTTAATAAACTTTGGTTGTTCTTTGTGCCTTAGGCTCTTATAGTTCTTTATAAAGCCTTCTTCTCTGTTTTCTATGTAGTTTTCGCGAGTTTTATTTCTTTTTTGGATTATTATAGTTTTAGCATCTTTTAATCTTTCTTTTATAATGGTATGATCAATCAATTTATTTTGTATATCTAAGGGACTGCATTTTATTGCGCTATGGTAAGTACTATTGTAGAATTTTATTGCCTTAAGGATTTGAGTATTTATTGGAAGTTTTTCTTCCAAATTAAGGGCTCTGACTTTTTCTGTGACTGTATTGTTGAATCTTTCAATATCTGAATTGCCGGTATGGCTATTCGGTTTCGTAAAATGATATTGAATTCCCTCTTGATCAAGGTAGCTCCTTACATTGACGTTATTGAATTCATTGTCTAGCACAAATTTGGTAACATTGCCTTTAATGGCTAAAAATACTCTAATTTTCCTAACTAAAATTTGACTATTTCTGTCGAACAAATGGAATGAAATTACGTGTTTTGAGAATTTCTCGATAAAAACTATGAATGAGTGTTTACTGTTTACGTAAGTATCGAAGTGAATTATTTCATTTGTGGCGGAAGGGGATTCAGAGGGCCAATATATTGAGTTATTCGCAGCGCATAATCACCTAGCGCAACTAGTGAATGAACCAACACATATACCGTGTGTTGAAGGGCACCAACTAAATACGCTTGATTTGTTCCTAACTTCACACCCACAAAAGTATGAAGTGAACGTCAGTGCACCTCTCGGTAATTCGGATCATTGTATCATCTCCGCTTCTTTTTCGTTCTCGGCACTTCGAAACGTTTCACCCACAGCCACGAAACGTTTAAAATACGTATACGACAAAGCTCGTTGGGCAGAGCTCAACGAATTCTATCGTACTTTCAATTGGAAACTATGTTTCTTAGATAAATATATCGATTTAATGGCGGAAATGGTTGGAAATATAATTTTGCTGGGAATGAAATACTTCATCCCATCCAAAAAAATTTCGGTTAAGCCGACACAAAAATCTTGGTTTAACCAATCTTGCAAAGAGGCAATCAGATCCAGTGAGGAAGCATTCAGTACTTGACGGAATAAGAAAAACGCAAATACTGATGCGCTGCGCAAACAAGCGAGGTCTTCGTGTGCCAGAGTGCTAAGACGTGAAAAAGCTTTATACGAGCAGCGCCGTCGTGCTAAAGTTCTTACTGCCACGTGAGGTAGTAAAAGCTTCTGGTCATTCGTTAAAAGAGTAAAGGATAAAGCTAGTTCATCAATTCCAACTCTTGATGATCAAATATTCACCGAACCTGTTGATAAAGCTAACCTTTTGGCTGAGATGTTTGCAGGTAATTCTTGCTTGCCAGGTAGCAATCAGCAATTGCCCGTGGTGGAAAGAGTATCAGTTACTATGCCAAGAATATTCTTTCAACCACGTGCAGTTAAAAAGGTTTTAGCGAATCTCAACATAAACAAGTCTCCTGGGCCGGATGGCATTCCAGCACTGGTCTTGAAGCAGTGTTTTTCGACGCTAGCGCGTCCATTGGCTAAGCTATTTAGTGCATCGTACCATGCCGGTAAATTTCCGATGTTTTGGAAGTTAGCCAATGTAACGCCGATCCTTATGAAGGGAGAGGCGCAATACCCCGAAAATTATCGCCCAATTGCAGTCTGTTCTGCAATTTCCAAGGTCATGGAAAGTATGGCCAACTTCCACCTGGTAAGGTATCTGGAGACCAACACCTTACCTAACGACCGGCAGTATGGTTTTCGCAGAGCTCGCTCTATAGGAGACCTGCTCGCTCTGTTAACAGAAAAATGGTGCAATTCGATTCACCATTTTGGCGAGAGTAAGGTGGTGGCTCTAGATATCTCAAAAGCATTTGATAGAGTGTGGCATGATGCATTTCTGTCAAAACTGACTGCTTTTGGTGTCGGTGATGATTTCTCTCGCTTCATAGCGAGCTTCCTCAGGGACCGCACTATACGAGTTGTTATAGCCGGGGTCTCATCAAACGAGTTCAAGATAATTTCAGGGGTACCGCAAGGCTCTATTCTATCTCCTACTCCCTTCCTCATCTTTATAAATGACCTTCTATGTCAAACTTCAAACCCTATCTACTCTTTCGCGGATGATAGCAGCATTATCCATTCTTTCTCTTTCACCAACCGGCCAAGCCTGGAGGAGATTGACGCCAGGAGACAAAGCATGAACGAGTCACTCACAAGTGATCTCGTGTCAATCTCCGAATGGGGCCTCGCGAACAGGGGTAACTTTAACCCTCATAAGACGCAGTGCTGTGTGCTTACGCATAGGCGGCTGGTCGAAGGTTCTGCGCCATCCGTGTTTATGGATTGTATAGGTATTGGGGAATCAGAAGCTCTTGATGTTCTTGGTATGAAAATACAGTGTGACGTTCGATGGACAGATCACATTTTGCATATTTCAAAAGAAGCTTTCAAGTGTCTCGGCTTTTTAAGACGGTGTAAGACATACTTCACCCCAACTGATCTCCTCAATATATATACCACCTACATCCGACCAAAGATGGAATACAACTCTCATGTATGGGCCGGTGCTTCAAAGTCTGTTTTGAAGTTGCTCGACCGCGTACAAGAGAGAGCGAAGAAGCTCATCGGTGACAGTAGGGTAGCCAACTCTATTGACTCACTGGAGCATCGACGCAACGTGGGGTGTGTTTCACTGTTCTACCGATACTACAAATCGAACGTCCACAAACACTACTCCCTCTATCCTCCTTCCCATAACCAACTTTCCTAGTTCTGGCACAATGCATCGCATATGTAGGGGTCATCCCCTGAGTGCTGGTCCAAGAAAAAAAAAACTTATTTTTTATTGGGTTTCTTTCATATTTAGCTGACGAACAAATGTGACAGTTATTTATTATTTTATGTATCGACAATTTCAAATGTGGATAATATATCCTATGCTTGATATTCTCGTAGGTAGATATAATACCTGAGTGTCACTTTCGTATTTATGGAACAACGATATCTGTTTATTGAGTTAATTATTATCCTCAATATCTCTATCTAAATAAGAACACTTGATTAATTTAAAGTTGTTTCTGTCTGCAAATTCTGCTACGAACTTCTGTTGAACCTTGTAATATCCGTGATCATTTAATTTGGAAAATATTCCTATTTTTCCTTTAGCAACCTCCCTTCTTAAAATATTGGATATGTTATTATTTGCAACATCATGTCTGTCAGTCTTATGCAGTCTTTGATCGCGAGCAGACATACTTACCTCTTGTAATTTAATAATTTATTGAAACAAAAGCAAATTAGTTACAGTTAAAGAGAACAACAATTATCTTGTAGTTGATGATACTACTTTGTAAAATAATCGTATAACAAAAGACAATTAAAATAAACAGTAGCAAAAGCAATTCATGATCGCTTCAAAGCGAAAGAAAAGTTGGGGAAGTGCCCCAAAAGAGAAAATCTGTTCAAATGAAAATCGCTTTAGTGTATTGCAAAATCTCGATGAATATGACACTTTCAGTGAAGGTGACCGCGATAAAATTGGGAACTACAAAGTTGTGATTCCACCCATAGTCGTTGACTCCACACATAGTTTCTCATCAGTGCTACAACTAATTGGCAAGGACTACGATTTTAAGAGAATGACTATCGACATAAAGGTTATTTCTTCGTCCATAACAAATTACGAAGTTGCTAAAAAAAGCTCATTGCTGAAAATTTTATGTTCTACACCCATGAGGGTAAAAACAAGAAAATTCTGAAGTTC
Organism: Linnaemya tessellans; assembly: GCA_951800035.1. Classification (NCBI taxonomy): domain Eukaryota; kingdom Metazoa; phylum Arthropoda; class Insecta; order Diptera; family Tachinidae; genus Linnaemya; species Linnaemya tessellans. Next base: position 13,595,256 of record OX637537.1, on the reverse strand, counting down.
TTCTTATACGGTCTTCCCAAAGTTGACACAAAACAAATCACAGATGAAATTAAACTTGAATACAATATTCCTGTAGTTAGTGCAAAATAAATTTTAACTTCTCGTTCCTCTACTGATGACGCATTATATATGCTGGAGTTTGACAAAACATTAGTCACAAAAACACAGGTTTTAAAAATTAAACGGTGTTGTAGTATTATTGTCTACTGGAAAACCCCCTTGAAAAATAAGAAGGGACCCAATCAGTGCACAAAGTGTGAAATGTACGGTCTTGGCGCTAAAAATTGCTATCGCAATAATATTTGTATAGCATGCGGTGGTAATCATGACGTTTCGTGTTGTCAAATCAGCAAGATTACAGGTGATGACAATGTTGCATTCAGATGCTTTAATTGTACTAAAAAAAATTTAAGAAATACAAAGCACAGAGCGGATGACCCCCGTTGTCCGAGTCGCAGAGAGTGCCTGGCGATTCGTGAAAATGTCAGCAAAAGAAAACAGACTAAGCAAAATCTATTTTTTAGTGGGCTTTTAGACGAAGTTCCTAATGTATCCACTCAAAAGCCGGTATCCCAGAATCATCGCCCGAAGGAAAATACTCCTGCGTTTAAGAGCTTCGCTGATGTGGTAAGGCCGTCTAGCCGAACATTGAACACAACTAATAACATCTTTAGCCTCGATGAATTCTTTGACATATTTACAAAAGCCGTTGTCGATCTGCACATCTAAGATGGAGCAGCTAACCGTAATAATGTAGCTGCTTAAATGTGCCATATAACAACAGAAACAACTGCCTTCATCTAATGCACTGGAACTGCCAGGGCATCACAAAGTTCCCTCAATCGGTACAGCTTCATCTATTTTTAACAGAAAACTATATCAATGTAGTATCGTGTATCGTGCTACTTAATGAAACTTTTTTGAAACCTAAACATAGTTTTAAGCTACCTGGTTATATTGTGTATAGAAATGATCGAATCTCACATGGAGGGGGTATGGCAATTGCTATAAAATCGCCATTAAATCATAAGTGGGAAATGTCGTTCAATGCAAAAATTATTGACAATACCTGCATTTCAATGGATATTGGCAATAGAAAAGTGATGATCATATCTGCATACTGCCCATTATACACTGCAGATTTTGTTTCAGACCTTAACCTAATAACATCTTCTAATTGCGACTTCTTCATTCTAGGGGATTTTAACGCCTATCATACTAGTTGGAATTGTCCAACATCCGATAGTGGTGGAAAGATTTTATACGACAATCAAAACAGGTCAAATTACTACATTTACTATCCTTCTTGTCCCACGCGATTCCCTCAAAATTTGGATCATAGGTGTCCGTCTACAATAGACCTCCTTCTCTCGAATTCCTCAATTTATTTTTAACAGTTAGAAACTCACACCAATAAGTTACCTTCTGACCATGTTCCCCTTACATTTTATATAAATGAACCTTTCGTTAAATATTATAAGTGTTTACCTGATTACTCGCAAGCCAACTGGGATTTTTTTAGAAACATAATCGATGCTGAAATCTGCTTTTCTGATATACTAAGTAACGAACCAACGCGCATTAATGTGAACCAAGTACTTCAGGTGTTTACTGTCCTGATTACTAATGCTGCTTGTGCATCAATTCCAGCATGTACTTTCGATTGTCGAGGTTTAAAAATTTCCGAGCAGAAGAAAATTTCAAAGGTGTAATGACACCATTAGTAAAACAATGCTTCGGGTTATAATTAGAGAACTCAACAAACTGATTGACTATCAAATATTTAAAGCAAGAAATGAACAATGGAATCGATTTTTGACAGAACTACCTGTTGGAAGTAAAAAGTTCTGGAAGAATGCTAAGCGAATTAAAAATAAGTCCAGTACGTTAACCAAATTGATCGTGAACAACACACAGGTTACCGGAAAGTCAGAAATAGCTAATGCACTTGCAGATCAGTTTGCCCTAGTTCATAACACCACCACTAATTTTATTAGTCCCCTTGAGGCTACAGTTAATGCGGTAGTTCAGGAAATCGAAAGTGACAACTCACTTAATACCGATATACGCACCTTAACTAGCTATGACGAAGTCTTATACTTCATTAAAAAACTAAAAAATTCAAAGTCTCCTGGACTGGACCAATTAAGTAATATTTTACTAAAAAAGCTTCCAATTTCAACTTACAATCTTCTGGTAACACTCTACAACTTTTGTATTCAGTATTGCCTATTCCCAATTGGGTTTAAGAAGGCAAAAGTTGTTGCTATTTGTAAAAACGGCAAAGATTTTAAATTACCATCTAGTTACTGACCTATCCGCTTATTGAACTCCCTGGATAAAATCTTCGAAAAAATCATACTGTCTAGACTCAGAGCGTTTGCTGACGAGAACAATGTTCTCCACAGCTGTCAATATGGCTTCAGGCGTCAACATTCTGCTACACATCAGCTAAAACGAGTGGTTAATATGATAAAAGTGAACAAGGGTACACGTTACGGGTGTACTCTTTCTTGATATAGAAAAAGCATTTGACTCCGTTTGGCATAACGGACTCATTTAAAGCTGCTCACAATAAATTGCCCATCATATTTAATAAAATTAATTGAAGACTTTCTAACTGATAGGTCATTTGTAGTGGAAATCCTAGGGGCCTTTTCAGATATAAAAAGCTTGCCGTCAGGGCTCAGTCTTATCTCCATTGCTTTATAACCTCTATGTATCTGACTTCAAAATAACAGAAGGCAATGATGCTGCCTTTTACGCCAATTATAGTTCCTTTATTTTCCACGGGAAGGTTTCTAACACCATAGTGAAGCGTATGCAAAATGTTCTTATTCATGCAAACAATAAGACAAAATGGAAGATTAAAATTAATGATGAGAAGACACAGGCCATACTGTTGCCATATAATAAATCTCCTAAAAGAAACCCATCACTTAAATTGTTCATGTAGAATACGGAAATTGTTTTCTCGAAATCTATTAAATATCTGGGCGTAACGGTTGACAAGAAATTGACTTACAGAGAGCATATATAAGATATTTGTTATCTCCTTAATAGGATGTCTAAATTGAATATTAAGAATAAATTACTTTTACATAAGTAGTGCACCAGACCTATACTCACTTATAATTTGGAAGGATTGTGCTATTTCACACAAGAGACGACTTCAAATAATTCAAAATAAAAACTTAAAAACTATTTATAATCTACCAAGACGATATCCCACAATTGAACTGCATAGTATTTTAATAATATAAGTTAACATAAAAATATGTATATATTTGTTGTAATATCTTATGGTAACTCAAAATTGTACCATATGTAAGTATTTCTGATAGTTAATAAATAAATAAAAAAAAAACATCATGTCTGTCTATATAAACTCTTTTATTTGCCAATAACCGTTTCAATGTCTTTCTCTTTAAAACGATTTACTACCGTAACCAATATTGGAATACCATCGTGGAGATCCTCCTCTTAAGAGTGTGCAGTCTCAACATCTAAATAATCTCCAATATTCTTGTTTCACCGCAGTCCATCAACTCCTCCGATGTATTTATCTCGTTTCTTTCGACATTGATTCTACTTAGAAAATCTGCAACATAGGAAGGGCAACCTTTTATATATTCGATCTTAAAATTATATTCACCTAAGTCAATAAAGTATATCTGTAGCCTAGGGCTTACATCTTTGTCTGCATATTTACTTATGGGCCACTTCAGTGGTTGATGGTCGCTTTCTAGATCGAATTCTTTCCCATAAATGTATGGCCTAAAATATTTAACACCCCAAACTATTGCCAACAATTCTTTATCAATTGTTGCATAGTTTGTTTCGTGTTTGTTCAACGTTCGCGAAGCATATGCTATTGGGTGACCATCTTGAGCTAAGACAGCTGTAATTGCGTTATTGCTTGCATCAGTGACGATTTTGTAACGTTTTGAAAAATTTGGATATCTCAGTATGGGTGAACTCGTTATAAGCTCCTTAAGTTTTTCAAAAGCCACTACATAGCTAGGGTCATTCATATTAATTTTTGTGTTTTTCTGCAAATACTTGGTCATTGGGTATGCAATTTTGGCATAGTTGTGTATAAATTTTCTATAGAAACCGGTTATTCCTAAAAAGGACTTAATCTGTTTTTCGGTACTCGGGAGTTTCAAATTTTGTATTATTGAGATTTTGTTAGGATCTGGTTTTATATCATTAGTTGTTAATATGTGACCCAAAAATTGTGTTTCTTTCTCGAGAAAGTTACACTTGTTAATTTGTATCTTTAGCTTAACCTTCCTTAAGGTTCCAAATATATCTTTTATGTTATCGATATGTTCCACCAGAGATGAACTGAATATTAAAATGTCATCCATATACACCACACATGTCTTGTTTATGAAATTTCTTAGCACAGAGTTTATCAATCTCTGAAAGGTTGATGGTGCGTTACGAAGACCAAAAGGCATTCGAATAAATTCGTAATGCCCAAAGGGCGTAGAGAATGCCGTTTTCTTTCGATCTCCCTCCTTAAAGAGTAATTGATGGAAACCTTTTGCCAGGTCCACCGTCGAAAAATATTGGGCTCTGCCTAATTTATCTAAAATACTGTTAAGGTTAGGTATAGGGTACCTGTCTTCTACTGTAAATTCATTTAGTTTGCGATAGTCTATTACTAATCGCCATTTTTTCTCTCCAGAATTATCGGCTTTTTTGGGCACAATCCATAAAGGACTATTGTATGCAGAATTGCTCTCACGAATAATGTTTTGCTTTAACATATCTTTTATTTGTTTGTTTATTTCGTCTTCATGAATTTGGGGGTATCTGTATATTTTTGAATAAAGTGGTTTGTCAATTGTAGTAACGATTTGATATTCTATTTGGGTTGTGGCTGAAAGATTATCGCCTTCTACATAAAATAAATCTTTAAACTCAGTAAGAAGATTTTTGATTGCTCTACTTTCCTCTTCATTTAAGTGACAAAAATCAAGTTTGTCTACGATATTTGTTTTTGCAACTGGTTCCAATACATTTATATTCTCATCAAAGAAAGAACAGTACATTTCCTCAAAAAACAATTTTTTGCAAAAAATTTCTGTATAACCATGTTCGTTATTTATTCTTGTCTTAAGGTGTACCAAAAATTTTTGTCCGATTATTCCATTATTATTGCTGAAATTAATAATTTTCCAACATAAAGTTTCTTGAGCAGAAAATTCCTTTGGGAAGGGAGTTACAACTTTAAATTTAATTATGTTTGTACCGTTAATTGTTCTGTATTGAACGGGTTTCATCATTCTTCTATTTGAACATTTTCTTTCAAAACGTCAGGATTAATAATGCTGGTTGAAGAGCCAGTATCAATTAAAAATCGTATTCTTTGTTTCCCAATAGTGAGCATCACTATCGGTAATTGTATTGGGGACGCTGTATTAAAAAATTTACTTCTTTTCCCTCTCCATTTCCTATGTCCATATGTGTAGTTTGCTGATCTACACTCATGTGAGAATTCCTTGTCCTATTCGAACACCTTTCGTTTATTTGATTGTTTTGAAAGTTATCTCTCTCATTTTACCTATTAGTCTTATATTGCCAATTCCCTACATTATTATTCTGACGATATCGCTCCTGTTGATTTCTTCCAAAGCTTCCACTGCTTTGTTCTTGAAAATAATTTCTTTTAGAACTACTCCTTGGCTCATATTGAGAGCTGTTTGTCACAGAATTTTTTCAACTGTTATTAGGGTTTAACTCGGACTTTTGTCGGTTGTAGTTTCGATTAAAATTTTGATGTCTGTTCGCCTTGTTCAAGTGGATTGTCCCGCTAGGGACAATGGCCCTCTAACCTAACCTCGCCTTGTTCCTATAGTAATTATTGCTGAAATTTGTATTTGCCTTATGCCTACTGTCAATAGCTCTACTATTGTCTAGCAATCAATCGTTCATTATATTTGTTTACTATGTCGTTTAATGACAAAGTTTCATCTAGATCAGATACGGGCGTTTCATAGCACAATTGTGCTGAGATCATTCACACGTATTCTTACCCTCTTTAATTTAGTCGTCGATGAGACAGCGACGAATGAATATCAGGCGGATGCTTACGAACTTTTTTATGTTTTTTTCCAGAATATTTGCCCAGCAAACAGTTCCAGTCATGATGATATGCGAAAAATATTTTGTCATAAACAATTCTTTCGATAACATACAAGTTTGATACATCCAACCGCGTATTTTTTGTTTCTGGCGAATATTCAGTGTTATACTCCAGCAAGAAACTATTGTTTTATTTATTTATTTTTTCTTGAATGGAAAACGTAGCAAATAATTGTCCTATCTTTTTTAATTTTTTTCATTTGACTGTTTACTTATAAAAAGTTTTATTTTTAATCAATAATTTTACGTAATCAACATTTTTTTTCAATTTAGAAAATATTGCTACTTATGTATAAATATATAATGCACCATTATCTTTCAAACGCTTGGTTTTTTGATTGGTGGGCAGCTCGCAAGCTCAACACATACACAATTTACCAATACATTGACGGTACCCACCACTGATCTAGATAAACTCTGAGTGGTTCATCTATTTTTTCAATTAAGATATTCATTAAGCCCCTGTCTACATTTTCTGAGCTATACAACGTAGATTTATAATCATCTAGTTCATGAATTTCGCTTATTTCATTTTTGGCTAATTCGAAACAGTCAAAATTCTCTTAAATTACTCACTTTAATGTATCGACACCTGTTAAAAATCTCGGCATACGATGCCTTCGGTCTGGCTTGGGCCTTCAACTTTGCTTTTAATTGATCCCATGAGATGTCTGTAAGTTACCTTATATATGTTGCGAAGTCTGCAGTGATTTTTTCATTTATTGTTATCTGGATTCCAAACTTAATTAATGCGGTGTTAGCTCCGCAAAGACCTATTAACATCTCTATGGATTTTATGAATCCATTGATACTATGGTTGTTATTAAGCAGTCTAATTTGTCGAAACTGCTGAATTATGTCTTTCGGTTCCATTAGGAGATAATTCTGCTGATGAAGCTGCTGTTGGTGTATTTGCTGCTGCTGCTGCATTTGATGTTCTTAATGTAATTGTTGTTGTTGTTGCTGCTCTTGCAGCTGTTCATGTTGTTGCTGCTCTTGCTGTAATTTCTGTTGTTGTTGGAGGATTTTTTGTTCTTGCAGCCGCAGGACCGCCTCTAATTCAGCGATCTTTTCCTGCATTGCCCCGTCGGCTTGATGCAGATCTCTGCTTGCATTAAACCTACTCATCTTTTTACAGTAACTTTGCCAAGATTTGTTTTGTTTAATTTCTTAAAATTTTAAAGTTTCTTCTTTTTTTGTGTTTAGAGTTTTTAGTTTTTGTTGATCTTTGTTGCTTTTAGTTTTAATATATCAACAAATTGTTGTGTAAAAAAATGTTATTCGTTCTTAAAAAAAGTCTTTCTTCTCTCACAATAGTATATCTTCTTTTAAAGTTCTCTTTATAATTTTTGTTTATTCACTTTCATCCAATTTTCCGTTTTATTTTTGAAATTAATTATTTTTGTTTTAATTAATTTAATATTTATCCGAAGTTTTTCACCGACTGCGCCAGTTAGATGGGTTATTTATTATTCTTCCATATGGTAAGAATGAAGCACAATGTTTTTATTGTCTTATGTTGTCAGCTCTTCAGAGTGACAACTTAATTTATTTAAACCGATCTTAAGACTAACTTTACAAAATATTTAAAATCTAATATAAACTAAGTAACGTCAGTATTTTTATGCTTAGGTTACAGTTTAGCAAAATGTGGGAAAATAAAAGGTGTAACTTGAGGTAAGCAACGTAAGTATTTTATGCTTACGTTGCTGTCTAGCAAAATGTGGGAATAAAAGTTTAGGGTTTCCCTACACTTTGCCAACCATTATAATTATTTTGTGTATCAGGATGTGACTCGCGCACTTGTTTACATGTTCATTGTAAATTGTTAACTAAAAATGCAATTACTTGAACATAAATAACAAAAGCTTTACACATCAGCAGCCTATGGCTCTGGAAAAAGCGAAAGGGATATATGGAATATTGGGAATATTAATCTTCAGGGTTGGCGAATTTCGTACTAACCAAAAGGTAATAACTTGAAAAAATGAATGTGAGAACTTCTCATATTCAATTTTCGTTAAAAACATTAGCTAAATAGTTGATATTCCTAAAAAACTAGCACCACTTGAAACAGTTAAAAAATTTGACAAAGAACGCTGATGAGATGGCGTAGCGGCCTCGAAATCAGTACTGTTCCGTTCTGCTGATTTAATGACTATGAAAAATATTCTCAATATTCCACTCTTAAAAATAAATAGAGTTTAAACAAATTCATTTATTAAATAAAAATAAATAAGTAAAAACGTTATATGAGTGCTGTTGCCTGAAGTAGTAGAACACGAGACTATGAAGCGGAGGGTCCTGAGTTCGAGCCAGCGCTGAGTCATGAAATATTGTGTTGAATTTTTCTGATCAGCATTAGTGCATGGTTGTGTTAGTTCTTGCCAGCCTGTTTCAATGATGAAGGCATAGTCATTGGTCACTGAACATAATTGGCAGCGACTGACACTATCATGTACTAAAGAAGCAGCACCCACCTTCGTCGGCCCTTTAGCAAAAATTAGACGGCGAAGTACAAAAAGTTGAAATAGGTACAAGAAAACTGTCTATCTTCTCATCTTTCCTAATCTGTCCCCTCAATACTATCCCCTCGTTTTCAGTTCCGGCGCAATGCATTGCATATATAGGGGTCATCCCCTGGGTGCTGGTACAAGATAAAAAAAAATTATCGACCGGGTCGAATCTTAAATACCATCCAAATATTTAGTAAATAAATTTTAAATGTTTAACTGTATTTTGGCGGGGTCGCTCTGGCAAGGGCTGTGGGGGAGACATTTCACATTTGTCATAAAACTCTAAAAATAAATGCTTGGAATAATTATATACAAAACAAAACTTTTTATTTTTTTATAGGGTCATTTAGGGGCAAAGGGGAAGGAAGGGGTAGTACCAGGTTACGTCTCAGCTTCGACATTAAAGTTTACAAATATTACTTTTAAGGAATGTAGGCTTAAGTAAAACAATTTGTTAAATTTTTACACAATTTTTGCATATAATAAAGCCCACTAAAGGGGGTGGGGTCCAAAACAATTTTTGTTTTATGGCTCCAAGTTTAACGCGTTGGACCTTCTTCAATATAAAAATACATCATTTGCTTAACAAAATTACAAAACAACTTTAGAAATTATGTTGTTTTTTAGAGGTTGGTTTAGTTCTTCTTAGGGGAACTTTTTCCCTCTTGCCCGGTTTAAACCATCTCCGAACTTAGCCTGTGCTATCCTTCAAGATATATTTATTCCAAATTTCAAGAGTCTAGCTCTTTTCGTTTGGACTGAATCGTGATTTCCACAGACGGACGTACGTATGTCTTAGATTTCATCACTGATCAAGAATATATATACCTTATGGGGTCTCACATGGATATTTCGCTGCGTTACAAACGGAATGACAAAGTGAATATATCCTCCTCTTTCGGATTTGCAGTTTCGCAGATTTGAACCTCTTGAAAAAATTAACATCCTGTAATACAATTTACATTAAAGAAAGTCCACTAATAAAATAAAAATTCATTCACATGAAAATAATAAAAATTCATACTCAATATATTTTACTTTGTCAGTACAGAAGACATTTATATTTTGTTGTTACGTAGACGTAATTAATTTTATATATTTTTATTTTAATTGTTTGTAAGCGCCAGCTTACTTCATCGGACTTTATTGGCTGCAAATTTGTGTTGACTAGAAGTAATTTTGGTACATAAGATGCCAATATATTTAATAAGTGATGATAATTAATTAGACTAGCAAAGAAATTTGTTTTCTTTAGATTGATTTTATTATTCGCAAAAAGTAGATATTTTGATGCTCTGTTGAAACGGCTGAAGATTAATGACATTGAACCTCATTATTTCTGTCATTGAAAATATGGTATTTTGTTTCAAGCATAATTGTAATAGATCCTGCTATCATAATAAAAACTTTCAAGATAATTCTCTGAAATTTTTTGTTTTATTTACAATTAACAATTTCTGACAACAACAATTTCGCGTGTAAAATCATTATAATAATTTTTACACGCGATTTACTCGATGATTTAAAAGCATAAGTAAACATCATGTTTTTTGAAGTGTTAACATCTATACGCGCGCCTCTAGGGCAGTAAACTATCAGTTTCAATACATACGCAAGTGTAAGTGTAAGACTTTGTTTGTTCATTGCTTGGCAGTCGGTATTGAAAGTGATTATTGGGCGATTTTCATATAATTATCCCACGCGATTTTCTCCGGAAATTCATAGCCGATTTTATTAATTTTTGGATTAAAACGCTAGTGCGGGTTTTGACGAAGAGTTTAGGTCAAAAATTAAGGCGAGCCGATATCGGCGAGCGGAGATTTAAGTGTTTTAATTCGGAGTATTAATTTGAAGTAATATTAAAAAAGTGTTTTATGTTGATCTTCGGTTTTGTCTTATGCATAGCAAAGAGAATAGTGACGTGGTTTTACGTACATATGTAAAAATGAGATAGCAAGACAGCAACGTATGTAGCTTATGTACAAACATAACAATGTATGTATGTACATATGTCTGTTGCTTTGCATTCTCTTTGTTTTTTGTGGGTTTAATATAAAATAAATAAACAAAAAGGTGTTAACACATCGCCCGTGAGTTCGAACACTCATTGATTTTTTTTATAGGTTAGCGGTGTAGAAAAAACATCACGATCTCTGTTTTCCATAGTATTTCTTGAATTGTGGATACCTCCCTCTTCCTATAAAATCTGAAAAATTTAATTCTTATGGTAATAACGCGTAAGTAATTCATTCCTCTTAATATTTACATAATTTTTGCAAATAATGTATTATGTCTCTGCTCTATCAAACAACGTCATTTACACCACAGCTGCACAGGCAGCTAAAAACCGATATAGGGGTGTGGGAGAATTACTGTTTCGCGCATTTAATTTTTTACACATTAACAACAGTATTATGTGTAATAATTTAAATAACAAACATACAAAAAACCATATTAACAACTAAAACTTTTTACGACCGACAAAAAGGGTTCTTACTCATATATACCTATGCAAGATGATCAAAAACAGAAATATATATAGCTAGTTTAAAAAAACTAAAAAACACGCGTTTGTGCTATGCTGAGTGCCTGACTAGATCTATCTCTATTACTCTTATGCAAAGGATGCGGAAAGAAATTGATGAATCCTGGCATATCTAATCAGGATATCAGATATTTTAATCGAATAAATACATTGTCATCGGTCTTTGATAGATGTGCAAAGTTTAAAGAAAATCTGATCGCTCAAAGTAGGTAAAAATCGAGCCTAAAGGAGACGGTTACAAACAAACATACAAGCAAGCAAATGGGGGGATTTTCTTTCCTGTCTAAAAGTAAAGATTTCATATTTTATGGCGAACTATACGAACTCGATTAAACTCGCTTTCAAAAACCTTTTGATATTTTTTTTACAGAAAATTTAACAAAAAATTATTATTTTTAATTTGGAACAAATGTTCTTCTCATAAAAATATAAAATAAAATTTGTCTAAAAATTAATAAAAGCAGCTGATAATATAACCATTCGCAGAGAAAAAAATCAATGTAAAATCTTTATTCGTTTACCCAAAAAAAAAAATATTGTAAATCGTAAAAATTCAGTAAAAGCGCATGCAACTTACTAAACTTTCTGACATTAACAGTGTCGCAAAACAACAAATCTAAAGTAAAAGCTTTGAAAATTCACTATGCGATGCAGAATTTTGTTGTCTGTCGAGCTGCGTACTCAGATTTTTACAATTCTTAATTTGAATTTTTAGTTTAATGTCCGGCTAGAATAGCCAAATACCCCTATGTGCGACGTTAACAGTTTCGTTTCCTAAACAAAAGTATGGGAGGTAGGATTAGTTCTTCTAAGGGGAACTTCTTTCCCCTATGACCATAACACATATTTTGGCCAAGTTTCATCAATTTAGGAGCACCCAATAACTTTTTGGAAGCAATATAAACAAACAAAAATATTAATGTCCGGCTAGATTGGCAAAATACCCTTATGTGCGCCGTTCCTGAAAGTACATGATCAAAAATAATGCGTTCGTGGGCGTGCGTGATCGGGAGCACCTTGGATCTTGCGTGCGTGAAAGAAATTTAAGTTTCGTGATCATGCGTGATCTTGAGCACACTTTTACTTACGCGCACATCTCTAATATAGACTGATAATTGAAAAGACCGCGCAGTGCATGAAAAGCAAAACTTAAAAGTTTTTAGAAAAGTTAAGCATTAATTAACCGAATACAGCACCCTTGTTTTTATTATTGTAATATAGGTTAAGTATTTATGTTTCACGTATCTAGTCGAAAATAATGGTTTCTAAAATGGGTGGATTTCAATCACAGGAGTACATTAGGGTGCACCTTATTTAAAAAAAAGCGAAATAGCATCTTCACTCCCTTCATAAATGTTCTCCGTAACAAAAAAGTATGTTATAAAAATTTTTAGGTAGATTGCATCAGTGGAAGTAGTGCCGTATCCACCCACAAATTGTAAAAATTTTATAAATTGTTATAAAATAACCATTTATGTATTTTTAAGATTCACTAAACTTATAAAAAAAGGAATAAGTAGTTTAATTTAGTTTTTACCAACTTTTTTATTACACTTTAACATTCATACAAAATTATTTATTTTTTGAATTTAATTTCATACTTAATTATATTAATTTAAGTTATTTCATATGCTTAATAAAACCAATTTGTTTGCATTTGGGTATTGTTTCCTATAATCAGCTACAATTTGCATTATGAACTGTTTCTCCTCTTCATCACGCGACAAAACTTGATTGTATTCTTCCATAAGCTTTACAGCCCTTTCTGCAGTATCATTGACAACTTTCAATTTACCAACCATTTCCAAGCCAATTTTGTACGATTTATCGTTTTCCCATTCCCTAGGATCTTTCTTCAAAAAATCCGTTGGGATACAATATCGGTTGAAAAAATTTAAAGTTTTTTGCGAGATAAAATCTTCAATATTTTTATTAACGTACTGCTCTATGTAATGAGGAAGAATTGTAATTATTTTGTTGTCATCCTTATGGGCTCGGTCTAGCGCTGCAACCATGAGTCGTTTTGACTTGTTTGAAATTTGAGTATCATAAAATGAAAGTGCTACTACTTCTGGCGATAGGTACCATAAATGATTGCAGACTTTTCGAATTAACTCCCGACTTAAATTTTCATCAACTAAATTGTAAAGATATAAACTTTTTAGCAATGTCAAATCTTGGTTAGGAGCTTCTGCGGCAATGGCAGCTTTGATCCAAACTTTTAAATATATTTTTATAATATAAACACATATATCTCTAATTCCATTCAACTCACAGTCAGCCAAAATGAACTGGTTCCGCAATAAGTAAATTTTTAAACTAAATATTGCTTTGGACATCCACCGTACATGGTGGAACGCTCCAGGCATTCGAAATGAAAAATTTGGAAGTGACCCGCCTACGAAAATTACCGCCAATTGGAGAAGCTCTTTGTAATCTTCCCGTGGTTGCATATCTTTTAAACTCTTTAATGTAAACTCTTGTATCTCCCTTGTATCCCCAATAACATTTTTCACATGTAAGTCTTCAACTCCAGACTTAAAATTACTTTTGTCTATTTTAGTCCAGGCATCTCTAAATCTGTGAAATATTTTGACACTAGGACCCGAAGATGTTGATATTTTTGCATCAAATACACTCCGTAAAAGTATTTCAAATATGTGATGACGACATGGATAATACAGAAGATCTTTGTTTAGGGTATGTTCTAAAAGCACACATGCGCCTTGTATTCGTCCTGTGTTTGATGCGGTGGTATCGCAGCACAGGGCTTCCACTTTTTCATCGAGATCCCATTCTTTGAGTAAGTCAAAGACAGCCGCTGCTTGCTGTCTTCCCGTACCTGAAGTTATCGCTGGGATGCCGAGTAGCTGATCTGTTCCATTAAAAGATACAACGACAGGTAGACGATCGACGTCTTCACTACCCATCAATGATGGCAACATTTTACCATCCCAGTGAACAGTCATCGCCTTAATTTCTTTGTTTTTAAATGTTTCGCGTTTTCTTTTTCCTGCATCAAATCGAAACTTTGTACGCGATCGGCGAATTGAAGTGCAATTTATAATTAAATCGCTAACGTTATGTTGCAATGCTTGCGCAGTTGCTATAAGGATTCGAACGGCGTCACAGTCACTTACTTAACACCTATCTAATACTGACACAAGCTTTGGTGTGATAAAATTATGTCTACCTCGTTTTTTTTCTTGAAGTACTAGGACCTACTTCATATGCTGACTCTGGAATTTGTTGCACTTTACAATCTTCAATAGCCTCTTCATCACTTGATTGCCATTGATCTATAAAATTTTATAAGAAATATTGTAGAATAATATAATAGATTCAAACTGAGGACTTGCAAGTGAAGACATGACTGAAATCGCACTACACCTTCAATATTTACCTTGCAATACGACTGTATGTTTCTCGAGGAAACGTTGTTTTTTCTCTTCCCTAAGCGAATTCGCCTTTTCTTTTTTCGCCAAGTTGCAGTCACAACCTATCATTGCACCAGGTCTTCCCTGTTTTCTTTGATTTGTTAAAAAAGGCTTATCTTCTGCCAGAGTGATAATATCCAATGCATCGGCATGTGCGACATCAAACAAATCATCAAATTTATTTACAAAGTCTTTTTCGCGTTTTTCCTGGAGTAATGTCCGGCGTTTCGAACTTTTTTGCAAGTTTCTCCATTCTAAATACAAACCTTCAACTTTTGAGACAAATTTGTCAAAAGCTCTAAGTGGTATTCGTGCTTTGTTCCATAAAACTTCTACCTCTTTCACTACAAGGGAAGCACTAGCACGCAAGTCTAGTTTTACTTTTCGCATATTGTAAAATAAAACATGCAAAACTTGACCATTTGAAGGCAATTTGGCACCGATTATTTGGCAGGCATCATAGCCGAGAAGGTATAACTGCTCCTGTCGTCTTGTGTTCATATTTATTTTTGATATTATTTTACAAACTTGATTGTTTTATCGCTTTATTTCTTTTAAGAACACTTAGTTATTCACTTGTATATGTACTTACGCCCATTCGATACAAATATTATTTAATTGAAGTGCGTTTGCTTTTATTCGGGAATTCACCGTTTTGTTTAGCAATTGAAGCGATACTACACAACTGGGCGTTATTGAACTTCAAAAGATGCCGGACTTAACTGACCACATATTTCTCAGTTGTTGTCTGAGCTCACAAACGATGTCTTACATTTGCTGTTAAAATCACGATATTCTTAAAATCATAATATCTATTTTTAAAGTATTGCTAAACATTTTTCCTCATTATTATTAATTTGTAAACGGAAAAAGATTCAGGTCGAATAAATTAATTATAGTTTATATCAAATTTACCAGTGTTTTATTAAATGACCCGCAAATTAAAATCTTAACTTATTTCATATGAATTTAGCATATATAGCCAACTTGTGGGCGGATGCGGCACGCCTTCCTGTATTACAATCTGCTTATAATTTTACACAATGCATTTTTTTAATACGTAGAACATTCTTGGGTGGAGTTACGATCTAATCTGTTAAAAAAAATTGTCCCATACATATAAGGCGCACCCTAGTGTACATACTATATATAATTTACAGTTTAAATGACTGATTCTGTAGTTTCTAATTCAACTCAAGTTGTTTTCCTTAGTACCAACAAATTCTTGTTATTCATAATAAAAATTATTATTTTGTTATACAAAGGATAAGCAAGTTGAGTCGAATTAGAGACTATACAATTAATAATTTAAACTGTAAACTACATATGCGATTGAAATCGATCCATACTTAAAATATGATATAACTCCGGTAAATATTTGTTTGTGTTTTTTAATATTTTAGTTTATATTTTTTGCAATAAAATTAATAAAAATTTAGGCCTTTTATTTAATTTTTTTTAATTTACAAATTAATCGCAATAATTTTTCTTATTGCTAAAGTCACCGTTGGTACCACTTCCACTTCTTGAACCACTTTTATTTCATAATTTGCAGCATTTACGCTGTTCAAATCAGGCTCGACGCATTTATAATGTAAGCAAGTGTTGTGTAATTTAACATTTATCGGTTATTTTTGTTTTTTATGATTGTAGGTCAATCCTCTACAAACGGAATGACAAAGTAAATATACCCTCCAAATTCTTTTTTGGAGGGTATAAAAAAAATTTTGTTATCAGTTACTTTCATATTTAAGAAAACATCTAAATTTTTCAGCTAGGAAGCTATAAGTTTGGCTCTTCTTATATCAAATACCTCTGAACATTTTTCAAATATATTAAATACGTTTAATTTACAAACAAAAAGTAAAAATCCGTTTCATGTACCACAAAAAGTTCTAACTGTGCAACACTAGAATCGTTTTTCAGTTTTTTTTATACCAATTTACTTCTTCCTGATATATAAAGTATGTAGGTATATTCATCATAAAAATCAAAAATGGCAAATTATATAGTTACTTGTATCAAAAAATTTTGATATTCCAACCCTGAGATTGGATTTTTAATTATTTTGGTTTAACTCTGCTCGAAGTATGAAAGAGATTTAATTCACAAAAAAACAAAATTAGGAACTTATATAGCTACATTAATGTACTGTAACCCTGAAACCGATTTTTTAAATTTTTTAATACTAATTTAATTCTTCCTGAAGCATAAAATTGGTTTAATTCACTAAAAAACAAAAATTTGCATTTTATGTGGCTGCTTTTATGTACAAAAAACATTTCAATTTCCAACTCTGGAAGCAAATTTTTAATTTTTTTTACCAATGCACTTTCCGTGCTGTAGTCTTGTAGTCTCCCATCGGACGCGTCCCCAGGTGGCGGATAGTGGGAGACCGAGATGGTGCCTCATCTGATATGCTGCACAAGTGGTCAGCTGAGTCACTATCAGGTCTTGGGTCTGACTCGAACTTGCGGGCCTTCACACACCACTGAAGGCCCGCAGGGTTAGGTCGGATCAGGCTCCACACTAGAACAACCCCATTCAAAGGATCTCATAGGCTAGGGCGTACCCTGTTAAAGAGGCGCCGTGGCTGGCAGAACCAAGTGAGGGGCATCATCCAGGGCTACTTCCCACCTCTGTCGATACCCCACCAAAGGTGAAGCAGAGATGGGAAGGTAATCTGACACGTTCAACATTCCTTAGTTTGGGTTCGTGGCGGTAGCAGCCCCTACAGTCCTAAGAGCGTTACACGACACACAACACTATAGGTCGTGGACCGTTCTAGACATGGATGATGCTCCCCAAGAATGTAGGAAATCTGGGTTGGAGCCCGCGGACCAAAACTACACCTAACCCATGGCATGCCGTCACTGTGGTGGGTGGTCCACCTGCTACGCGCAACTCGTGGGAACAAAATTGAAAGAAATAAAGAAAAAACAAACAAAAAACCAAACAAACCGCTAGTCCTCCCTCTAGGGAAGGCTAGATTACAGCGCAGTGTGTCCTTGGACGTAGCACATCTGCAGCAGCAAAGGCTAAGGCCAGCAAAGGTGCGCCAACCGGAAAAATTCCGGCAGTGCCACAAGCACCAATTTTAAAATCGGTAGGTGCGCCAGCTGGAGCAAATTCAGCAGTGCCACATGCACCCACCAAAAACCACATCAGCAGCTGCACCGGCTGCCTCATACACAGCTGAGGAACAAGCAGCTGCCTTAAATGATAAGCGAAGGCGCAATCGACAATTCGGTGCGCGGAAAGCCTTCGCTGAAGAGCGGGCTGCTCGACGCCATATCGAGCAGTTAGGCAAAAAACAGGCCAAGGACCTAACCAGTGAAGAGAAATTCGCGCTGGCATGGGCCAAGGCCCGTCTGGCTGCCCAAAGCGGCCCCAATGCTGAAGCGTTCACTAGTTCAGCGCCGAAAAGGCAACGCTCAGCGGAAGAGCCTCAACAGCAGAAAAAACGCAACGAGCAAACGCCCCAGGCAGGAGGCTACGGTTATAAAAAGGCTTTACAGCGAAGTTGCAAGAAACCCGCTGGTAAGGGCTATTGTTGACCGCAGTAACAGCGACGGCTCAATCAACCACGAAAAGTGGGGATTGATCTGTCAAAGATTACTGAATGTCTGTCAAAGATTACTGAATGTCTACCCCTGTTCGGGGTAGGCAGGGCCTGGTGCACTATGGGTTCATGGGCATCAGGCTCCGTATATACCGGAGTGAAGACAAACCCGATCCCGAAAACACCGACCGAACGGAGGGGTCGCAAGGGTCAGCCAAGGGCACCAAAATGGAGGGCATATTTGGCACCGCGGAATCGGTAACTTCGGGATGTTCCCAAACAGACTCATGTGTGATTGGAGACCTCCTGGAGAGACTGGAATTCGCGGAAGACGAGAACGCGCTTCTGGACCCAAATCCAGGGGACGCGAAAATCGTCGTCAACTATGACCCGAATGTTTAGAATGGCGAAGGTTATCCAAATCAACCTTCCCCATTGCAAGGCAGCTTCTGCTGCGTTGACCTTCCGGCTCTCTGAGAGTGGAGAGGATATTGCGCTGATCCAGGAGCCATGAACCTCCAAAGGCAAAATTCTTGGTGTCGGCGTAAAGAGCTACAAACTGCTGTATGCCAAAAACTCAGGTAATGATGAAAAGAACATTAGATTCTGCATTCTAGCGAAAGCCAACCTGAATATATTCATTCCATCTAATTATAGTGATGAAGATACGGTGACTGCAGCCTGGGAGACAGGACAAACCTCCGTGTGGTTTGCCTCCCGCTATATGGCCCACGATCACCAGGGCCCACCTCCAAACAACCTGGTCCGCAACTTCGTTCAGGTTGCAAATGTAGATAGCACTCCCATAATACTTGGAGCCGACGCAAATGCGCACCACCATATCTGGGGCAGCACAAACACATATGAAAGGGTTGAGTGTATCTTTGATTTCATTCTAGAAAATAAACTAGTGGTGTCAAATCAGGGTTCAGAACCAACTTTTATTGGATCAAACAGACAGGAGGTGTTAGATATAACACTTATTAGTGCAAGACATGCCAATTTAATTCGAGATCGGAAGGTCTCCTCTGACTGTTCCTTCTCTGACCATCGCTATCTAACCTTTGCAGTTTGCAATTTAGGTAGTAACATAAGACGATGCGTCAGCAGACGTAGAACAAATTGGGAAGAACAAAGCTGTATCCTCACCAACTATATTGCGCATCCTCCAACCATAACGGAAGCTGCGGACAGGCAGTGGATACACTGACGAACGCGTTTGAGATGGTCACAAGTCTATCCTGCAGACCATCTTTACAGCGTAACAAGCAAAGACCTCCGTGGTGTACTGATAATATAGCAGTCACCAGGAGGAACTGCCGCAAACTTTCCAACAAGGCAAAGAGAACGGGAAACTGGACACTCTATAAAGCCTCCTTGAATAGATTCAAGAATGAGGTCAGGAACGCAAAACGTAAGACCTGGATGAGCTTCTGCACTATTGTAGAATCTACCTCCGAGACATGCAGATTGCGTAAAATCCTAGCCAAACAGCCGTCGATACCCGGCTACATCCATGTTCTTATGGACACCCATTTCCCGGGTTCCCAATCTAATGTGGTAATACCGCAGGTATATCCCTCACATAGCCAGCCTTCTGCCCTTCACTCGCTCGTGGGACATATAGAGAAGTCTCTTGAGCACAAGGAGTATACTATGGCCGCCTTTATGGACATTGAAAGGACCTTTAACAATATTGATCCGATGTTAATTATTCACGCTCTAGGCGAGCTGGGTATTGACCGGACGATTATTCAGCTTATTGAAAATTTGCTCTCACGAAGATTTATTACTTCCACCTTAGGTACAGCCACCATCACCAGGAGGGCCCACAGGAGAGCACTGCAGGGTGGGGTGCTGTCACCCTTATTGTGGAATGTAACGATGAATCTGTTGCTTAGAAGTCTGGAGACCATGGATAATAAAACTGTTGCATATGCAAATGATGTTGCAGTGGCAATATCAGGTTTCCATTTGGACACTATGTCACGGAGGCTGGAGACAGCATTAAAGGGGGTTAACGATTGGTGTTTGAGAAGCGGACTCAGCGTCAACCCTACAAAAACGGAACTGGTACTCTTCTCGATAAGGTACAAGATTCCCTCATTCATCCACCCAAAAGTAAATGGCATTACCCTGGACCTCTCGGATAAAGTCAAATACTTGGGTGTTGTGATTTATAGTAAGCTATCATGGTCTTCTAATGTCCAGGAAAGAGTGAGGAAAGCCTCGATGACAATTTACGTCTGTAGGAGAACTATTGGTCCTACCTGGGGATAAGCCCAAAGGTAAATTGGATACTAGAGATTGTGATAAAGCCTATACTATTCTATGGTATTGTGGTCTGGTGGAAAGCACTGGACGTGGGGAGAAACCGGGCCTACATGGAGAGGGTTCTCCACAGAATAGCACTTATGATAACGGGTGCTTTTAGAACGACGCCAACAAGGGTGATTTTTGCCGTACTATGCTGGCTTCAGGTGGACCTGACTGCTAGGAAGCTGGCTCTACGCACCGCAGTCAGAATGAACACAATAGGCGCATGGACCCATAGACCATGGGGTCATGCTAGCATTTTGGACACGATAGGTAATCTACCGCATCTTATCGACTACTGCACTGCGGTACCCTACCTCAGTAGAAAATTTAGGTTTTCTCTGGCGGAAGGGTTCTCCCCATTGCACGGATCCGTACAGATTTTTACGGACGGTTCCGAACGGGGGGCAGGGTCGGTGGGGGTGTCTTTATTCCAGACTTTGGAATCGAGATGTCCTTCAGACTCCCGGATAAATGTAGCGTATTACAGGCGGAAATATCTGCCATCAAAAGGGCAGCGTTGTGGTTAAGGTTTTATCGGATATCGAACCGGGACATCCAATTCATTACCGACAGCCAGCTTGCTATAAGGTCTCTTACGGGGGTGTATAGCACATCCCTACTTGTCCCGGAATTCCGCGGAGCCCTTGACGGACTTGCGGAACATTTATGCATCACTTTTAACTGAGTGCGGGGACATGGAACCACCATGGGCAATATTAAGGCGGATGAACTGGCGGGGAAAGGAACCACACTTCAGGAGGCCGACATTGACCAACTAAGTGGGATTCCACTGTCATCTTGCTGGAGACGCTTTGATATTGCATTATTCGAATTGGCTCAGGACAGGTGGTTCAGAGAATCCACTTGCGAGATATCAAGTGTCTTATGGCCCCGCCTAGACTCCAGGAGGACGAGGGATCTTTTGAACTTCGCAAGAGGTCATCTACGAAATATGGTGGCCACACTTACTGGTCACTGCACCTTTGGGATCCATGCCAGGCGCATGGGTCTCCCCTATAATGACTACTGCTCCAGTTGCAATGATGAGGAGGAGGAAAGCATTGCATACCTCCTCTGCTTCTGCCCTGCTATGCAAGAGCAGCGCCTACAGTCTCTGGGCAGGACACGCTTTGGAGACATTTCGGAGATAGGGCTGAGATACCTGAGTCTCTTTATTAGGAGCAGTGGCTGGTTCGGCCGCTGACTCCCCTGGGGCGTGTATGCACGACCATAGCTTTTGGTTTATATATCCTATGTTCTTCTTTACTATCTTTCTTACGTTAACTTCGACTATCCCTACTTCTTCCTCATCTCTTATCTTTTCACTCTTCTTTAATACAGGTATCACAAAGGGATCAAAATAATTGGACCCAAATGGGCTGGACTCTCTTTTCCTGTTACCAGCAACCTGCTAACCTAGCCTAACCTAACCTACCAATGCACTTCTCTTTTACCGCACTTCTTAGTGAGGTATAACATAGTTTTACTTGAAAAAAATTAAAATTTGTAACCTTTCTGGTCACTTTCATGTACCACAAAATATTTCATTTGTCCAATCCTGGAATCGAAATGTTGATTTTTTAAGATTTTAAACCAATTTTGTTCTTCCTGAACTGTAAAATAGTTAGGAAAAACTACCACGTCAATTACGTTTTTGGTTACTTTATTTTATTTATTTTTATACCCTTCACAAAAAAGTGCAAGGGTATATATAGGTTTGTCATTCCGTGTTTAATTTCTTCGATATCAATATGGGACTCCATAAAGTATATATATTCTGGATCCTTATGAATAGCGATGACGATTGAGCGATGTCCGTCTGTCTGTACGTGAAATCGGGTTTCCCAAGCCCCCAGAAGAGCTAAAAACTTCGTTCTTGGACCGTTGGATTGGAAATTTACTTAAATAGAGTGGTATTGAAATTCAGGTAGATCCGAAGCGCCATAGCTAGGAAGCTTACACCTATTTCTCAACGCAAAATGTATTCCAAAAATCAGTTATTTTTTTTAATTTTTGTAATTTAGACCTATTTTGTGCTGTGGGAAGCCTCAATGGTCTATTAAAAACTGTTGGCCCTTTCGTTCAGCCAAGCAGAGTCACACAAAAAACAACTTTTAAAAGCAGTTATGATTTTTTCCTTTATTAAATTCAATATGTATAAAACGGTTTGAAAACGGCTTTAAAACAATTTGTTAAACCGCTCTGCCTGACTACTTTTTAAGAACAAAACTTTTATTTTATTTTACTTCCAAGCGGTAGTTGATCTGCAGATTGTGCCGTTATAAAGGAACATATTTATGTAGACGAGTACATGTGTGCATGCATACCTACATACATACCATCCACATTGAGTGAGTGTATTTAAATATGTATGTATGTAAGTATGTGTTCAATTTAAAATAAGGTACATATGTACGTACAAGATAAACAAGAAAAATAAGAATTGGAAAATGACAACTTTAAATAATACAGTGGCGGCGGTAACATTCCCCCCCTTGTAAGCGAACTAGTGGCCTGTGAGCTTGCCATCATTCGTACCGACGTCTAGAACTGCTATTTTGGACACGGGCCTCTCGAATGTACTAGAGTTAGTTTTTACTTTGACACGTCGAACTTGACCATCTTTTGCCGTAGTTACTTCTGTTACGATGCCTTTTGGCCAACTGTTACGGGGAAGAGTATCGTCTACGATTATGACTATGTCGCCTACGGATGGCGGCTTCACCTTTTCGAACCACTTACTGCGTGTTATTAAATTTGGGCCATATTCACGAACCCATCTTTTCCAAAAATGGTTGGCGAACTGCTGGGTATGGTGCCATCGTTGACGAAGATCGAAGTTAACTTCACTTAAGGGTTTGTATCCATCAGCTGAGCCAAGAAGTAAATGGTTTGGAGTAAGGGCATCGTCATCGGTAGAGTTTAGAGCCACAAATGTTAGTGGTCGGGAATTTATCATGAACTCGACTTCCCATAGAGCGTTTCTTAGCGTTTCATCATTAAATTTGAAGGCGGGACACATAGCGTAGAGGGTTGATTTTACGGTCCGCACGATCCTTTCCCATGCGCCGCCCATGTGTGGTGCTGCTGGTGGGTTGAACCTCCACTTTATTTCGTTGTAATTGGAGAGAACTTGGCGGAGATCAAGATTTTGTTTTTCTTCGCGAAGAACTCTTTCGGCAGATTTAAAATTCGTACCATTATCGGTATATATTTCTTTGGGCGAACCACGACGACTTATAAAATTTTGAATACACATGATGCACGAGCTTGTATCTAGGCTATGAGCAACTTCAATATGAATCGCGCGGACTGTTAGGCAGGTGAATAGGACGCCCCATCTTTTTTCCTGGCGCCTGCCGACTGTCACAAATAATGGACCAAAAAAGTCGACGCCTACATAAGTAAACGGCCGTTCAAAACTGGCGAGTCTTGCTTTTGGTAAAGATGCCATTAAAGGCGGTTGTGGTGAGGCTGATTGGTTTTTACACCATTGACATTTCGTCCGAACATTTTTATAAACACCTCTTAACTTAGGTATGTAAAATCTTGCTTTGATTCTGCATATTGTGGCTTCGTGCAGGCAGTGATGAAAACTTTCATGGTAATTTCGAACCAACAAAAACGTTATATAATGATTATTGGGCAGGATAATAGCATTATTGCAGTTTAGGGACTCAACTCTGCCACAAGCGCGTAAAACTTCATCATCATCAAGGAAAATATTTAGCTGTTTGAGTTTGCTACTGGGATGTATTTTCTTTTTATTTCTGAGACGCCATATTTCATCAGAAAATTGGCAAGCTTGGGCATACCTAAACAAAATATTCTTGGCCTTTTGTATATATTCAAAGCACATACCTTTAGTTGTTGTATCTCCTCGTACGGTTGATTTTAATTTTTCAATGTAAAGTATGCAGCGTGCAAGTGCCATATAAAGGCGTTTCCAATTTGAAAAATATTCTATGTTGATTAATAAGGCTTTTGGTTTGTCGATAATAAGCAAATGATTTCGAATTTCTTCTTTATTTGGGATGTCTATGTCTGGGCATTTGGGCCACAACTTTTTGCTTTGCTTCAAGAAGGTAGGGCCATTGAGCCACAAATCGTCATCGGTTGAACCAACTTTCGTTGCGAAGTCAGCTGGATTTAATTTGGATGGTACCCAATACCACTGGTTAGAATTTGTGGACTCCAGATTTTCACCAACTCGATACATCACAAATGTTTTAAAATTTTTCGGATCCATAGTTAACCATTTAAGCACCGTCTTAGAATCGGACCAATAGAAACAATCTGTGCAATGTAGACGAGTAGCTGTTCGGATTTTTGCGGCTAAACGTGTACCAATTAATGCCGCTTGAAGCTCTAATCGAGGTATTGAAATTGGTTTTAGTGGTGTAACTTTAGATTTGGCTGCTACGATAGACACATCAACGTCGTCATTGATTTGTACACGAACGTATGTAGTTGAACCACGCGCTTAAATTTGATTAGTTTAGAATAACATCTGGGAATTGCAATTGAAGAAATTTTAGATAGATTCGCGAGCCACGTATGCCATTTTAAGTACAGATCTTCATTGAGTTGATCGTCCCATTTTATTCCTGAGCGCCAAATATCTTGCAATAAAATTTTTAAGCCAACAGTGTAGTGGGAAACAAGTCCTATTGGATCGAAGATAGACATTAGGACTTGGAGAACTTCTCTTTTAGTAGGAACCAGGCCGGTGTGTAAAACATCCCTTCGAAGCCGCGAGAATCTACAATTATATTGGAACACATCATTACTCGATTCCCAATACATACCGAGAATTTTTTCAAGAGCTTTGAATGAAGTTTGAGTCTCCGAGCTGTCCTCAGATAGGTGTTTTCGAAGGAGTTCGGAATTAGTTATCCAGTTTCTCATATGAAAACCGGCAGCTGAATGAATCATTTTTACTTCAAGTGCAAGTTCTTTTGCTTCTTCTTCGCTGTCGACGCTATCGATGAAATCATCCATGTAGTGATAGTGTTGTATAGCTTTAACAGCTCGAGGATACAGTTTTTTTTTTTTTTAGGAGTAGGACCAGCACTCAGGGGATGTCCCCTATATATGCAATGCATTGTGCTGGAACTGAAAACGAGGGGATAGTATTGAGGGGACAGATTAGGAAAGATGAGAAGATAGACAGTTGTTTTTTTTTTTTTTTTTTTTTTTTTTTTTTTTGTAGCTATTTCAACCTTTTACTTCGCCGGCTAATTTTTGCTACAGGGCCGACGAAGGTGCTTGAATTCCTCGGCATTTTTGTTTCTTATGAAGTGAGCGATAAACGGTGCGCAGCTTATACCAAAGGTTAGGGCCTTCATTACATACACACTAGGTTGTGTTTCATCTTCACCATTTTCGAGCCACAAAAATCGTTGAGCGTGCATATCTTCATCGTTGACGCTGATACGATGAAACATTTCGGCTATGTCACCGCAAATGCCAACTTGCCCAACACGGAACTCGATCAAAATATTAAAGAGTGATGTAAGTAAGTCAGGACCACAAATTAAAAAATCATTTAGGGATTTGTTGTGCGATTTTGCTGCTGCGTCCCATACAAGGCGAATCTTACCGGGCTTATTTGGATTAAGAGCTACGAATATAGGTAGATACCACGTACGATTCGGGTAAGAGAACATTTCGGAGCTCGAAACCTTTCGAGCATAACCTCTGGATATTAATTTATTAATTTCAGCTTGCATAGTTTGTTGTAACTCTGGGTCCTTTTTGAACTTTTTCTGAAGGCATTTAAGTCGATGGCGTGCAACTTCAAAGCTTTCGGGTAACTTCCGAGCTTCATCCTTCCATAATAGGCCCACTTCG
The DNA here is from genome assembly GCA_951800035.1 of Linnaemya tessellans. NCBI lineage: Eukaryota > Metazoa > Arthropoda > Insecta > Diptera > Tachinidae > Linnaemya > Linnaemya tessellans. The sequence continues at coordinate 13,568,868 of OX637537.1, read as the reverse complement.
AATTGTTTATTTTTCTTTATGGCCGAGTTTTCAAGAATTTGCATTGCTTTTGTATTTTCAGGCGATAAAATGTTTCCTTCTTTGGGCGTTTCCAGGGCAAAATATTCCTTAACTTCATCATGGAGCGCATCATAGCCTTTTTCGCATCCGCATGTGTGAATATTTAATGATTGAATATTAGTTGATTCGGTGCCAGTACCTTGCAATGTCCACCCCAGGCGCGTTTTAGATGCTATCGGCTGACCACATTTACCTTCTTTGATTTTTAACGGTACGGCTACCCTCCAATTGTTGACACCTATAAGAACCATTGGCTTAGCATTTGTATAAGATTGTATAGGCAAACCTCTTAAGTATGGGCAGTCCTGCACTATGTCATCAAATCTGATTGACTGAATGGGCAAACTGAGATTATTTACCGTGTGCACGTTATGAAGAGTAAACCTGCTACTACTTTTAGCACCAGAAATTCCAATGTCAAATTTAACAGAGTTTCGCTCAGAACGAGTAGTTTCGCCGGTCCATTGTAGCTCTAAGGGTTCTTTTTTGCCGCTGATACCCAATTTTTCAAAAAAGCTATGTTCCATTAAGGTAACGGACGAACCTTCATCTAGAAATGCAAATGTCTCTATCGGACCACTATTGCAATGAATAAGGATGGGCAAGATTCTGAAATACTGCGAACCTCGATTGCTACCATTATGTGCGTTTACGCTAGCCCCACGCCCTTGGGCCACTATTTCAGTTGAATTACTTGTCGGCACTATATATTTATGCAATAAGGGGTGATGCTTGGCAGAGCAATTGCTTATGTCACATACCTTCTTTAGGAAACATTTGCGTCGATGAGCATTTAAACACTGGCGGCATAAATTATTTTGCTTTACCACGTTCCACTTTTCGTCTAAGCTAAGAGCCTGAAATTCGCCGCAATGCTGTATTTTATGTTGCTTACTTTTGCAGAAGTTGCAACAGAATTTGTTTTGATTGGTTGGCTCTGTGTGAGTATACACTGAAGCACCTTTTGTAGCCCCTAAGGGGGACACGACTTGACTTGCGGCTCCTGCTATATTGTAAATCCAGTCGCTAAACGTTTTTACTACCGGTACCTTATCATCTTTTACCTGCATGGCCTAATTCAATTTATGGCTATCAGGTAATTTATCAAGTAGCGTTTTCACGAGCAACGGATTGTTTAAATGGGCCGTCAAGTTACAGGCCTCCATTGTTGAGCAAATATTTCGTATGATGAGCGCATATTCGATAATACTATCGAGCCTATCCTTAAGCGGAGGAATTTTCGTTGCTTTGGCAATCATGCTGTCTAATATATGCTCTGGACGACCGAAGCACATTTCTAGTGTTTGAATTATTTCATTTACCATGGCCGGAATAAGTAATTTACTTTTTACTAATTCTCTGGCACGACCCCGAAGACACGACTGCAATCGCATTAAATTTTCGCCATCTGTGTAGCCCGCTATTTCTGTGCTATTTTTAAAATTACTTATAAATAGGGGCCAGTCTTCTGGGTTGCCATCGAATGTTGGTAGCTCTTTCGGTATTACCTGTCTCGCTGCTAATTGCGCTGCATTGGGCTGAAAGCAAGAAATATTTAAAATTGAATTTGAACTTTGGCAACCTTCCCCTTGTGTTAGGATACTGTATTTTTTCTCCAAATACTGCCTTTGAAGTTCCTTTTCTTCTTCTAGCATCTGCAATTTCAATTGTGTGTGGGAGTTCGTAGAGACGGACGATGTGCTTGGGCCACAGAGAGAACTACATTGTTGCTGTACAAATTTGTCCTTTGTTGTTGCTGTATTTCGCAAAACGTCTTCTGACATCTTCACGGGATTGCCCTTTTCATATCCATCATTATTTAGTTTTAATGGCTGATGGGCTTTTTCCCCTAACGATGAGATAGGTGCATCTGGAAGGGACCCTTTTGTTTGGATATCAGGGGATGATGAAGCTTGTAAGCCTGCGGTAAACTCAGCTGTAGCATTTACATGCGCTCGTGTTTGTTGGGCCACGTTGGAGGCACTGTTTTTACTAGCAACGCAGGAACAGTTCCAAGTTACATTTTCAACGTCACTAGTTACCCCAACGCACTCGAAATGATACCACTTATCACACGAGTCGCACTGCACCATCTGTTCGGTGTCTTTTTCTTGACACTTGTTGCAATTAAAATCTGTTCCCCACATTATTTTATCTCTTAAGAACAATATTTTAATTTATTTGTGTTTTTATTTTTTCTTATTAATGATTTTCCCGACACGGTTTTATTTAAATTGTTTTAAAGAAATGTTGGCCCTTTCGTTCAGCCAAGCAGAGTCACACAAAAAACAACTTTTAAAAGCAGTTATGATTTTTTCCTTTATTAAATTCAATATGTATAAAACGGTTTGAAAACGGCTTTAAAACAATTTGTTAAACCGCTCTGCCTGACTACTTTTTAAGAACAAAACTTTTATTTTATTTTACTTCCAAGCGGTAGTTGATCTGCAGATTGTGCCGTTATAAAGGAACATATTTATGTAGACGAGTACATGTGTGCATGCATACCTACATACATACCATCCACATTGAGTGAGTGTATTTAAATATGTATGTATGTAAGTATGTGTTCAATTTAAAATAAGGTACATATGTACGTACAAGATAAACAAGAAAAATAAGAATTGGAAAATGACAACTTTAAATAATACAGTGGCGGCGGTAACAAAAACTAAAAAAATAAAATTTTTTTCCAGGGAAATTAAAAATTTTTTTTTCGGCCCATTCCGTATTTTGTAGTACATGTAGTAACTAAAATTGTTAAAAATTGTAAGTTTTTCTTTAACAAAACCTCTTTATACGTCATGAAAATCTGCATTGGCCAAAAAAAAATTTTGCTTCCAGGGGTGGAAAATTGCATTTTTTTTATACGTGAAAGTAAACAAACAGGCAACTGATGTTGTTGTTTTTTTTGCTAACTAAAACTGTCTTATAATTTAGGAAGAACAAAATTGGTATCAAAAGTTAAACAAAAAAAAAATCAACATTTTGAATCCAGGGTTGGAGAAGTGCAGTATTTTATGGTACATTAAAGTGACCAAAATGTAAAAAAATTTTAAAAATTAAAATTTCGCTTCCAGGGTTGGGAAATTAAAATTTTTTTTGTTTATAAAAGTAACCAAAAATGCAATTGACGCTGTTTTTTTGCTAATTAAACTATTTTATAATATAGGAAAAACAAAATTGGTATTAAAAATGCATATATAAAAAATAAAATTTCGAATCCAGGGTTGGGAAATGAAAGTTATTTTTGGTATATGCAATATTTTGTAGTACATGTTATAACCAAAATGGTTAAAAAATTTGAGTTTTTCTTAAACAAAACTACTTTATACCTCATAAAGACTTGCATTGATAAATTTTTTTTTTTTTTTAATTAAAACTTCGCTTCCAGGGCCCAACCCTTTGAAAGTTTTTTTTTTGGTACATACAATAATGTAGTAAATGAAACAGACAAAAATGGTTGCAAATTTTAAGTTTTTCTTAAATAAAACGAATTTATACGTAATAAAGACTAGCATTGGTAAAAAAATTAAAATTGCGCTTCCAGGGCTGGGAAATTGAAATTTTTTATGCATAAATGTAACCAAAAAGGCAATTGACGTTGTTGTTTTTGCTAATTAAAACTGTTTTATAATTCAGGAAGAACAAAACTGGCATTAAAATTTTAAAAAACAAAATTTCGACTCCAGGGTTGGACAATGAAATATTTTATGGTACATGAAAGTGACCAAAAAGTTTAAAAATTTAAATTTTTTTTTCAAGTAAAGCGATGTTTCACTAAGAATTGCATTGGTAAGAAAATAAAAATTCGCTTTCAGAGTTGGAAAATCGAAATAGTTTTGGTACATAAAAGTACCCACATAGCATATGTGGTCAAGTATGCCTGCATTTCATTGGTTCTTACACTTAAAGTCTACTGATGATTTAGTAGACTTTAACCTAATTCCAAAATAACAAAACCTCTTAGCTTATACAAAAATTAATTGAGAATTACACAAGCAAAACCATAGGATTTGAAATTCAAGAAAACACAACAAACAAATTTTATTCGATATAAATCCATTTTATTTTTCGACTGGGCTGTTTAACGTAATCCGCACATCATCTGCATATAAGTTAACTTTGCATTTCGACAGTTGTTTTGGTAGATCATTTGCATAAATAGAAAATAAAAGTGGCTCTAAAATAGAACCCTGAGGCACCACTCAATTAACAGGGAAGCTATCAAATCAAGTATCGTTCACAACTACTGATGGGTTCGATTTGTAAAATATGATGATACAAATTTAGTTGACGTGTTCGAAAATTTAAAGAAATGTTTTAGTCTTTTGATAAGTATATGATCAACTTATAGGTTATATCAAATTTACCAGTGTTTTATTAAATGACCCGCAAATTAAAATCTTAACTTATTTCATATGAATTTAGCATATATAGCCAACTTGTGGGCGGATGCGGCACGCCTTCCTGTATTACAATCTGCTTATAATTTTACACAATGCATTTTTTTAATACGTAGAACATTCTTGGGTGGAGTTACGATCTAATCTGTTAAAAAAAATTGTCCCATACATATAAGGCGCACCCTAGTGTACATACTATATATAATTTACAGTTTAAATGACTGATTCTGTAGTTTCTAATTCAACTCAAGTTGTTTTCCTTAGTACCAACAAATTCTTGTTATTCATAATAAAAATTATTATTTTGTTATACAAAGGATAAGCAAGTTGAGTCGAATTAGAGACTATACAATTAATAATTTAAACTGTAAACTACATATGCGATTGAAATCGATCCATACTTAAAATATGATATAACTCCGGTAAATATTTGTTTGTGTTTTTTAATATTTTAGTTTATATTTTTTGCAATAAAATTAATAAAAATTTAGGCCTTTTATTTAATTTTTTTTAATTTACAAATTAATCGCAATAATTTTTCTTATTGCTAAAGTCACCGTTGGTACCACTTCCACTTCTTCAACCACTTTTATTTCATAATTTGCAGCATTTACGCTGTTCAAATCAGGCTCGACGCATTTATAATGTAAGCAAGTGTTGTGTAATTTAATATTTATCGGTTATTTTTGTTTTTTATGATTGTAGGTCAATCCTCTACAAACGGAATGACAAAGTAAATATACCCTCCAAATTCTTTTTTGGAGGGTATAAAAAAAATTTTGTTATCAGTTACTTTCATATTTAAGAAAACATCTAAATTTTTCAGCTAGGAAGCTATAAGTTTGGCTCTTCTTATATCAAATACCTCTGAACATTTTTCAAATATATTAAATACGTTTAATTTACAAACAAAAAGTAAAAATCCGTTTCATGTACCACAAAAAGTTCTAACTGTGCAACACTAGAATCGTTTTTCAGTTTTTTTTTAATACCAATTTACTTCTTCCTGATATATAAAGTAGGTATATTCATCATAAAAATCAAAAATGGCAAATTATATAGTTACTTGTATCAAAAAATTTCGATATTCCAACCCTGAGTTTGGATTTTTAATTCTTTTGGTTTAACTCTGCCCGAAGTATGAAAGAGATTTAATTCACAAAAAAACAAAATTAGGAACTTATATAGCTACATTAGTGTACTGTAACCCTGAAACTGATTTTTTAAATTTTTTAATACTAATTTAATTCTTCCTGAAGCATAAAATTGGTTTAATTCACTAAAAAACAAAAATTTGCATTTTATGTGGCTGCTTTTATGTACAAAAAAACATTTCAATTTCCAACTCTGGAAGCAAATTTTTAATTTTTTTTACCAATGCACTTTCCGTGCTGTAGTCTTGTAGTCTCCCATCGGACGCGTCCCCAGGTGGCGGATAGTGGGAGACCGAGATGGTGCCTCATCTGATATGCTGCACAAGTGGTCAGCTGAGTCACTATCAGGTCTTGGGTCTGACTCGAACTTGCGGGCCTTCACACACCACTGAAGGTCCGCAGGGTTAGGTCGGATCAGGCTCCACACTAGAACAACCCCATTCAAAGGATCTCATCGGCTAGGGCGTACCCTGTTAAAGAGGCGCCGTGGCTGGCAGAACCAAGTGAGGGGCATCATCCAGGGCTACTTCCCACCTCTGTCGATACCCCACCAAAGGTGAAGCAGAGATGAGAAGGTAATCTGACACGTTCAACATTCCTTAGTTTGGGTTCGTGGCGGTAGCAGCCCCTACAGTCCTAAGAGCGTTACACGACACACAACACTATAGGTCGTGGACCGTTCTAGACATGGATGATGCTCCCCAAGAATGTAGGAAATCTGGGTTGGAGCCCGCGGACCAAAACTACACCTAACCCATGGCATGCCGTCACTGTGGTGGGTGGTCCACCTGCTACGCGCAACTCGTGGGAACAAAATTGAAAGAAATAAGAAAAAACAAACAAAAAACCAAACAAACCGCTAGTCCTCTCTCTAGGGAAGGCTAGATTACAGCGCAGTGTGTCCTTGGACGTAGCACATCTGCAGCAGCAAAGGCTAAGGCCAGCAAAGGTGCGCCAACCGGAAAAATTCCGGCAGTGCCACAAGCACCAATTTTAAAATCGGTAGGTGCGCCAGCTGGAGCAAATTCAGCAGTGCCACATGCACCCACCAAAAACCACATCAGCAGCTGCACCGGCTGCCTCATACACAGCTGAGGAACAAGCAGCTGCCTTAAATGATAAGCGAAGGCGCAATCGACAATTCGGTGCGCGGAAAGCCTTCGCTGAAGAGCGGGCTGCTCGACGCCATATCGAGCAGTTAGGCAAAAAACAGGCCAAGGACCTAACCAGTGAAGAGAAATTCGCGCTGGCATGGGCCAAGGCCCGTCTGGCTGCCCAAAGCGGCCCCAATGCTGAAGCGTTCACTAGTTCAGCGCCGAAAAGGCAACGCTCAGCGGAAGAGCCTCAACAGCAGAAAAAACGCAACGAGCAAACGCCCCAGGCAGGAGGCTACGGTTATAAAAAGGCTTTACAGCGAAGTTGCAAGAAACCCGCTGGTAAGGGCTATTGTTGACCGCAGTAACAGCGACGGCTCAATCAACCACGAAAAGTGGGGATTGATCTGTCAAAGATTACTGAATGTCTGTCAAAGATTACTGAATGTCTACCCCTGTTCGGGGTAGGCAGGGCCTGGTGCACTATGGGTTCATGGGCATCAGGCTCCGTATATACCGGAGTGAAGACAAACCCGATCCCGAAAACACCGACCGAACGGACGGGTCGCAAGGGTCAGCCAAGGGCACCAAAATGGAGGGCATATTTGGCACCGCGGAATCGGTAACTTCGGGATGTTCCCAAATAGACTCATGTGTGATTGGAGACCTCCTGGAGAGACTGGAATTCGCGGAAGACGAGAACGCGCTTCTGGACCCAAATCCAGGGGACGCGAAAATCGTCGTCAACTATGACCCGAATGTTTAGAATGGCGAAGGTTATCCAAATCAACCTTCCCCATTGCAAGGCAGCTTCTGCTGCGTTGACCTTCCGGCTCTCTGAGAGTGGAGAGGATATTGCGCTGATCCAGGAGCCATGAACCTCCAAAGGCAAAATTCTTGGTGTCGGCGTAAAGAGCTACAAACTGCTGTATGCCAAAAACTCAGGTAATGATGAAAAGAACATTAGATCCTGCATTCTAGCGAAAGCCAACCTGAATATATTCATTCCATCTAATTATAGTGATGAAGATACGGTGACTGCAGCCTGGGAGACAGGACAAACCTCCGTGTGGTTTGCCTCCCGCTATATGGCCCACGATCACCAGGGCCCACCTCCAAACAACCTGGTCCGCAACTTCGTTCAGGTTGCAAATGTAGATGGCACTCCCATAATACTTGGAGCCGACGCAAATGCGCACCACCATATCTGGGGCAGCACAAACACATATGAAAGGGTTGAGTGTATCTTTGATTTCATTCTAGAAAATAAACTAGTGGTGTCAAATCAGGGTTCAGAACCAACTTTTATTGGATCATACAGACAGGAGGTGTTAGATATAACACTTATTAGTGCAAGACATGCCAATTTAATTCGAGATCGGAAGGTCTCCTCTGACTGTTCCTTCTCTGACCATCGCTATCTAACCTTTGCAGTTTGCAATTTAGGTAGTAACATAAGACGATGCGTGAGCAGACGTAGAACAAATTGGGAAGAACAAAGCTGTATCCTCACCAACTATATTGCGCATCCTCCAACCATAGCGGAAGCTGCGGACAGGCAGTGGATACACTGACGAACGCGTTTGAGATGGTCACAAGTCTATCCTGCAGACCATCTTTACAGCGTAACAAGCAAAGACCTCCGTGGTGTACTGATAATATAGCAGTCACCAGGAGGAACTGCCGCAAACTTTCTAACAAGGCAAAGAGAACGGGAAACTGGACACTCTATAAAGCCTCCTTGAATAGATTCAAGAATGAGGTCAGGAACGCAAAACGTAAGACCTGGATGAGCTTCTGCACTATTGTAGAATCTACCTCCGAGACATGCAGATTGCGTAAAATCCTAGCCAAACAGCCGTCGATACCCGGCTACATCCACAAAAATGATGGCAGTTGGACCACTAATGGTATCGAATCGTTAGAGGTTCTTATGGACACCCATTTCCCAGGTTCCCAATCTAATGTGGTAATACCGCAGGTATATCCCTCACATAGCCAGCCTTCTGCCCTTCACTCGCTCGTGGGACATATAGAGAAGTCTCTTGAGCACAAGGAGTATACTATGGCCGCCTTTATGGACATTGAAAGGACCTTTAACAATATTGATCCGATGTTAATTATTCACGCTCTAGGCGAGCTGGGTATTGACCGGACGATTATTCAGCTTATTGAAAATTTGCTCTCACGAAGACTTATTACTTCCACCTTAGGTACAGCCACCATCACCAGGAGGGCCCACAGGAGAGCACTGCAGGGTGGGGTGCTGTCACCCTTATTGTGGAATGTAACGATGAATCTGTTGCTTAGAAGTCTGGAGACCATGGATATTAAAACTATTGCATATGCAAATGATGTTGCAGTGGCAATATCAGGTTTCCATTTGGACACTATGTCACGGAGGCTGGAGACAGCATTAAAGGGGGTTAACGATTGGTGTTTGAGAAGCGGACTCAGCGTCAACCCTACAAAAACGGAACTGGTACTCTTCTCGATAAGGTACAAGATTCCCTCATTCATCCACCCAAAAGTAAATGGCATTACCCTGGACCTCTCGGATAAAGTCAAATACTTGGGTGTTGTGATTTATAGTAAGCTATCATGGTCTTCTAATGTCCAGGAAAGAGTGAGGAAAGCCTCGATGACAATTTACGTCTGTAGGAGAACTATTGGTCCTACCTGGGGATAAGCCCAAAGGTAAATTGGATACTAGAGATTGTGATAAAGCCTATACTATTCTATGGTATTGTGGTCTGGTGGAAAGCACTGGACGTGGGGAGAAACCGGGCCTACATGGAGAGGGTTCTCCACAGAATAGCACTTATGATAACGGGTGCTTTTGGACACGATAGGTAATCTACCGCATCTTATCGACTACTGCACTGCGGTACCCTACCTCAGTAGAAAATTTAGGTTTTCTCTGGCGGAAGGGTTCTCCCCATTGCACGGATCCGTACAGATTTTTACGGACGGTTCCGAACGGGGGGCAGGGTCGGTGGGGGTGTCTTTATTCCAGACTTTGGAATCGAGATGTCCTTCAGACTCCCGGATAAATGTAGCGTATTACAGGCGGAAATATCTGCCATCAAAAGGGCAGCGTTGTGGCTAAGGTTTTATCGGATATCGAACCGGGACATCCAATTCATTACCGACAGCCAGCTTGCTATAAGGTCTCTTACGGGGGTGTATAGCACATCCCTACTTGTCCAGGAATTCCGCGGAGCCCTTGACGGACTTGCGGAACATTTATGCATCACCTTTAGCTGAGTGCGGGGACATGGAACCACCATGGGCAATATTAAGGCGGACGAACTGGCGGGGAAAGGAGGCCGACATTGACCAACTAAGTGGGATTCCACTGTCATCTTGCTGGAGACGCTTTGCTATTGCATTATTCGAATTGGCTCAGGACAGGTGGTTCAGAGAATCCACTTGCGAGATATCAAGTGTCTTATGGCCCCGCCTAGACTCCAGGAGGACGAGGGATCTTTTGAACTTCGCAAGAGATCATCTACGAAATATGGTGGCCACACTTACTGGTCACTGCACCTTTGGGATCCATGCCAGGCGCATGGGTCTCCCCTATAATGACTACTGCTCCAGTTGCAATGATGAGGAGGAGGAAAGCATTGCATACCTCCTCTGCTTCTGCCCTGCTATGCAAGAGCAGCGCCTACAGTCTCTGGGCAGGACACGCTTTGGAGACATTTCGGAGATAGGGCTGAGATACCTGAGTCTCTTTATTAGGAGCAGTGGCTGGTTCGGCCGCTGACTCCCCTGGGGCGTGTATGCACGACCATAGCTTTTGGTTTATATATCCTATGTTCTTCTTTACTATCTTTCTTACGTTAACTTCGACTATCCCTACTTCTTCCTCATCTCTTATCTTTTCACTCTTCTTTCATACAGGTATCACAAAGGGATCAAAATAATTGGACCCAAATGGGCTGGACTCTCTTTTCCTGTTACCAGCAACCTGCTAACCTAACCTAACCTAACCTACCAATGCACTTCTCTTTTACCGCACTTCTTAGTGAGGTATAACATAGTTTTACTTGAAAAAAATTAAAATTTGTAACCTTTCTGGTCACTTTCATGTACCACAAAATATTTCATTTGTCCAATCCTGGAATCGAAATGTTGATTTTTTAAGATTTTAAACCAATTTTGTTCTTCCTGAACTGTAAAATAGTTAGGAAAAACTACCACGTCAATTACGTTTTTGGTTACTTTATTTTATTTATTTTTATACCCTTCACAAAAAAGTGCAAGGGTATATATAGGTTTGTCATTCCGTGTTTAATTTCTTCGATATCAATATGGGACTCCATAAAGTATATATATTCTGGATCCTTATGAATAGCGATGACGATTGAGCGATGTCCGTCTGTCTGTACGTGAAATCGGGTTTCCCAAGCCCCCAGAAGAGCTAAAAACTTCGTTCTTGGACCGTTGGATTGGAAATTTACTTAAATAGAGTGGTATTGAAATTCAGGTAGATCCGAAGCGCCATAGCTAGGAAGCTTACACCTATTTCTCAACGCAAAATGTATTCCAAAAATCAGTTATTTTTTTTAATGTTTGTAAATTAGACCTATTTTGTGCTGTGGGAAGCCTCAATGGTCTATTAAAAACTAAAAAAATAAAATTTTTTTCCAGGGAAATTAAAATTTTTTTTTTCGGCCCATTCCGTATTTTGTAGTACATGTAGTAACTAAAATTGTTAAAAATTGTAAGTTGTTCTTTAACAAAACCTCTTTATACGTCATGAAAATCTGCATTGGCCAAAAAAAATTTTGCTTCCAGGGGTGGAAAATTGCATTTTTTTTTATACGTGAAAGTAAACAAACAGGCAACTGATGTTGTTGTTTTTTTGCTAACTAAAACTGTCTTATAATTTAGGAAGAACAAAATTGGTATCAAAAGTTAAACAAAAAAAAAATCAACATTTTGAATCCAGGGTTGGAGAAGTGCAGTATTTTATGGTACATTAAAGTGACCAAAATGTAAAAAAATTTTAAAAATTAAAATTTCGCTTCCAGGGTTGGGAAATTAAAATTTTTTTTGTTTATAAAAGTAACCAAAAATGCAATTGACGCCGTTTTTTTGCTAATTAAACTATTTTATAATTTAGGAAAAACAAAATTGGTATTAAAAATGCATATATAAAAAATAAAATTTCGAATCCAGGGTTGGGAAATGAAAGTTATTTTTGGTATATGCAATATTTTGTAGTACATGTTATAACCAAAATGGTTAAAAAATTTGAGTTTTTCTTAAACAAAACTACTTTATACCTCATAAAGACTTGCATTGATAAATTTTTTTTTTTTTAATTAAAACTTCGCTTCCAGGGCCCAACCCTTTGAAAGTTTTTTTTTTGGTACATACAATAATGTAGTACATGAAACAGACAAAAATGGTTGCAAATTTTAAGTTTTTCTTAAATAAAACGAATTTATACGTAATAAAGACTAGCATTGGTAAAAAAATTAAAATTGCGCTTCCAGGGCTGGGAAATTGAAATTTTTTATGCATAAATGTAACCAAAAAGGCAATTGACGTTGTTGTTTTTGCTAATTAAAACTGTTTTATAATTCAGGAAGAACAAAACTGGCATTAAAATTTTAAAAAACAAAATTTCGACTCCAGGGTTGGACAATGAAATATTTTATGGTACATGAAAGTGACCAAAAAGTTTAAAAATTTAAATTTTTTTTTCAAGTAAAGCGATGTTTCACTAAGAATTGCATTGGTAAGAAAATAAAAATTCGCTTTCAGAGTTGGAAAATCGAAATAGTTTTGGTACATAAAAGTACCCACATAGCATATGTGGTCAAGTATGCCTGCATTTCATTGGTTCTTACACTTAAAGTCTACTGATGATTTAGTAGACTTTAACCTAATTCCAAAATAACAAAACCTCTTAGCTTATACAAAAATTAATTGAGAATTACACAAGCAAAACCATAGGATTTGAAATTCAAGAAAACACAACAAACAAATTTTATTCGATATAAATCCATTTTATTTTTCGACTGGGCTGTTTAACGTAATCCGCACATCATCTGCATATAAGTTAACTTTGCATTTCGACAGTTGTTTTGGTAGATCATTTGCATAAATAGAAAATAAAAGTGGCTCTAAAATAGAACCCTGAGGCACCACTCAATTAACAGGGAAGCTATCAAATCAAGTATCGTTCACAACTACTGATGGGTTCGATTTGTAAAATATGATGATACAAATTTAGTTGACGTGTTCGAAAATTTAAAGAAATGTTTTAGTCTTTTGATAAGTATATGATCAACTGTATCGAATGCCTTAGCATGATCCAGGAGCACTAAGAAATTAATATACCCATTTCCTAATCCCCGGCGTATATATTTAGTCACTTCCACAAGAGTTGTAACGCAACTATGTTCTGACGAAAACCAGATTGGTTATAAGTAAGCAAACTATGGGTATTTAAATAGGTAATAATTTGCTTGTATAATAACTTTTCTAAGACTTTTATATTAAAAAAAACCTTGCAAGCGAAATTTTACTTTTTTGTTTTTAAGAAAAACTTAAAATTTGTACCCATTTTGGTCACTTTCATGTACTACAAAATATTGCAGTTGTCCAGCCCTGGAATAGAAATCTTAATTTTTTTTTTAATATTTTATATCAATTTTGTTCTTCCTGAGTTATAAAATAGTTTTTATTGGTAAGAAAACAATGTCAGTTGCCTTTTTGGTTACTTTTATGTATAAAAAAATGTTCAATTTCCCAACCTTGAAAGCGAAATTTTAATTTATTTCTTGTATTTTTTTTTTGTGCCAATGCAACTCTTCGTGAGGTATAAAGTGGTTTTATTAACAAAAAACTTAATATTTGTAACCATTTTGGTCACTCATGTAGATAATACAAAACATCGCATGTTCCAAAAAAAAAAAACTTTTAATTTCCCATCCCTGGAGAAAAGTTTTTTATTTTTCTAGGTCTTAATACAAATTTGATGCTTCCCAAAGTATGAAATAGGTTTGATTTACAAACAAACAAAAAAATAATTGGTTTTTGGTAGTTAATTTTGCGTTGAGAAATAGGTGTAAGCTTCCCAGCTCTGGAACCATGTTTCGGATTTTTCTGAATTTCAATACCACTCTATTTGAGCTCATTAATCCATCAGTCCAAGAACTTCTGGGGACTTGGGATAACCATTTCATGTACAGACAGACGGACATCGCTCAATCGTCATCGCTATTCATAAGGATCCAGAATATGTATATATACTTTATGGGGTCCCATATTAATATTGAGGAAATTACACACGGTGGCCTATTTTATTAAGATACAAGTTTAAAATTACAATAGTTTTTGCCTGTAAAATTGTGAACTTGTCATAAAAATTCAATTACAAATTTGTGGCTACAAGTGAATTGTACAAGTTACAAGGCTACAATTCATGGTTCTACAAGTAGTTTTGTTTCACTAAACTAACTTTGTACTTGTACGCTTGTAGAAAAAAGCTTAGGGTAGACGCACACACTCAGAAAAAATTTTACAAATTACAAGTGAATGATAAATTTAATTTAAATTTGAATTTTAACAATTATTAATAAAAATTAGCTTAAATCAATATAAAATAAAAAAATTTTAATATTAATTACCATTTATTTATTTGTTTATTTTCAATTATTTATTTTTTTAGATATGTGATTATATGTTATAAAACAAACTGTATCATATTGGTTGCTTATTAGAGATTATCGATAAGCACTTGGCCTCAGTCCAAGTGCAAAACACCTCTATCGCTAAATTTACCAAAGAAAACGTCGTTGGCAGCTAAAATCTCCTTAACCACACAGTTTTTTTTATTTTGATTTTCCATAATAAAAAAATAATTTCCAACTTTTTTAACACAACTGGCAAACAACTTCAAACACAAACTTCATATGATTTTATTAATTAGCGGAGTAATAACAATCAAAATAAGTTATCGATATACATTAGAGTATCCACAATTGCAAGGGTATTTAAAATACCGTTTGAAATTTTCATATATTTCATGGGTACTCTAATATACATATGTAAAAATATTTTATTTAAAAATTTATAATATATTATTGAAATGTGCTATACTGCGTTTTATAGGATATTTAAGAATTTTGAGTACTAATAAATAAGAATTGCAAAATTAATATCACAATATATACAAGAACTTGTAATTGTAGAAATTGTAGTTTACAAGTTCAAAAAGATACAATTGTTTTGAAAATTTTCATGAAACACTATTCATCAGCACTTGTAAGAATTATAGATACTTGTGATTGTAAATTGTAAACTTGTAGAATAGTAGTTTAGTTAAACAGGTCCCTGTTTACACATTGTGAAATTCAAAAGTTACCACCATTGCATTTATACTGTAATATCAATTTCGGTTATGCTTGAGATTGTCTCCAGGAAATTTTATGCGGATACGAGTTATTTCAACGCAACGCGCAACTAACGGGAAACCAGTTGACTTAAAAAATGCCTGCTCTATTAGGTAAAGGTACCAATTTTATTCATTCAGGACAATCTAATAACTTTGCAGGCCATGGCTTTGCGTGTAGCCGAAATTACTTCATATCCCACGGTCTGTTGGTAGCTGCCAGTGGCCAAAAATAGTAAACGTAGAGCTTCTTTTGTATGTAACTGCACTTGCAGACAGATATTTACAGAAGCACTTTCAAAATATCCTTTGACACCCGGAAGTTTGCAACAAACCTACTTTTAAAAGAAAGAATTGATAGAATTTTCCTTTTTCATGCAGATTCACACTTACTGATCATGTGGAGACGTTTGATTGGACTTACTCCCATCGAACGCATCCCCCGGTGGCGGATAAGTGGGTTTGGAGTAATGTGGGCGCTTCGCGTCTCGGGATGGGTTGTGGAACTGTACACCAAGGTTCGAAATAGTGCACATATTTTATCCTCTGTACACACAATTTTATATCAACGGCATTGAAAAACATGACATTGAAAAATGTATGCATGTCTCACTTTATACACAAATAAACCTTGAGTGTAGAGGACTCTGCATCGAGCCTCAAATGTATACATTGAAGATATTGAATTCACTTTATGTATGTATGCAAATTTGCGGAGATGATAACATTATATATGTTTTGTAATTTCATAAAATTAATGTGTGTGTGCGCAGTAAAAGCAAACACTGAAAATATTATACATACCCACCAGTTTCAAATTAAAAAAGCATATACACGATTTGTACACGAGTAGAAGGAGTACACGATGAAAGAAATTCAATATCTATAGTGTATTCAAGGTGTACATTAAATTTTGTTGTACATTAGTGAGATCTCTGCTGTACACAACAGTGAACAGGAACTCATCACATCCCGCGACGTTGATCATCCGCATTACCCCAGACCTAAGGGATTCACGTAGTCCCTCGCGGATCAAACAAAACCAAGCTATGGTGGTACCCGAATAAGAACTACAATGGAAAAATACCTACCTAAATGAAATAAAAGTTACGGTACAGAGCCTAAATAACTCAGTTCCGGCGGGTAGTGGCTGTGAGCAAACAGGAGGTGGGAAACTTGGCCTCCGCTGTTGCTAAAGCTACAAGAAGCCTAGGGGAGGTAGAATCGATACCAAGGATGATGACTAACCATCCCCAGCCACAAAAGACGGGCGAGGCCTCCAATTCTTCCCACCCAAATAATGAAAAGGAGTCCTTTGAAGTAGATAAGATCGTCAAGGAAGTAAGTGTTAGCATAGTCAAACTCACCACGAAAAGGAGGAATCTTTCAGGCGCACAACTGCGAAAAGCGGCCAAATTGAAACGTGAAAATCAGGTGAAGTTTCTGCACCCATCTCCACGGAGAAAGGCAAAGGAATTCTATCTCCGGAGGAGCAGAACACTGCTAGACGGTGGATTCAAATTCTCTAAAGACAAGTTTAAGAGCTTCATCATCAAATATAAGCTTGTATAGTGCTGGATTACATAGAGATACAACAACTGATAATGTTATATCACATGTTAGTAAGACTCAGCATAAGCTCTTAAGTTGCTATCGTTTAACCAAAAGAGATGCAGAACATGACTGCATGATGACATTAACAGCGCAGAGCTTTTTGACAAGTTTTATAATGTTTATCGACATGATCACAAAATATACACAGAATACACAAAAGTGATAATTTGGCCCGTATCAGATTTTTTTACTTCGAAGTCAAGACGACTACAAAAGATATAACATTGTGCTGTTTTACGTATGTTAGAAAAAATGGCTACTAGAGATGGGCACGTGTCGAATTTTTCCAACACGTCACGACACGAACACGAATACCATGATGTTCAATACGTACGAAACACGAACTGCACAACAAGCGCGAAATCAAATACAATAACAAAAAATAGTTTTATATTCAAAGAGGCAATTTACACTGGATGAATTTTTAGTCCGCTTAATTTTTGTTCTTTTCAAAACACACTGGATTAATTCATCTGGCATAAAATTGTATCCGTATACACAGCTTAGAGTGTGTTAGTATTTTTTTGTTTATTTGACGTTTGTCTTTCGTTCGCTGAACACATACATTTTGAAACAAACCTAGCGCAAATATGGCTGGAATAAGTGATGAAAAATTGGCAATAATCTTAGGAGGAGTTTCTAGTGCCTGTAACTGAAGCTGCAGCATTACTTTTAGAAGATGAGAAGACAAAGAAAAGAAGCCATACACATTTGAGAAAATGTATTCCGGTTGAAGAAAAATTGGCCGCAACTTTAAGATTTTTAGCCACAAGAGAAACCTTTAAGGAAAATTGTAAATAATTGTCTGCACCCTTAGTAAATTGTCTGCACCCTATTTAAGCTCAGCTATGATTACGATTACCATATTTTTCAATGCAAAAGGAAGGCCATTGAGAAATGTAATAAAAAATGTATTCACTATTTATGAATAATTTCATATGCTCTAGGCATTTCACACTAACTAACATACATGCTTAAACAATAAAATATGTCCAAATATATTACAGTAATTTGATAAAAAGATTTTCATTCCTGCACACTCTATTTGGTGATTATAACTTTTATTGTATTGAGAAAATAAGACTTTTAATGTAGTTGTTTGAAGAAAAAAACATTAATAATAAAAAAAAGGACACATCAATTAAGAAAAGGACAGTTTAACTTTTTTTAAATCTAAGAGGACATCGTGTAAAAAAGAGGACTGTCCTCTTACAAAAAGGAAACCGTAGCTATGATAGAAGTATGTAGTGCAATTTACACAAACATGAAAAGTGAATTTTTAAAGGTACATTCGTATACGTAAGTTTATTTCGTCACCAGTAAAAGTTATTTAAGTAATTTCAGTAAAAATTTGCTTAAAATTTTCAGTAACCAAAAACTTTTACTAGTTACTAAAATTACTGCAAAAATTTTTATAAGTTTCTGAAATTACCGAAAAACCCCTTACTGACTCATTTATCAATTTTAATGGTTGTTGGCGCGACCAACCCCCTTCTGTTTTGAAGTTCATGTTAACACAAAGATGGACAACTAAAGCAGGGATCTGCAAAACACCGCACATGTGCGAATGCTCTCTTACTAATGAAGAGAGCATGAGAAGATAATTTGTATTTTTATTTAATAAAATCATTTAGTCTTGTTGGATCATTCATGCGAGCAGTTTGTCTAGTCGCTTGTTTCTTTTCCCAGGGTTGCCATTTAGATTTTATATAATTCCTATGAGCAGGTTGTGTAGTAGCTTGTTACTAGACAACACTGAATAAAATGTTTAATATAGAATGGGAGAATGCAAGTGGTAAAGCGAAATCATTCGGTATTTTTGTTACTTCTTCTTTAACATCATGTAGTTATATATTATTAAAACCGGCTACTGAGGTGTATTAGTAAACTTTCAAAAATATATATTCAATAATTTTGTTATTCAAAGTTTTTGAAGTTCATTTTAATCTCGTCAACTTACTAATCTTAGTTACGTTATTAACACATCAGTATTTATTTTGTATTGATGAAACGTGAAAAATAGTTAAATTTGTTATTCCTATCTTGCAGCTGATAGTTGAATTCTGTTATATTAGCCAAGAACGTAAAATCTAAGAAATGTTTTTTCTTGAAAATTATAAGAATCTCGTTTGTATCTTTTAAAGGATTTTTCTCTATATATAAAATCACATATTAGCGATGAACCTTTCAAAGTGACGTCCGTATTTCATCAGAATTATTTTTAAAATTTCGATTAATTATTTTTGTGGCAACTTTCATAGTGATCTCATAACGCAATATTTTTTTGTGAAAAATGTCTGTTCAATTAAAAAAATCTTGCAAAACTCACATTGCCATCATCAGTGCATACTTAATTTATTACACTGCAACCAACATTTCTTACTGGATTTCGAAATGTTGCTCAACGTATAATCAACATGAAAAAAAAAATGGATTATTTTTATTTATTTTTTCTTAAACTATTACTTCTTTTATAATTATGGATTAAATAAACTCATATACTTAAAGCGTTTCTTTGAATTCTTCTGAAATCTATTTTTATTTCGTGATTTTCTATTTTTTAGAGATTAAAATATATCTGAAATTAATTTATTACTTACGGTTTAAAACGCATCAATGGTGCAATTATTAATTTTTTGAAAATATGAAATTTACTCGGATTTGGTTTACAGAACAGGACCGATGATTTTGTTTTACGAGTACCAATTACATAATTAGCCCTGAATAATAATTACAAAAATTCGAATTAAAGTTTTACAAAAATTATAAAACATATAATTATCCAATTTAAAAATATAATTACGTAATTTAAAATGAATTTTATATTGTTTATTTTCAAAATAAAAAAATAAAAAATTTTGTTTACCTTCCAAGCTTTCATTAAAAGTTTATTTGACATTAAGTCTTTATTTGAGTACAAAATAAAATAACAAATTAAATGGTATTTTTAATATATTTATATCACATGATGCGACTTGTGATTTTTTTTAAATTTGTTCTGGGACAGCAGCAAATATGTCCTGGCAACCCTAATGCAATGAGAGATAAATAAATTACGCTCAAAATCAAACAACCAACACAAACATAAATGTGAATGTATGTGTGTGGTGATCCCTGAACTAAAGACTAAAAAACGCTCTGTAAAAAACAAAACGCAGAACCTGTGTTTTCATAAATGTGTATGTATTAGTTTTGTTCTGCTAGTGCGGGTTAAAGCTGGTTGAAAAATTATGGCAACCAAAAACGACTCTCTTGCCATGTTATGTATTAAACACATTCACGACAGCAGGCTACCGACTACAACCTGTCAGAAATAGAATGCACGTGTTTATATGGGAATGATTATTTTAACGGCTACACGGCAGGTTGTTGTCCGTGCTACTTTTGTGGTTGTAGTCAAATTAAACTAATTTCTATTTTCATAGGCGACAATAAATAAATTAGTGCTGCCAACACAGTGAAACATTTTAAATAAATAAGCGTTTAAAAATATATTCAAACTGGTTAAGAATGTGAAAATTGTTAAAAATAAAAAATGTAATAGCCCTTTCAAGAATAAAAACTAATTTGTAATATTTAAATATTTATTTTTTTTTGAGTTCTCTCTCGGCTTTCATTTTTTAATTTTATTTATTTATTTATTTTTTTTTTTTGGTAATAACTCCTAGAATATATGCCCGTTATAAACGATATGGGTATCATTTCAAAGTACTCCAAAATGTATTTCTATTGCTAGACATATTTTTCAAATTTATTCACCTATTGCGAGTATTATTAAATTTTGAAATTTTGTATCTGACTTTTCAAGTAAAAATTCCATTATTTTGAATACTCTAATTTTGTATATATTTGATAGCCGTTATCGATAAAAGACGTTAGTTAGGTCACAAATGAATTAACTCATAAACTCATTTTCATAGTGCCATAACAAAAAAAAGGACATCAAAATGTGTTTATTACAAATGCAAAAACAATAAAGAGCTATAAACAAATAAAGTGTTTTTATTATTAATTTTATTTCGGTCTTTAAATGGATTCAGAATAAGCGCTTTTTTATATATGAAAGTGGCACCACTAAAATGAGATGTTGACAATGTAGCTGGCGTCTCAAAAATAATTAAGTAGCTGACTACGAGGCGACGATTGTAGCCAACGGCTTTTGTAGTCGTGTGGTCGTGTAGCCTGCTGTCTCGAATGTGTTTAATGCATTATGCCAGCATAATTAATCCAGTGTAAATTGCCTCAAAACATACATAAGTATTTTTGTTTTATTGTTTAGTACAATTGTATGTACATAGTTCTATTCGTATTTATAGGTTTTTACTCCCAAATTAACAATTTTTTAGAACATATTAAAATTTTTTTTAAGTTCAAACTCAATTTTTTTCAAAACAAATTAACATTTATTTCAAACAAATTAAATTATTTTTAAAATAAATTGAAATTTTTGCATAACAAATTCAAAATTGTTCATATTAAATTCACATTTTTTAATTTAAAATTAAGTATTTTCATTTTCAAATTCAATTGTTTTTAAAGTTTGTTTAATTGTTGTTTAAAATTAAGTTGTTTTATTTACATTTCTTAGTGTTCATATAACGCGGGAGACCACTGGAATATCTTCCAATCCTGTGCTGTTATACACAGTAAAAAGTTTTGAATTACATTTACTACCAAATCTAAAAATTAAGTTCACTCGAATGTAATGAAATTTAAAAAAAAGGAAGAAACCTTAAAAATTAAGTTAATTTATATTTTTAATTTATATGACCACATAACAAACAAAAAGCACTAATTTAATTGAGACAATATGTCGAATAAACGATTTTAAAACGTTTTGTGTAGATTTTGTTTTTCATTGTGCCTTTTTTAAATAATTTTATTGTTTGACAACGGCAGACTAATTGTATGAAGGTGGAAAAACAAAATAGATTTGTATCGAATAAAATTTGTTTGTTGTGTTTTCTTGAATTTCAAATCCTATGGTTTTGCTTGTGTAGTTCTCAATTCATTTTTGGGAGTTTATGTATAAGCTAAGAGGTTTTGTTATTTTGGAATTAGGTTAAAGTCTACTGATGATTTGGTATAAGAACCAATGAAATGCAGGCATATAGACATACTTGACCACATAACAAACAAAAAGCACTAAGTTAATTTATATTTTTAAATTTATTCTATTAAAATTTAACACAAAGCTAGTTTATAGTAGTACTAACCGAAAAGTTTAAAAATTAAACTTCGACCTATAGAAATACGTCAAATAAGAGCTTAATATACATAAATTATTTTTTATAACTAAGGTCTTTATTTTTTAAACTTTTAGTAGTGAATTAAAAAACAAATGAATTTGGATTTTAATAATTTGAATTTAAAAAGAAAAACATTGAATTAGAAAAGAAAAAAATTTAATTTAAAAAGGAAAATGTTTAATTTATGTTGAAAATAATTCAAATTACTTTGAAAAAAAGTTAATTTGTTTTGAAAATAATTTAATTTAATTTGAAAAGAGTTGAATTTGTTCCGAAAATGTCTTAATTTGAGAGTAAAAACCTATATTTACATATTTTTGTGGAGAAAAAGTAATTTATCAAGATTTGTGCTCAATAATCTTGTGCGGCGTTCGCTTAAGATTAATCCAGAAGTGGAAAATACTCTCTCACTGGTCGCGGAACTTACAGGTATATTTAGTACCTGTTTGGCAAGCTTCTGCAAAATCTTTAAATTCGTTGCATGCTTCTAAAATTTTAAAACATCGTTTTCATTTTCTTTCGAGCTATAATTTTCAATTCCAACATTGTTTTTTCTAAGCTAATTTTTGGAAATTATTTTCATCCCTATGCTCAGAAAATTCCTGGTTTTCGATTCGTGAATTATTATTTTCATTATTTTTTGCACTTTGTCCATGCAATAGTCTCCTATGATGGCCTTAATGGTAGACAGCACTTGATTTTTTTGTTCTGAGCTTAAAAAGATTAGTTTAAATGGTGGGTTTAAAAAAAGGCCCACATAATGAATATCTGTTGGACTAAGTCGTTTTTTCAATAGACTGCAGTGTTTTTGTTTTCAATTGTAATATAATGATTGAGTCCAAATATTTTTGTTTACAATGACTTTTTAGTTTGTCGTACCATACAACTTAAATATGTATGGTTGGCGATTTTTCACAGCTAAGATTTTCAGCGCAATCTTTAAAAAGCATAAAAACATCGAGAAGTTTATTCAGTAAGTCAAAATCGATTAGAGAAATGCGATTCAATTTATCTTTATTTAGTAATAAAGACTTTATTTCACTCTGAGCGTCGAATATACTTTGAAGCATTATATAAAAAGAGTTCCATCGCGTCTTAATGTGCTGTTTTAAAGATTTAGTTAATTTTTTGTTCAGTTCTGAGTGCTTAAAGTATTTGACTAGTTTTTCTCAAAGATATCGGCTATAACCAAATTTATGTTATGGCACGCACAGGACTACCTTTTATATTGACTGCAAGGGGATACAACGTTTGCTCCCTTGTCTGTCACCACCACTCCACTTAAAAGCTTTTCCTTTAAATTATAATCATTAAGAATAGATAATACATGTTCTAAAATATGAGCTCCTCAAGTCAACTGTCTTCTTTTCATCTATAAATTCTTTGAACCTAGTACGACAACATTTAAATTATATTCTTCACAAACATAATGAGCAGTAAGGCTTAAAAAACTTTTCTGTGTGTATGTGTCTGTCCACATATCCGTTGTAAGCGATAGATGTTGACGTGCAAGTTTTGACTTTAGTTCCGCTTTGATCCTGACGTATTCACTCGCCATGACTGTGATGCTAAGCCGCTTCCTTGATACCGAAAGATGTTCATACTTTTGCATTCCATATGTGGCTCCTGCATGTATAAGGGCTTGCACGTATATATGTATGAAATCCTTCACTTGCGTTAAAAGTTTACAATTTTGGAATTGTTTTTAGATACGCACTTACACAACTCACCTTCGGTAACGCTCAGTGGCTAAGTCTTTAGCAACTGTGGGTTGTTGTTTTGTGAATTGAAAAGCACATTTATGGTGTAGTATTCCAGTTCCAGTCTTCACCGTATATGAAAGGACCTGCTTGCAATTATTACATTACGGCGTCCTTCAGGACAAGGACTTGGTTGGTATTCTGCCCAAGTTTTTCAGCCTTTTTCCATTATTGATTTCGTCCATTCTATTAACGAGCTCGTTAGTTTTCTGCACGACATCGTTAGTGGCGTTGAGGAGTTGTGCGTTTATCCTATACTGTTGATTATTGTTCGTAATTACGGCGTTCTGGCTTTTTAAAATGGAGTCCCAATCTGCAGCATCTGGATTGCCAGCTACCCACTTCCATCCGGAGCCGATCAAGTCAACTGATCTTCTAGTTCTGCCTTTTATGCTTCCCAACTCCATAAGTCTTTCCTGTACTTGCATTAAATGGTATGTAATTATTTCTTTTGTTCTACCAGACGGTATGTGTTTTTGAACAAGCGTCGTCACATTATCAGCGATTGCCGCATATTCGTCCAGTTTTATGACGTGAACCAGCTTAAAGTTGCGGTTGATAGTACAGGCATTTTCAGCTCTTACAGTGTGAAGATGCCTGTGTGAGCCATGATAAGAATGTCCACCTTGAACATCATCTTTCTGAAAATGGTGATATATTATTCAGTTAAGGTTAGTGATTGGAAGGGTTTGGGCAAAGCCAAATTTTACTTGTTTTTGATTTTGGAAATATTAAAAATGTGAATCTTTTTTTTCATAGGTATTTTTCAGAACCTAACTATGGTTTCAAAAAAATTAAAAAAAAATTATGCATGTATACATATATAATTTATATTCTTATGCTATTTTTATTCTTGTTACATTCATTTTTGTTAGAAATCTTGTGAAAAGTATTGGAAGTTTTTCATTCTCTATGTTACTTTGTTATTGCAAGTTTTTTATGTGAGCCTTGTGAATCCTCTTACTTCTAGCCGTGAGTATTGTTACCTAGTTATCCTTTTCCACTACTTCTTTCTTATAAATGGGTTTACTCTTAGCTTTAAAATTTTTTATTCTAACAAAAACAGTATCCCCTTTTTTGTATTTCTTTGGGGACGTGCGCTTTCTATTCATTCTCTTATTTCTTCCTTTAGCATTTCTTCGGATGATATACCTGACGTCCTTGTTGACCTTAGAGCGAGCATCGAGCAATCTTTTTATGTCGGCTGGCTTTGACCTATTAAAGAATACGTCACTGGGTCTTTTACCCGTAGTGGAGTGAAAAGTATTATTATACTTGTCCACGGCAACTTACATTAATTCTTGTACGCTGAGCTCGTCCATTAACCTCGCTACGCTGTGAAGGCGTTAAATAAATTTTTATCCCCTTCTTTCGATAAAATCTCTAGCCAAGGGACTGAGGAAACTGCTCTCAATGTCGGTTACCAATATTTTCGGTGCGGTGAAATAATGTAAAACTTTCACCAATTTTTCCCTAATATTCAGGACCGGCCTATCACTTATATGGAAAAGTTTGGTAAATTTGGAGAATTTATCAAGGACAGACAGAAACTTTTGGTTTTGTATTTCGACTATGTCTATGTGTAATATTTCACATAGTTGGAATAGGAGTCTCTTGTTGTAACGGTTTTGTCGGATTCCTGTCATACTTGTTTTTATGTAGTAAGAATTTTAACGAACAATTTTATATTGCTATATTAAATTGAATTAAGATTCTATAGGCTAATTGTTCGAAATTTTTAATTTAGATCTCAGAAAGACATGATAAATATTCCAAGGCACAAAGGCAAGTCAACATCAGTTTTTTGTTATTCAACTTACACAGCAGAGCAGAACAGCTGTTTTCGAAAGACGCAACCCTTTCATCATCAGTGCTCATGTGTATTGTGTTTGTCACCACTTATTAGGTGGCTTAGTTGAATTTGATAACAGTTCCTATTTACACAAATTTTATTGTGAAAAAGAATACGAGAACTGTATCAACCTGATGTTAACATGTTATTGTTATAATACCAGTGTTACCGTTTGATTATTTTTCTTCATGTCCCATTTTTCTGAATTTTTTGTTCCATCATACCTAAGTCAAAGTTTTTTGGTTTGAATTTTATACTTAAGTACATGTGAATGTTTTTCCAATTTATTATTGGTAGCTCAAGCCATAGCTTAAATTTGTATGTATTAAGAATTTTAACGAACTTATTTTTATTGCATATTTCGTATCGCTCAACAAACTTCCTGATGGGAGCGTACATTCGTGGGGAGTAAAATTCCTCTAAAATTTGCTTCCTATTTTCCCTTGCATTCCTGTGTGCCCTGTGGTGTTTCTTTAGAATTATTTCAAATTGTCGATTTTCAGTTCCCACATCTGCAACTTTCTTCTGAGTAATTCTAATCTTATACTTTGAGAAGTGTTGCAGATAGAGATCTTGTAAGGTTGCCAAGTAAATTTCGGGCACTTTGATGCCATTTATTACGTTGGGATTCAGTGTATTTTTCAGTATATCCGACAGGTTTTCGCTGTTCCATTCTGGTGAGGAGATATTATGACGCAAAAAGTGTTTGTGTGGAGTTTCAGTTGCCTGCAACTCAGGCCCAACTTTTATAATTATCTGATTCCTGAAAATATTAATAGGTACCTCTACATGAGGTATTAAGTCTCAGGAATTCTGAAGTGCGCTGTGCGCGGTTGAACCTGTTGATTCGATATCATCCTTCCTAGTTTCGGAAGCAGTCATTGTTACCTGTGACTCATTATCGCTTATTTCTGACGCGGTGATTGTCACTTGTGAATCTGCTTCACTGGCTGTTTCTGTGGTACCGTCGATCATATGGTGTTAACGCTAGTCTGTAATCGAAAGAATGCACCTGAGACAAAATTGGATCTACCTGGCCTGTAGAGCAATTCGTGATTGTATTCCTCTATATGAGCCTTCTATCGTTTCAGCTTAGTATTTTAATTCCTGTCACCAGGCGCTTAGGTAAGGTAATCTTTTTGACTCCGTATATATAATTTCTCAGATTATCCATCGCCCACACGATATCCAGTATTTCCTTCTCGTTAGTTGCATAACTGAAATCGCATTGTCTTGTAAGTTTATTTTGATATTCCTCGACTGATTTGCTTTTACGTCTGAGTTTACCCCTCTTGTCAGATTCGTTAGTGGCTACGCTACTTTTGAGTAGTCTTTTATAAATCGCCTGCAGTATGACGTCATACCTAAGAAACTCTCCAGCTCCTTGAGAGCGCTAACTTTTTTGGGTCTGGTTTAATACCCTCTGCGCTTACTACATACCCCAAGAATTCCATTTCTGTTTTTTTTTAGGAGTAGGACCAGCACTCAGGGGATAACCCCTACATATGCAGTGCATTGCGCTGGAACTAGAAAAACAGGTTTTGGGAAGGAGGATAAAGGGAGTATTGTCTGTGGATATTCGACTTGAACCCCCTCAAATTGTAAGTTGCGGCGAAGACATCTGCAGGTAGTTTGTTCCACATACGGACTGTTCGGCCAAAACACGAATTTTCTCTGTAATGCGTAGTGCGATTCGTTGGAATATCGACCACAAACCCATGCGCTCTTGATGGAAAACGTGTTGAGCGTAAGAAAGAATGGGTTTCAGGAACAAGTTCCCTAATTTCACCGGAGCACCTGCCATTATAGTAACGATAGAACAACGATACGCACCCCACATTGCGACGATGCTCAAGAGAGTCAATAGAGTTCGCTACCCTTCTGTTTCCGATGAGTTTTATCGTCCTCTCCTGTACGCGGTCGAGTAACTTCAAAATAGACTTTGAAGCACCGGCCCAAACATGAGAGTTGTATTCCATCTTCGGTCGGATGTAAGTGGTGTAAATCTTAAAAAGATCAAAGGGGGTGAAGTATCTCTTGCACCGTCTTAAGAAGTCAAGGCACTTGAATGCTTCTTTTGGGACCTGAGAGACATGTTCCGTCCATCTGACATCACACTGCACTTTCATGCCCAGAACATCAAGAGCCCCTGACTCCATAATACTTACACCACCCACAGAAACAGATGAAGCAGCATGGTCATACGTACGTCGATGCGTAAGCATACAACACTGGGTCTTACGGGCATTAAAATCGACCCTGTTCGCCTGACCCCATTCGGAAATCTTCGCGAGGTCACTATCTAGAACGTCATTCATAAACTGCCTCCTCGTCTCGATTTCAGACGTTGACGGCCTGCAGTTAAATAAATAGGAATGCGAGAGGCTGCTATCATCTGCGAAAGAGTAAATAGGACAGGAAGTTTGGGAAACTAGATCGTTAAGAAAAATTAGAAATAGAGAAGGAGAAAGAAAGGACCCCTGCGGTTCCTCTGAGTTGACCTGAACTCATCGGATGAGACCCCATCTATAACAACTCGTATAGAGCGATCCCTGAGAAAGCTCGATATAAACCGAGAGAAGGTATCTCCGACACCAAATGCAATAAGTTTGGACAGGAGTGCTCCATGCCACACTCCATCGAACGCCTTAGAAATATCTAGAGCCACAACTTTACTTTCGCCAAAAGGGTGTATGGAACTACACCAGTTTTCCGAAAGGAGGGCCAATAGGTCACCCGTAGAGCGGCCTCTGCGGAAACCATACTGGCGGTCGTTTAGTAAACTGTTGGACTCCAGATATTTCACAAGATGGAAGTTAAGCATAGTTTCCATCACCTTTGATATAGCAGAACATATTGCAATCGGGCGGTAATTGTCAGGGTTATTAGCCACTCCCTTTTTGGGGATTATCGTTACATTAGCAACCTTCCAGCACATTGGAAATCTACCGGAGTGGTATAGTATACTGAAAAGTTTGGCTAATGGACGTGCTAACGTCGAAGAGCACTGCTTCAGGACCAGTGCAGGGATTCCATCCGGCCCAGTAGACTTCCTTGTGCTGAGTTCCGCAAGAACCCTTTTGACTGCACGCGCTCGAAAAAATATCTTAGGCGTAGTTACGGATACTCTCTCGAGCGCGGGGAGTGGTTGAGAGCTATCAGGCAAGTGAGAGTTACTTGCAAATATTTCAGCCAATATATTAGCTTTATCAACCGGGTCAGTAAATATTTGGTCATTCCTCAAAAGAGTCGGAATTGAAGAACTAGCACTTTCCTTAACACTTTTGACGAATGACCAGTGACGAAAGGCAGAGAGAATTCTAGTGCGAATACGCTGCTCGTATAAAGCCATTTCGCGTCTTAACACTTTGGCACACGAAGATCTTGCCTTCTTGCGTAGCAAATCAGTATTGGCATTTTTGTTATTACGCTGCCCCTCTGGATCGCAACACATCTTTACATGCCTGGTTAAACCAAGACTTCGCCCTAGGTTTAACCGAAATTTGCTTACAGGGAATAAAAGCTTTCATCCCCAGTAGAATTGTGTTTTCAACCATTTTCGCCATGGAATCGACATCATTGTCAAGAAAACATAGTTTCCAATTAAAATTCCGAAAGAATTCGTTGAGCTCGGCCCAACGACCCTTTTCGTAAATATATTTACTACGCTTCGTGGCTGCACGCGAAACGTTGCGAAGTTTGGAGAACGGAAAGGTTGCGGAAATGGTGCAATGATCCGAGTTACCGAGAGGTGCATTGACAGTAACTTCATATTTTTCAGGATGTGAAGTTAGAAAAAGGTCAAGACTATTATGTTGGTGCCCTTCAACACATGGAATATGTGTTGGTTCATTAACTAATTGCACAAGGTGATTGTGCGCGGCGAACAACTCAGCAAAGTGGCCCTCTGAGGTTGTGTGGCTCGAATGGCGAAGCCAAGATGTGTTATGAACAGTGAAATCACCAGCAACTACTATTTCACTGCTCGGACAACTATCAAGAATCTTCGATATGGAGTCGGAAAGAGTATCGAAGCCATGTATGGTAGCATCTCTTTCCGCGTTTGGACTTCTATACAGAAACCCGAAATGTAAAAAGTGTGTACCGACTTTGAATTTAACCCAAAGACAGCTAAATTCTGCGTCAGACATGCCTAATGGTTGCTGGCGTTGGTACACAACTTCATTACGTACGTATATTGCAAGGCCCCTATGAAAAAAAAGCGACAGGAGGTGATACCCGGGCAAATGAAAATCCTGTGGATCAGCATCCTCATGTACCTGGGTTACACTTAATGCGAAAACATCCGGCCGATGGAGACAACCGTGAGCATATACAGAAAAGAAATTCGCTCTTAACCCACGTATGTTACAGAAGTCGATTCTAAACTTACCCACCATCACAAGATGAGAGAAAAAAAAACCGGAATTTAAACTATAGATTAGCGAATACGATGCAATGACAACAACTGCAGTGTTTGCATAAAGTGCGTTTTCTCAATATTGACCTTCAGGTTTGCGGCTTCTAGTTTCCCGAAAATGATGTCCACATTGGCCAGAAGTTCTTTCTCACTGGATCCGAACACGAATTGATCAAGTAAAATCGATGTTTGCTGGGTGCCGAACGCTATCACCAATCGCTCGCAGTTAGACAAACAGAATTATCTCCACACTTCCTATGTTACAAAACACGGTTTATGGCTGGATTGTAGCAGGAAAAATAAATAGTAAACGCTTAACAGTCGCATTTTGCGGAATATGCACTGAAGGTGACGGACTTGAAGCTTCTATCGCTTTGCTTTGAGAAGTGGATAAAGTTAAAATAACTAAAAATACGCTTTCTATAACTGACAGACAATGTGAAGATCACTTTATACAAAATACAACTATCCATCAAGACCGTTGCGTAGTCGGAATACCGTTTCATCAAAGTCCCAATACTCTAGGCGACTCACATGCAATTGCTCTTTATCTATTTCTCTCTCGAATGACGCCTGCAAAAGAATCCCTAATTAAAGGCCAAATACACTGAATTTATGGACGAGTATGAATCAGTGGGACATATGACAAAATTGGAAACAAGATCCATACTTTCTCCAAACTATTAAATGCCATGTCATTGCATACTGAGGCTCAAAAGTTCAACTACTAAGCTCAGGCTTGAGGCATCGGCCAAAAATTCATCAGGACACTCTTTCAACGATCTGATGTTCACGGGATCAACACTACAAAGCGAACTATTCTCCATACTCTTAAGGTTTCGAATGCCAAGATTCATTTTCACCACTGACGTTGAAAAAATGTATAAACAGGTATTGATTGCTCCTGAAGATCGTCAATTTCAATTAATAATTTGGAGAAATAATACCACAAGCCCCATTGCATACTACCAGCTCAACACAGTCACATATGGCACAAGAGCTGCACCATATTTAGAGACGAAATGTCTGGAGCATCTAGTTTAAGAAAATGACATACAGTACCCCCTTGCTTCTGAGTTTCTCGAAGAAAACTTCTAGGCAGATGATGGATTGGGAGGCTCAAATAGGTTAGTAACAGCAATACAATTACAAGAGGAACTTGTGAAGATTATGAAGAAAGGCGGCTCCACGTTACGCAAATGATATGCAAACCATCCACAATTGCTCAACAATACCCCACAAGGTGACTTGGGGGTAAACTTAGATTTTGAGAGCGCAGACGCCGATCCCATGAAAAACCTTAGGACATGTTTGCCCGCCGAAATCTGACAAACTGGGTATTAAGGTCAACCAAAACAATGTTGAGATGGTAACTAAGCAAACAGTAACGTCAGACGTCGCCAGATTATTCAACCCACTGGAAATCTATCTTCCATTACAGTAACAGCGAAAATTTTTATTCAGAAGTTTTGGGAGTTAAAAATGGTTTGGGATCAATCTCTGCACACTAAATGTATCACATTCCGCACAGACTTGGCTGCCTTAAAAACTCTACAAATATCAAGACACACTTTTAAAGGAAAAAATCCAGAATCCCAACCACTACACATTTTTACAGATGCATCCGAAAAGGCTTATATTCGATCAGTTTTCAAAGATGGCACCAGAGTAAGTGTACCATACTTACTCTGTGCTAAATCCCGCATAGCTCCACTCAAACGGCAACCAATACCACAATTGGAACTATGTGTTGCCACACTTGGAGCTCAACTAGCCACAAGAATCAGGTCTGATCTGCGATTTACAAGCCCAGTATGGTTTGGCAACGATTCAGAAATCGTGCTCATGGATAAATCTATCATCAGCGTCATTTAACCCAGGCAGAACAATGGCATCACGTAAGCTCCAAGTGCAACCCTGCAAGACATTTTATCTCGGGGAATGTCTCCAACAGGAATGCATTAGGATATCTTATGGAGGAACACTTCCGAACAGAACCGGAGAGCTATCCGCAAGTGAAAGGCCACCTCAAAAATACCGACAATCTAAGTATAACAATAAATACTCAAATGGTATATAAAGCAGTGAAGAGGTTTTCGCCCTAAAAAGCAGCTGGGTCTCATGGCGTTTTCTCGGCTCTTCTTCAGAAAAGTATAGACCTAATTGAGGATAGGTTGGCTAATATCTTCACAATCTGTCTTACTAATGCATACACTTCCCTGGCATGGAGAGAAGGTAAAGTTGTCTTTATCCCAAAACCAGGAAAGTAAAGCTATGCAGATCCGAAAGCTCACAGACCGATTAGTTTAACTTCATTCTTACTGAAAACATTGGACCGAATCGTGGGTACAATGCTGAAGGAAAGAATACCGCATAATATAATAAAATTTAAACAAAATGCTTACATTAGAGGCAGAACTGTTGAGACAGCCCTACAAGAAGTTGTATATCATAATGAGAGAACCTTCGATCTAGGTACAAGCGCGGGTCCATCCCATAATTTTATTCAACGTCAACCACGGTTGGAAAACATGATACAATTGTACTTTCTTTGGCACAATTAGACTTTGTTGGTACCGTGGTACTACCACGACTAATTTGGTACAATTTAAATATCTCAATCAAACGCTTACACCTAGTTCATAAAAACGTTTTATGCTTGAACATTTTTGTTAATTTCTCAGTGAATCAGTTAATAAACATAAAATATTTCTGTGAATTATACGGTTACATAATCAAAGATTTTGTGTCAACTTCTTATTGCATACAGTATTCCAGTCAGCACTTCATGAAATTTTCGTATCGTTTCTTACTCCTCTTTTGAAAATGATTGTTCTTTCGAGAGAAAGCGGTTCTTTAGACCCGAATCTTTAAAATAGTGTCTTATGTCTCATATTTCTGTTAAATTATGGCTAATTTAAGTAACAATTATTTGCTATAATTTTTCGCAACAGAAACATTTTTCATCGTTAGGCTGCCTTATATTTGATTCAAAAACAATCACGTTGAAAAAGGGTATAATAATTGATTTCCAAATACCGAAAAAGTTTTCTATCAATGTCTCGTTGCCTCAATTTTAATCTACCAGAAAATTTGTCATATTAAATTGTATGACTTTTTCAATAAAGTTTAATCAACTGATTCCTAGATTTTTATGTAAATAATATTTTTTTGTGGTATACTTGTGTAGAGAAGTTTTTGAACTTCTATTTATAGAAATTTAAAAAATATAAAAAAATGGTACCGTCATGGTATGAAAAGTACATTTTATTTAGTTAATTGGATCAAAATCAAAATAGCCCTTTTCCATCCCTGAAGTCAACTCTTGTTTGCATAAACACTTGAATAAAACATGTTCGATTAACAGACGGACAATTAAGCAAACGATGAGTTCGCCGATATGATACTGTTTTCATTCAGCAATCTCTTTTTCTGGGTTGTCAAAAGAGAATAAAACCTTTCATGTATGAAGTCAGTAAAAGATATTCGATCTCGAGTCGTCTCACACATACTTGTATGAAGCGTTCATCACTACTTTGTATCGTTCTATTAGAAACATAAAAAAATCATTTATGTACATGTATATAAAATGTGCACAAGTTCACTTGTTTATTGTGCGGATCATTTAAATTTTAAAATACAGTCGAATCCGCTTTAGCGCAACACGCCTTCCTGAAAAAAATTGGATTACTGAAAGCGATCCAAGTCCCCGTACTGATTTTAAACGCAGCTAGTCTTATTCACTTCGCTTTAGCGAAACATTGCTTTATTGAAAATATCGTATTACTGAAAATCAAAAGCTAGCCCACAACTACGTTTTGTATGAAACTTATTTCGCTTTGGTGAAAAAATAAACAATAACAAATTTATTTATTTGAAATCGATTGCATAACTTAAGGCTGAAAAAAATGGTGCATGTTTTGTCCGTTAAAAAATTAAATGGAAAAATGTATTTGTCCTTTTCGCTCTTACGAACTTTATTGTATTTTTTTATTATATTGTCAATGCAAGTGGCTAGGCATTTTCGAGGAATTCGTGAAAGATTTCAACAACAAAATGAATAATTCTATGAATAACACAGGTCAACACGATTTTTGAGTCTGAGTTCTGTACCTCTGATTTTGATTACTTATGCCAAACTAAAGAAAGAAAAAATATTTTTATCTAACAAAGTTTGCTTTTGTAGATACCAGAACGAAATTTCAATATTTATGGAAAAGGTCTATTTTTCAATGTTAATCATATTTAAAATTAAAACAAGTTATGAATTATATATTTTAATTAATTTTTATTAGAAAAGACAGCACAAACAATACAAAAAAATGATACAAAAGAAGCTTTAAAAATGAATACTTTTAGTATTTCTAGTGTAATCGTCAGATTTTTCTCGTATGAGCATCCAAATGTAGTCACCCATCATGTTCTCATTATATTGTCCTTGATATCTTTATTCAAAGTTCATTATATCCTGGTGGAAGCGTTCCCGTTGCTCTTCTGAATATTCACCCAAGTCTTTGAATTTATCCAAGTGCGCATGAATGTCACTCAAAGTGCACATGCTCACTTTGAGTGACATTCTGCAACCCATGACTTTGAAGCTGTCAAGCATATTAGAAATAAGCTCTTCATATTTCTCGGCCTTCTTGTTACCAAGGAAGCCATGAATGACTGCTTTAAGACTGAGCCACGCTTGTTTTTCATGAGTACTCAGGAGCTGAGGAAAATGTTCACTCGCCATTATTTTCTTTATTTGTGGACCGACGAAAATACCAGCTTTAATTTTAGCCTCTGACAGTTTTGGGAAAAATGTTTTTAAATATTGAAAGGCTTCGGAGTCTTGACGAAGAGCCTTTACGAATTGCTTTATGAGTCCTAATTTTATGTGCAGTGGAGGCATTAAAATACGATCAGGCTCTACAATTGGTTTATATTTTACATTATGTTTTCCGATTTGAAACTCGCTCCGTTGAGGCCATGAATGCTGCTGGTAGTGAAGTGCGTCGGCTCTACTGTCCCATAAGCAAAGGTAACACGGATATTTGCATTCCCACCAGAAAACCAACCATTTTGAAATCCCCTATCACGGGCCAGGCATACTAT
Source organism: Linnaemya tessellans (assembly GCA_951800035.1). Classification (NCBI taxonomy): domain Eukaryota; kingdom Metazoa; phylum Arthropoda; class Insecta; order Diptera; family Tachinidae; genus Linnaemya; species Linnaemya tessellans. Next base: position 13,533,743 of record OX637537.1, on the reverse strand, counting down.
TCATATTTTAAAACTTGAAGAACCATTTTAACGCTCTCGTAATTATCTTTGAGCATTACAGAATGAGCCAGAGGACGTGATGGACATTTATTCCCATTATGAAGAAGAACAGCTTTTAAGCTTCATGTAGAGCTGTCGCTGAAAAGACGCTATTCAGAAGAAATGTAAGGGATTCCGATTGCATCAAACAAACCTTTCACATCATTACAGTAACACAGTCCGTCTTCCTTCGTGAAAAACCCAGCAAACATTTCATGACGCTTTCTTTGGTCACTTATTTTAACGTTGTCCTTGAGCAAATTCCACTGTTTTAGCCGTGAAGCTAATATTTCTGCTTTAATTTTAGGAAGGTTTAAATCTTTTATTAAGTCATTAAACTCTTCTGTATCAATGAGATGTGGTTCAACAGATGTTGTCGCGATTACGAAATCGCTGCCTTCGCTGTTACTAGATAATTGTGATAGCGGTACCATCTCTTGAGTCTTCACGTTTGGACTAGAAGGAACTGGTTCGGATACAGGATATTCTTGGCATTTTTTCCAGCACGACGCTTACGTGGATTAACAACACAAAAATAGCAATCATTGATGTGATCAGTTGGCTCTCTCCATATTCTTGGTACTGCAAACTTCATCTTGTTTTTTTCTCCTCGGTACCAGGCTGGAAATAAAAATTAATATCACTCATTAACAAATGACGCATTTAATGTATATTTTAAAAATATGTAAATAGGTATACAAATGTACTTAAATATAAGGTGTATTTTCCTACCTTCTAAAGTGTTTTTGCAGTTATAACACGAGAAGTGAGGCGCCCATATTTTATCCTGACTTCGTACGGGCATGCTAAAATAAGCTTTATAGGCTTCACAAAGTTTCTTATTTGATGATAAACTAAATTTTTTGACTCTCACCAAACATAGCAAAAAGAGTCCACGTCGTTTTTACAAATTTTCGATGACATTTTTAGGCCTCGCGACACATAAAATACGTTATTCCTCTAGAAAGCGCACTCGCATACTGCCATGACACTCTGCTACCTCTCACTTCACACCCACAGTCCCTCTCACCCCTCTCTTGCATCATAAATGCAACGACTTTTAAAAAAATGTGCAAAACCACCGTATATTTAGTTTTCATTATATTAAGTACAAAAGCAAACTTTATTTATTATTAATGGAGTTCGTGTTTACTTTTCCATTTATATAATCAGAAAATAATCACTATATAAAAGACTAAAAAAAAATTTTTTTTTGTTGACCTGTGTAATTTTTACGTTAAATTGACGTAACAAAATATACAGATTTGATATAAAAAATATTGTTTTACTGATTTTAAGCAGTACGCTTAACTGTAACAAATTTCAGTAATCCGAACTACATTTTAGAGAAAAAAATCGGTGCTGTTGGCTGAAGTAGTAGAACATGAGACTATGAAGAGGAGGGTCGTGAGTTCGAGCCCGCGCTGAGTCATGAAATATTGTGTTGAATTCTTCTAAACAGCATTAGTGCGTGGTTGTGTTAGTTGTTTCAAGCCTGTTTCAATGATGAAGGCATAGTCACTGATCACTGAACATAATTGGCAGCGACTGACACTATCATGTAATAAAAGCAGAGTAACAGCACCCACCTTCGTCGACCCTGTAGCAAAAATTAGCCGGCGAAGTAAACGGTTGAAATAGCTACAAAAACAACTGTCTATCTTCTCATCTTTCCTAACCTGTCCCCTCAATACTATCCCCTTGTTTTCACATCCGGCGCAATGCATTGCATATATAGGGGTCATCACCTGAGTGCTGGTCCTACTCCTAAAAAAAAAAATTGGTTTTGGTTATTTCCAGTAAAGCCTATTCGACTGTAAAGCTAAACATTTTTTAATCGAATTTCCGTGATATTAGTAGCTTAGTCAAGTGTTTTTAAATACAAAACCGTAAAAGTACATTATTTTTGCATTAAGTACAGTACTTTTTTACCTGCATACATACATAATGCAAAGAATAAAAACTAAATCAATTTTATATTTATTTATCAAGTTGTTTATTAAAAGGAGAATATAGTTCAATAAGTGTTACATTTATATGTAGTATATGAAACGAAAATTCATATGCAATATGTTAGACATAAATTCTCTTAAAGCAGCACTATTTTTTTTAATATCGAACACGGTAGATTTTTTTTCGCCAAATTTGTCTGCAACACATCTTACTGATTTGCCTGTGACTAATTCATCCAATAGTTCACACTTCTTTTTTATTCTTGAACTTTTATGTGATCTCTTGCTATTACTATTCATTCACCTATATTGTGTTTGGCGTTGGCCTTCAGATTCGACATTTTGTAATAGATTAAAGAATACTTAGGTTTTTGTCTTCAAGCTATTACAATTTGTCAACTTTTCAGGCGTTAAACGCCAAACACATAGCGGTGATTGTTTTACAATGTCCAGTTATATAAAGAAATTTTAAAAAATATGTATAGCTTAAACTTTAATAAGTTTTGCGAACCTATGTATGTAAACAAAAACACTCAACCAACTAAAGCAAAATTGCAAAAACTCCACGCGTAGATGAAAACTACAGTAAAAAGTTCCGTTATTATACAAGGAGTATAACATGAATGAAACAAAAAAATCGAGTAAAGAAAGTGGTTCTGTCCGGTTTGTAGCAGTGTCCTGATTATATATGTGTCAGTAAAATCGCTTGTCCTGATTATCGGGATAGCACTGTAATGTGTTTTAAGGTAATATTAACACTATAACGTTTAAAATCTATTCGTATTAATGATAATTTTATATTAGGTATCAGGTTTGTAAAATTTTACCATGATTTTAAATTAACATTTTGTGATGCTAGTTTAACATTTCCTTTTTTCTGAGTGTATCGACTGAATTTCAACTACATGACCCCCCCTGAGCTGAAGGCTGCATCCGCCCTTGTCTAGGTATGTATTTATCGATATAAAAGGAACTTTCAATAATATATCGACCTCGAGCATTATTGATTCGCCAGTCAATTTTTAGTTAGACCAAAGATCAACTGCATGGATCAGTCATATGCTTAGGAACAGAAGAATAAGTTGCGAGGTGAATGACACAGAAATAAGAGGGAACATATGCTGCGGAACGCCAAAAAGGGGGAATACTATCTCCCTTACTGTGGGTTGTAGCCATAAATACCCTACTATGAACTCTATCCCTATGCAGATGATGTGGCGATATTAAGGGGAAAAAATCCTAGGTTTCTTTGTGAAAGCGCAATAGAGGACCTAATTAATCTTATAACTGGGCTACAGAAAGAGGTCTCAATGTTAACCCAGAAAAAACAGCAATTTGTTTGTTTACAAGAAAACGGAAGATTGCACCCTTGGAATCACCGGTTTTTCGAAATAAAGCAATATAAATTTGTAAAAAAGTCAAATATCTAGGAGTGATACTCGCCTGGAGGTTAACCTGGAAGGACCAAATAGAAAGTAAGGCAATAACATGCCAAAGAGTCTGGACCATTTTCAGAAGAGCAATCGGGTCAAAATGGGGAAAGAGCCCAAACCTGGCACACTGGCCCTATACGAGTGTGGTAAGAGCAATTGTAACGTACGCCTCATTAGTATGGTGGACATCCTTAACAAAGAATTTTAATAAACGCCTTCGAAAAATACAAAGACAGTGCTGTATCGGCATCTGTGGCGCAAGAAGAACCACATCAACTAAGGCGATGGAAAATATTCAATCAATACTACCTATTGATATACAAGTTAAAAACGAAGCAGCTGTGGCTACTACACGGTTAATGGTAATGGTGAACGGTTGGCAAGAGAACACATAACCAAACAACAAAGTATAATACATGTCTTAACCAGGAACAACATTTGCATGGCTACGTGCGATAGAATCCCAACTAGATATGTACTGTCACACTGCACTACTGTTATATCCGAAGGTATAGAATAGGAAGATGCAATTACAACGAACCCCATAACTATCCTATACACAGACGTGTCGAAGATTGGTAACCGATCGGGTGGAGGATTCTAAGACATAGGTCGTAACTTTCGTAAATACTTCAGCCTGCCAGATCATAATACGTTATTTTCGACTGAGATCGCGACTATTACGGAAGGGATAAAACGGTTAAAGGAAATTGATATTAGACTACCAGTTCGTATATTCACGGATAGTAGGAAAGTCATCGAGGCCCTAAGAAACTGTGCGGTTCAATCTCGGTGTGTATTACAATGCAAGGATGAGATAAACTCATACACGCATTGTGGACGCATCGAGATAATATGGATTCCAGGACATCAAGAAATACCTGGAAATATTGAGGCAGATAAGCTAGCAAAGATAGAAGCATTAATAACAAACATCAAATCGACAAATCGAGCTAAAGCAATGGTCTATGGAATTGCATACAAGAGATTGGCAGCACTCTACCATAGGTAGAGTGACTAGAATTCTATGGGGAAACCCAAATGGTAACAAGACAATGGAAATCCTAAGGTTAAGTAGGCCAGCACTATGGAGATTGGTTAATATAATAATTAACCAATTTTTCCCTAATATCTTAGGGATTCTAATTGGAGAGACTTAAGAAGATACATTGAAGAAACTAAATTCTTAACGTAATCAAATTCAAAGATTTCTGTGATTTTTAATGGAGGCTTCCTATAATAGAATAGGGACTCCTTATAATAGAGCGCACAACATGCCTATGAGGCCTAAGTGTAATCCTGAATGGATTGGGACAGCTCTTGGTTACGCCCCTCTCTTCAACCTAACCTAGCTAAACTGACTAGTAGGCGGCTCCATCACATTATATATATATTATATATATATATATATATATATATATATATATATAATATATATATATATATATATATATATATATATATATATATATATACATATATATATATATATATATATATATATATATATATATATATATATATCTCGCAGCTCCCTACAATTTAGTTGAACTTCATCATCCTGGTTGGAAGTCCCTATAAAATGTACCACGATAGCTAAGTCCATGTTGTTTCTTTTTGTACAACTCACATTATTTTTATAAGTTAATCAATATATCGTCACCTTAACAAAACAATAGTGTATAATTTTTTTACTGTGTCGATATAATCGAGTTTAAAGTTTTTGTGTTATTAGACATCTGGAAAAACAGTAATATTTCAGAAAATAATCGACGTTTTTAAGTTGTAGTCATTTAAATAGTTGATTGAATAATCAGACTACTAGCAGATTAGATTTCATTAATTTACAAGTGCTTTAATTGCAAATAAATGGGACTCAAAGTTTCATTATGTCACTTAGGCTATTTTATTTGTTTTATATGTATGAAAATCATTATACACTGTTTTATTTTGTATGGTATACACTTTTTATTTGAATCTTTTTGTGTGATGAACGTTCATGCAGTAAAACATAGTATTCGTGCTTAACAATCCATTTTATTCATAGTTCGCTGTAATTTTTTGGTATTTCAGTGACACGTTGTTAATTGTTTTGCAATACAATTTTTACACAGTTTTAATTAATACAAAATACATTAAAAAAGGCAATATTCATCAACATTCATCTACTGAAATATTCTCCTCCATATCAGGCTCATCCAAGCAATTTTTATTTCCATCAGGTTGAAGGTTAAAATAAAAATAATGAAATTCTTTTGAATTAAATTTTTGGCACACAGCCCCTTAAGATCATTGTACTTTAAGGAAGATATGGTAAGCTGTTGCTAAAATTTAGGGCACAAATTTCGGGTATCAGAGCTATAATTGATTGATTTCTTTTTCTTTCGTTCAATTATGTCAATTGTTTGCCAATCGGAGTCTTTGTAGAGTAGCGAATTGGGATTAACTTTCTCCACTTTAATTTGCTTAATCTTGAATAGAATCTTGAACTGATTTGTTTTCGTTATTCTTTTTGAAACCTAATCTGCTGAACCATTCCTTGAGATCATAAATGTTGTACCAGAACATTCTTTCCACAATGTATAGTTGTTTTCTATGGCCAATCGCGAATAATGGTGTATATCAGTGATGTTAACCGTACGGTAATTACCGTATTGTACGGTAATTTAGCCCTCCGAACGGTAACCAGGTAATTTCTGTATTTGTACGGTATTTTTAAAAAGCTTTAATTTTTAATTGTTAGACCCCAAACATTTTTTTTTCATAATGTGTCTACCAGGGCGAACTCATAACTGTGTTAATAGATCAGTTTTGTGACAGCCCAAATATAAACTCTTCCCTGCAAATTCTCTTGCGACTACATATTTCTCAGTAAAAACATCAAAAAAGTATGGTAGAACATCACAAAATTTTGACCACATATAAAATCGGTTATGTAGATTCTTATTATGCAATAAAAAAATAATGGTTTATATGCGTATACACTGTCGTTTTATTGTCACATATTTTTTTTCAAATATAAATACAAACGAAGTAATTTTTTTATATTTATCCCGAAGTTTCGCACGTCTTTTACATTTTATTAAGGGGATGTCAGTTTTATGGAAATGGTTTCATAGCATGCTCAATCTATATTAAACCTTATTATTCTAAAGAATAGTACTTCACAACATAATTTGAATAATAAATAAATTGGTACAACACAACAAAAACCACAGATCTTTAAATATATGTGATACTTAGATTTCATTTGTATATGGTCATTAGAGCGTCTCGAAAAAAAAGTTCGCCGTACACCACCGAATATAAACCATTGTTGTAAGGTGATTTCGAAAAAAAATACTTTTTTTGCCGAAAGTAGTGGTCGCCAAAATACATTTTTCATGATATCTTCTACATTTATAGTTGAATCTCAAAGAGTGATATGTAGGTGTTTTAGTCTTGAGGAGGACAATGTTTCGTTTTAATAGTCATTGGCTTCATATATTCTTGTATTTACCCGCCAGATCTTAGTTCCTACCACCATAATGTGCCACCCTAATATCAGAATATTACAGCACGCAAAAAATCATTTAACTTTTGCTAAGGAAGTTTTTCAATAATTCTAACAGAACTATTAAAAAAAAGAAATATATATATATATATATATATATATATATATATATATATATATATATATAAATGAAATTTATTTGTTGGTGGTTAAGCAATGTCTATATGCATTTCATTGGTGCTTTACCAAATCATCAGTAGACTTTAACCACAGTTTTGAAAAAATAAAAACCTCTTATCTTATGCATATACTTCCGAAAACCATCTGAGAATTCACAACTTGTAAATTACAAACTATTTTCAAAAATAACAACAGAACACGAACATAACATAACATAATTTACAAGTTGTGAATTCTCAGATGGTTTTCGGAAGTATATGCATAATATAAGAGGTTTTTAACTTTTCAAAACTGTGGTTAAAGTCTACTGACGATTTGGTAAAGCACCAATGAAATGCATATAGACATTGCTTAACCACCAACAAATAAATTTCATTTATATATAGTAGTATTGTGACAACAATGTGTCAAATAAAAAGATTTCATAAAGAAATATATATATTTTTTTTGCCGAAAGTAGGGGAAGCATTTTTATCATATCTTCGATATTTACAGCTTCTTGATTCGTCAATTGCCAGACGACGTACAGAGGTCATTCGTTCGTCCACTGAAAATAACGCGTACTTGTTCCATCCCGAGAATGTTTTGTTATCGATGATAACAGAACAAGATCCGCTAGTGCGTTCAGATGGCTATGCTAAGATTTTATCAGACCAAAGTGAAACAACGGCATGTATTCGGCAAATGTTCGATCCACGAGTTCACAATATCATAAACTTCGAGAGTGACTCATAATTTAATATGATCAATTGGACCAAATTTGAATTGGCTGAGCCGCCATGCATTTTTTCTAAACTCGAGAGCCGTCAAAAATATATCCAGCTTGGATCATTTAAAATATGATTGATTAAAATTTTTCGATATTAAATTAATTTTTTTAATTCTTTTTTTTATTTGGACCAGCACTCCGGGGATGACCCCTATATATGCAATGCATTGCGCTGGAACTGAAAACGAGGGGATAGTATTGACAGATTAGGAAATGTGAGAAGATAGACAGTTTTTTTGTAGCTATTTAAACCTTTTTTACTTCGCCGGCTAATTTTTGTTACAGAGCCGACGAAGGTGGATTCTGTTACTCTGCTTTTAGTACATGATAGTGTCAGTCGCTGCCAATTATGTTCAGGGACCAGTGACTATGCCTTTATCATTGAAAGAGGCTGGCAACAACTAACACAACCACGCACTAATGCTGATCAGAAAAATTCATCACAATATTTCATGACTCAGCGCGGGCTCGAACCCAGGACCCTCCGCTTCATAGTCTCGTGTGCTACTACTTCAGGATAATATGGGTAAGTTCTATTTGGGATATGATGGGTAAGTACAATGATTATTGAAGAACAAAATTCGAGAGAATAACATCGATATATCACACTTTAAGATCCGACTGTAAATATCGACGATATGACAAAAAATTTAAAAATGCTACCCTACGTTTGGCAAAAAATATATAGTTCTTTTTTTTTAATAGCTCTGTTGGAATTATTGAAAAACTTCCTTAACAAAAGAATTATGATTTTTTGCGAGATTTAATTTTCTGATATTAGGGTGGTATATTAGGATGAAAGGAACTGAGGTCATACTACAAGAGGATATTTGAGGTCGATGAATATTGAAGCAAAATATTTCCCCCCTCGAGACAAAAACATCGATATATCACTTTTTGGGATCCTACTGAAAATGTAGAAGATATAACGGAATATGTATTTTGGCGACCCCTACTTTCGGCAAAAATGCTTTATATTCGGTGGTATACGGCGATCTTTTTTTTTTGACTGTAAGGTCTAATGGCCATATATAACCCGGAGGTAAAAACCTTTTAAATAATTTAGAATACGCAATTGGTCCAGGGTAGCTGATGAAGTTTGCTACATTAACAAACTCAAATAACATTTTGTAAAGTTTATGTAATATATTTTTAAAATCGTTTATTCGAAATATTGTCTCAATTAAATTAGTGGTAATTGTCTGAAAGTGGAAAAACAAAACAGATTTATATCGAATAAAATTCTTTTGTTGTCTTTTCTGACATTTCAAATCCTATGGTTTTGCTTGTGTAATTCTTAATTAATTTTTGGAAGTTTATGTATAACCTGAGAGGCTTTGTTATTTTAAAATTAAGTTAAAGTCTACTGATGATTTGGTGTAAGAACCAATAAAATGCAGTCATATAGACATACTTGACCACATAACAAACAAAAAAGCATTAAGTTTGTGTAATTTATTTGAAAAATAATACATTTTTATTAAATTAGTTCCTAAAGTTTTGAAAATAATTGAATTCAAATGGCATCCACCCTCAGTGACACATGTGCGACATCCTATTAAAAACTTATTCGTTACTGCCTGGAGATTGCAGCGGGAATTGCCTCATTTATCGTTCAAACTGATCGCTTTAAAACAGACATGTGCAAACTGACACAAACGCATTTCAAATCAGTTTTACGAATTTTGCGACTGTGTTAAGTTGAACGCAGCAAGCAGAACAAAAGCAGAGAAAACAAAAGTAGTACACTGAGTAAAAAATTAAAATTAAAAAAATTAAAAATTAAAACTAAATCTTAAAAAAAAAATCA